>JARHVA010002693.1:942500-1085000 GCA_037957365.1 Torreya grandis
TGAGGTTTATCTTATACTTATGATGAAGAAACATGTGGCCATGTTGGTATATCCTAATATATACCAAACTTTATAATAAACTTATCTAGCATGTAGTAATATATAATTTAATCATTTATACCAATAATATATCAAGGTGTGAGTATGTAATACATATAGCATGCGTACTAACTCTACTAAGGATCGACCTCATTGTAAGGCCTCCCTATAATATCTATAGTCCCCAAATCATCAAATTTAATTTTATAAATGTTAAAATATCCCAATAATGTCATCCACACACCTATAAAAATATATCATCTATAATAAAATTGTTCTCCATTTACTATCTATCTCATTTATCTAATTGGTCTCTAAAGTACAATATGTTATCATTTGCATACTTTCAGTAGGGTAGATGATGCAAAAGCATTAATATTAGGGAGAAATTTTGTCAAATTTTAATTTTTTTCATTCATTTAGGCTGGATAATGCCTTGGATGGATTTATAAGGCCCAAATCATTCTTAAAATTCAAATTAGAAGTCTAGGGATGCATCTAGGTAGTCTAAATTTCTTATTTTGGATTTCATGTAAGAACTAGTGTATTCAAAAATTTAAATTTCTTGTGTGTTTTAGGAATTGAAGGGGTATGTGGAGTGTTATAATGAGCTGAACTCAAAACTATCCACAATGTCACCTAAATGTTAATTGTAATTTCGTCAACTAGTTTATATGCAACCTTGTAGCTTGTTGATGTAGTGTTTCAGTTGAAGTAGGTTGATAGCAACGAATGCTAAGATTGATTTAAAGATCCTTGTAATGCCTACAATCTGATCTATATGCATATATGCAATTATTTTTGGAATTTTTTCATGCAAATATATGGAAACTAGGTATGCAAGGACTAGCTACAGCAATTAGACATTTTTTAAAACAATTACCATGCATCATATCATTAACAAATCTATTTACAAGAGTATATTTTGAACAATTAGCTACCTATATCTCCATCAATATGAATATTTCAATACAAACCAAATGTCAAATAGCCAAGACTCTTGGCTAATACATATGAACTAATGCGCAGGTCTAAAGATGACATCCACCTACATCCATACCATTCTTAGTGCACTAAATGATATCTAAAATGCATAACATTCAAAAATGGAACCTAGTTTGGAGTCACCTTGGTTTCCTAATAAAAATCAATAAAAATTCTGGTAGTTGGAGACCATATGCAACCCACATGAATTACTAAGGAAGTTACCCCTATTCAGATCTGGAATAAAGAAATAAAATAATCAATAAGCTTCCACATCTCCAATAATTCCTAACACCTTCAGTAGAACCCAAGGAATGATGTGCCCACTCTCCAATGGATATCAATGCAAGTGTGAGCTCTAGCAAATGGACAAGATGCTCTAATGGCATCTCTATTACTTCAGACTTGGCATCAAAAAATTCCTTCAAAAAAATTAGGTTCTCCTCATCAATTAGTTGATGCCTCCAATAAGATTCTCCAAGGCTAATAGTCTTCAATACAACGATCTCAAAATTGGCCTTAGGCCACAAATTTCTGCCCTAACGAAGTGACTGAAGTATCACATCCAATTGCAATAATTTAGGTGATATTGCACACCCTCAAAATTGCTATCAATGGGAGTTTTTCATTCCTAGTGACAATCTGATTATCTATAGATCACTTGGCTCCACAGATACTCAAGAAAATTCATCAATCAACAAATTCCTCAAATCTAGATGCCCAAATGGTGAGACCTCAAGGTCTATTTATGATTTTACTTTAGAGGTCAGCCTTAATAAAATAATATTATCCTTTGACTTCTAAAAGATTCCATAATATCTAATCTTTTTGCATGAGTGACTGTAAAAAAGACTCTCTCACCATGCCTCATTAGCCTACGAGAGTTGTTAATAGGCTAATCCTGCTGATATGTCGATGTCAACTAGAAGGGGACATGACAAGGGTTTGAATAATTTTTTTAAGAATTTTTAAATTTAATTTAATATCCCTTTGTATCATTGACAAGCATCAAAATGACATGTAGCTAAGAAGGCAACATTGGTGCTTAGTCACCTTTTCAAAATTATCATGTAACCATTGATAAGGCCTCTCTAAGTTAGTTACAATAGTTAACTATGTTACAAAAGGTGAGATTCTAGAATGATGAGGTAGTTATTTCATGTTGGTATGAATCAATAATTTTATGTAATACAAGAGAGAATAACCTTGTTCTTGAAGGATAACATATAGATCCTTGTTTAGGAATTGTCTGGTTTTCTTATGTAGATTGTGTCATTTGAGATTGATAATCAAAAGGGATTTTTGAATTGTTTGAATGTTCTTGAAAGATTTTTGAAATGTTTTTGAGATTATATTTTACAATAAACAACAAAATCATTTGGTGTTCTTATGTTTACACAAACTAACTATATTTCTTAAACATTCATTGTGAATTGGAATGTATGCTAGTTTTTATGTAGAAATAGTCATGGATTGTATCTAAAAGGTGTTTTAATTGTTTATATAGGGTATTTAATATTTTATAAGGATGTGTATTTGAGGGAAAGAAAATAAAGTTTTAGTTTATTGATAATTTATATAAAGATCCTTGTTCTCCTATAGAAAACCTTTAATGCACAAATTGATCATCTTGTAGTAGGCATGAAAGTTCTTACAATCTATTTATAAATTCTATGAGACATGGTGGTGAGTATTTATATGTATCTTTAATGTATTTGAGTCCAAGAATTGTGATCTAGGAATTTGAGTCAAGAGAGGATGGTTAGTATGGTGTTAGTTCTAAAATGAAAACAAAATGAAATAAACACACTAATAGCATAACAAAGCTAGGCCTAAACACTAGCGAGAGCTTAGTTAAAAATCATGCATGAAACACATAATAAAATGCAAAATAAAACTATTTTACCTTCCTTAGATGATCTAAATTGATTTTTGTAGTGGCTTCCTTAGCTTGTGCTTCAAGAGGTCTTCTTCAATGGAGTGTGGTTACCTTCATCTCCCCTTGGCACCTTTGGCTTGTGGCTTGGCTTGGCTTGGAATCAATTTGGCATTATAAAACTAGTTAATTGAAGCTTTTTGGAACCAATACCACATTATAAGTTTGTAATAATTAAGCTTAGAAATGATGTTGTGATGCCTCTTATTTATATATTTTTGGATTTGATAAGAATCAACCTCAACCATCCATCTCAAGATTGAGATGTGTGGCTGAGGATTAATTCAATTTTAAAATTAAAATTTGTAATTATCCTCATCATGGCATTGGAAGAAGGGGAAATTAAGAGGCATAGATAGCATCATAGAAGGCATTGATGAGGCATGGAGGACATGAATCTTGATATTTGTGGCATTTATGGCCTAGGGATGTCTTCCCAAGAAATGAGGTCACTTGATGATACAGATATTTAATGTTCATTTCCAAAACAAATTATTCAACAAGTTTCCATGGAATTTTTGATTAGACCTTGATTTGGGTTAATTATCTCTTAGTCATGATTAAGTACATTGTGCACAAATTACCCAAAGTGATCAAAATGCCTTGTTATTGGTCCTAAATTGGACTAGATTTTAATTGGAAGTCCACATTAGATGTGTTGGATGTATTTTCCATTTAGAATGTTACCAATAACAAATAACAAAGGCACAATTCTTGTGAAAAATAGTTGATAGGAAAGAGCAATCTAGAGAATGTGGGTTAAAAATTAGCATTTTGACTTGAAATAGACTGATCAAAATTAGCTAACCCATAAAGTGCACTGCCCCATTTAGCGATACCCTAGCCAAAATCATCATTTGAATATGTCAGTTTCACATCATTTAACATGTTTTAGTGTTTTTAGACAAAATTATGCATTTTGGGTATAAATTGGTCAAAATCCTACTTGGAGGTTATTAGTGGTTAGTTTTAGGTGTCTATAGTTTCCCCCTATTTGGGAAGATGTTACAAATTGTAGGAAAATCAATGTCTTCCCAAAGAATGAAAAGGTCATGTATGTTAAAGAAGAAGATGATGGTTGAAGAATAAAGCTCTAAAATATGTTTAGAAAACCTAGGATGATGCCCCCTCAAGGGACTGGCTATCACCTTTGTTGATGGATGGTCCCTTAAAAAGAAACAAGAAGAAAGGTAGAATTAACCCATGGGTGAGATTAATATAAATGAGAAAATGCTTGCATGCATTGATGTAAAAGGGATGTTGATTTGCCCAAAGGTCATTATAATCAAGAATAAAAGTCAAAATAATGATTTTCCCATAGGGGGTTATAATCATTAAGAGACCTAGATTGGATAAAGATGATTGTTCCCTAGTTAGGGTTGATTAGCAAGCATAACTCAAAGATATAACTTGGAATATAGATTAAAGATGAGTGGGTTCAAAGTGACAAAATAGATGAATAGAAGAATGAGATTGATTAGTGTGAATTATTTAATTATACCTAACAATAAGGAGATGTGCATCTTAATTAATAATGATATAACTAGAATGGTCATTTAATTAATTAGATCAAGGGTAGGATGGAAGAATTTTCCAAGGTGCCAAGGAGAAACTTCTATGGCTCCATTGATTATATACCTTCATGAAGCTAATTTTTGTTGTAGCATGTGATGGTAGGCTTCATGATAGAACACCATGAATACTTGGAAAAAATATGCATAAGGACTAACTCCCAATATCTAATAAACACTCAAAAATAATGCACCAATGATAAAAACCATGATGACAATGTTGATGCATGAATATGGATGGACTCAAGAATAATGTGTGTAAGGAATCACCCAATGAACACATACAGACTAAGTCAAGGAAATAGTGCTAAAAATTTAAAAAAAAAAAAAAAAAACATAAACAAACAAATAACATGAAATAAACAAACAAGAAAAAATCCTAAAAACAAAAGCAAAATAAAGCATCCTAACAATGGCAATGCCCTAGTAAGGTGAATCAAGGATAACTGACTAGGCTTAGACATGACAAATGTTTTTTGATTTTTGAAATTTTATAAATGTTTTTGGAATTTTGAGGTATCTTAACTCATTAGAGAATGACAAGATACCTACTCACAAAATGGTGAGAGTGTTTGGCTTAGGTTTCTCATAAAATAATGAGATCATATGGAAAGGGGGACTGAGGTGAACTCAACATGAATTGAGCATGACCCATACAATCCTAAAATGACCTCAAGTCATAGTAATTCCATCCAAACAAAATATAGGGAAAAACCAGCTAGGTCCTAATAAGCTCTCAAATCCAGTAAATGGCTAGTCAAATGAAAATAGTGAAGGCAAGGTGATGCGGCAATGCATGATAAACATGTCTTGCCCCTAGTTTTCCCATAGGTAGTTATAACTAAGATAAAATGAAATAGGTCAATGATAATAATTTTCCCATAGGTGGTTATAATTATTAGCAAGACTGGTGAAACACTAATTTTCCCATAGGTGGTTATAATCAAGCTCACATAAACAAACGTGGATATAGGATGAAATATATCTTGCCAAATCAACTATCACACTAATTTCATAGACTATAATATAAACATGGACTGGATTGATTGCTGAAAATTTATTGGAATCCTCTAATAAAAATTATAGGAAGAACCAAAGTAACTAAGATTAAAATAGGATTGGGTAGGATGACCAAAAAGAGGCTTTGGTCTAAATAGGAATGGAATGATAAGATGGAGTGGCATTTATAAGGATAATGATGGTCTAGATATATTGGATAAATTTTTTTTAGGGTTTCCCCCAAGTGGTGGGGGTAAATGGATAGGATCTACAATAATGGTAAATAAGCATATATAATAATGGTAATGGTATGGTACATGTTTTTGGTCTGAGTGTGGATTTTGATTTTGTTGTTCCTATTGAGATGGAGATTCATGTCTTAATCAAAATAGGATACAAACATAATACTTGATCATGTTAATTGCTATCCTATACCTCATTTGAATAGCTACTCTTTGAAGAATGGCCTATAGATTTGGTTGCCAAGAATACTTTCATGATCTTCATTGGTCATTGATTCTAATTCCTTCAAATGTAAAGATAAGTTATCTTTATATCCTCTAAAAAAGAAAGTGCAACCATAGATGGTAAATAGAGACAAATAATGGATGGTAGGTTTGATTTTGAAATGGAATGGTAGATGATAATGGAATACATAATGGTGGGGAAACAAATGAAGATTGGGAATTTTAGTCACATGTAATGTTGTTGATGTCATATTTGACATAAGTTTGGTTGTGGTGGGGCCAAATACTTGTTCTTTGAGAGGACCACCAGATTTTTTTATTGTTTGGGCCTAAGATTAGCTACCATCTAACTAGGCTATAGATAGGAAGATATTTTCATTTGATCTTTGATTTTGTCTTCATATACTAGTGAATAACTTTTGTGCTTAGCTATTAGCACCTTGATGAGGTTTTCACCAGTGAATTTGTCTTGATTATCCCATAGCACCTTCGAGAAGGTTTTAATATGGAATGTTGACTTTTAAATTTGATTGTCTTCTAATGCTTTCAAAAAAGTGTCACTAGAAGATGTTGATTTCTAACTTGGATTGTCCCCTAGTGCCTCTAAAAAGGTCCCACTAGGAGAGTGTTCTTCTACTACATGATTATTGTCTTAGCCTCCTTTCCCTTATTTTAATACTATGTTTCCATGGATGGATTTCAATAATGTGTGATTTTATCAATCCCAATTGACCCTTATGGGAGATGGAATGTCAATAATATGAATATTTTGGTTGATGGTAATGGACTATGGAATGGGGAGAGGCTGCATAATCCTCATAAAATATACTAAAATAAGTTATGTTGATGTTAGATTACTCATCCTCAAAAAAAAAAAAAATATCACAAATGTATTCAAATTGATCTATGAGGCATGCATAACCAATGTTGTAATAGCCATGAACATATTATTTATCTAAATCTGATTCTAACTCAAGGGATTTTGAATCTGATGTTGATTCAGATTTTAATTTTGATGTTAAATATGATGTCAGTCTAAGATTAAAACTTGACTCTAACTCTTCATATGATGGGTACTCTATTATAATGATGTCTTGTTGAATATTTGGTTTTAGATAAGTAACAACCTATGATGGCTTAATGGGATCCATAAAAAATGGTCTATCAAAGTGATACTCCTCTAGAATGGGAAATAGGTCAAGAGAAAACTCCTCATATATTCACTTTTCAATGGGAGTCTCTTGAAAAATAGGCACATGGTTGAGGTAATGATTTTCCCAAAGGTAGTTATAATCATTAAGAAGTGACTCAGTAAATACTAGCTTATCAGAGTGAGACTCCTTGATAATTGGTATAGGATCAATAGGTGATTCATAATAGGTTGAATTATCACAAATGGTTGGTTCAACCAAAACATCTTATATTGGTTGGTTTTCTTGGCCTTAGTTTCTAATGAGTTGAAAAATACCAGTTTTGAACATAGCTTGGTCTTTGAATTATTAGATGGGTTGAGGTTTTATTGGGATTGTTACTAGATGAGGAATGACTTGTGGTTGGATAATGGTAGGGCCTTGGGGAGAATTATTGATTTCATGAGCCAAAGGATGAAGTCTTTAAATGGTAATGATAGGGTGATGTGGAGCATGATTACTCACACAAGCCAAAGGACTAGGTCTTGGAATGATAATGGTATTCCTTAGATATTGCAAAGCTTGATAGCTCATATAATATAGAGGAAAATTAGGGGTAGATAATGATTGGATAACAAAAGGATGTCATGAAACTTGATTTCTTGCACAAGAAAAAGCATCCAAGTCTTCCTCATAAACCATATCATCCCAGTCATGAGTTGGATCATAAGCTAGTCCTTGGCTATGTTTTATTTATTACGTATTGTAAAGAGGGTATGGATTTATATCCCAAATAAGATTATCTATAGTTATGTATTTAAATTCCTCTTCACAAGTCTCTTTATAAAAAGCCAAGGTCTTGGTTTGGATCATGAGTTGCTTCATGACTTTTTTCCCATGAATGATTAATATGAGGTGGATAAAAATATATCTCACAAAACATATTATCATCATTAGGGTCTTGAAAAAATCCATAAAATTCATTACATGCAACCATTATATCATAAGTTGGGTTGTAAGTGACTCCACTATAAGTGTAGCAAGACATATCCACTTAATTGATGAAAGCTCTAAAAATGATCGAAAGGATAAATGGTTCAAAATATGGTCTAACTTGGTCGAAGGGGTGGAGATATATCTCCAATGTGGTTTGAAAGTGGAGTTGTATCTCCAAAATGGTTTGTGCTATGATTTGGCATAAAATAGTCTAACATCAAATGTCTAATGTCAAATTGCATATGCATAAAATTTTAAGCATCTAAATAAAAAATGGCATGTTAAAGGTCTAGGTCAAAGTGTTCCAAACAAGGTATAAACTAGGAAAGGGAAAAGTTGAGTTGCTAGGTCTTTTGTTCAAATGCAGAGTCAAAAGCTAGGCACAAACAAATAAACATGCTAGGACTTTTGGGAAAATGATGTCAAAAGCTAGACTTAAAATAAAGGCTAATGTGATTTGATTTAGTCTAAAAAGTTTGGAAATAACTTTGGCATAGACCCAACACACAGAATCAAACATAAACATGATCAGTTGACATAAGGCATAAGACAAATGGCTCTTTGAAAAAAGTTGTGTTCTCTCAAATAAAGGTGTAAACAATGATGAGGATAGGTACTGAACAAACAAAACATCAATATTTTTCAAATTTGGGTATTTTATTAAATGAATTTATGCAACCCAAAAGAGAAATATCTATGTATCATCCCCATTATTTAAGGCCTAAATATAAATCAATAAATATTTTAATCTAAACTTGTCAAGGCTAATTGAAAACTCAACATTGAAAACTAGGATTGGACCAAACAAGCTAGACAAGATTGGATAGCATGACGACATAAGACAAAGGTCCAAATGGTATACATAAATTGGTTTGAAACAAATGGTTTTGATATATTGGTAAACAAATTTTGAAACAAATTGAGTAGCCTAGTGGTGTAAACATACTTGAATGATGCAATCAATGTTATGTTTCAAAGACTAAAAAAGATAAATTTTTTTTTGACATGATTTAGGTAGCATAATGCTACCCTTTGTAACTCAAATGACACACACACAAACAAGTTTAGAAAAAATTCAAGGCACAAGTGTGGTGTAAAATTGCTAACATAATGCCTCTTTAGACAAAAGAATGATGTATAGACAAATTGGTTTTGACATGGCTTATACACAAACAAACAAGTTTTAGTCTCAAAACATACCAAGAAAATAATGACCAAAATACACTAAGTATAATTGTCCAAATCGTAACAAAGGTATGGAAAAATGGGGTTGACTAAACTATCAATTTTTGAATGTTCTATGGGAATCAATTTCACAATAACTTTCATGCCAAACAATGCAAATGAAAAGCACATATTTTGGGTCCATATCACTTAGATTGTTTGAAAAAGGTCTAGTCCTTTTTGCAATCACTACATCCTATTATTCACTCAGTGTATTGTGATTTCCAAAGTGAAAATATGTCCCTTGTGCAACTCCAAAGGATCCAAATGAATTCAATACCAAGAGGTGAAACCCTGTGTGAAAGCTTCCATAAATAAATTGTGGGAGGTAATGGCATCCCCCTTATAAGCCGAGATTCATAAAAATAAATAAAGCATGAAAGTATAAAGAATTTAGGGTAATTTTCAAGGTCACCCAAACTTTGACGAGTTTCTGGGGAGTGATTTAGATGACTTTCTTTCTAAGCCTTTGACTAGGCTACTTGTAATAGGAATGACACTTTTGATTTGAAGGGTTCCCTAAAGGGGAAAAATGGAAGAGCATACACAAAACATCCTTCTTGTTACAAAAAAATATCCAACTAAACAACTATTACAAATAAAAATTGATAAGTGTATTTAATTTTAAACCTAAATAAAGTGTTTTGTGGTGTTCATTTGAATCCTTGATCTTAGTTTCAAACTTTGAAAATATTCACCAAAATATCTAAAAATTCCTTGTTAAACACTAAAATAAAGTTCTTAATCAAATTTTAAGCATGAAAAAGTGATTTAAACATGTTTTGAGCAAATATCCCACTTGGTCCTATAGAAAAATTGTTAGCATGTCCCCTAGCTTTAAAGCTCTTTTGAGTTTGAAACAATAAACATTGGAAAAAGAGGTATTAATTCTATGTTTTTAGAAAAACATAGTGAATGATGTTGATCAATACCATTGACATCAATTATGGCCAACCAAGATTTGACTGATGTCAATTATGTTGACCAACATCAATTGACCCATGTAATCGATGTTGGTATCTCTGTCGATGTTAGTTACTTATAAATATTGTGGCAACCAAAAATGGCAAAATAAAGTTAAAAAATTCAATTTTCAAGAGTTTTAAGAGCTTAAATAAATATTTTAAAGTTGCAAAAGGATCCCCTTCATGTGTAGGATGCATCTAGTCTCACTAGGTGTGTCATTATTTGATCTAAGAATTTGACTCAAGAGAGGATGGTGTTAGTCCAAAATAAAATAAACACACTAATAGCATAACATCTCTAGGCATAAACACTAAGGAGATCTTAGTTGACAATCATGCATGAAACACACAATTAAAATGTAAAAGAAAACTCTTTTACCTTCCTTGGATGCTCTAAAATGCTTGTTGTAGTGGCTTTCTTAGCTTGTGCTTCAATAAGTCTTCTTCAATGGAGTGTGGCTACCTTCATCTCCCCTTGGAACCTTTAGCTTGTGGCTTGGCTTGGAATAAATTTGGCATTATAACACTAGTTGTTTGAAGTTTTTTGGAATGAATCCTGTATTATAACTTTTCACTAATTAAGATTAGAAATGATGTTGTGAGGCCTCTTATTTATAGATTTTTTGATTTGATCATAATCAACCTCAACCATCCATCTCAAGATTGAGATATGTGGTTGATAATTAATTAAATTTTTCAATTAAAATTTTTAATTATCCTCATCATGACATTGGAAGAAGGGGAAATTATGAGGCATGGAGGGGAATCATAAAAGGCATTAATGAGACATGGAGGGCATGAATCCTAATATTTATGGCATTTATGGCCTAGGGATATCTTCACAAGAAATGAGTTCACTTGATGATGTAGATATTCAAGATTCATTTCTAAAACAAATTATTCAACAAGTTTTCATGGAATTTTTGATTAGGCCTTGATTTGGGTTAATTAGCTCTTAGGTATGATTAAGCACATTATACACAAATTACCCAAATTGATCAGAATGCCTTGTTATTATTCCTAAATTTGACTAGATTTAAATTAAAAGTCCACATCAGATGTGTATTCCCATTTAGAATGTTGTCAACAATAAATAACAAAGGCATGAGTCTTATGTAAAATATTTGATAGGAAAGAGTAGTCTAAAGCATGTGGGTGAAAAATTGGTAGTTTGACTTAAAATGGACTAATCAAAGCTAGCTAGCCCATAAATTTCATTTCCCTATTTAGGGATACCCTAGTCAAAATCAACATTTGAATATGTTAGTTTCACATCATTCAGCATGTTTTAATGTTTTTAGGCTAAATTGTGCATTTTAGGTAGAAACTGGTCAAAAGCCTAGTTGGAGGTTATCTATGGCTAGTTTTATGTGTCAATAGGAATTATAATGTGAGATAAGGAACTTGTCTCCATAGAACATAGACCCCTAGTTTATTACTTTTTAACATAGTCATATGCATATCGACTTGGAAATCTAAGATAATCAATTGGTAAAAGATATTTGATGATTGGAAGACCTACTAAAAATCAAGATAGACCTCACAATTTTTTCATAGGTCCTTAAACACATTAAAATGTTCAAAATTGAATTTGTTTAGTTCTCACCTAGTTATAGGGTTCAAAAATCCCTAAATTAGGGTTTATTCAATAAGTATAGTTTCAACCATAAACACTAAAAAAAATTAATATAACCTATTTTAGATGCCTTAACTTAATAATATGGTTATAAGTTTTTAGGGATAGTGTGGTATAGATTTTTAAGGTCCACGGTGAATTATGCCTAAGAAAGGGCTAATTAAATAGGCCAAAAGTGGGAAAGTGGACCTAGACAAGGAATTAGGCCACCAAAATTAACATATAGGTGTGTATTGACAAGGAAAAGGATAATATACCATTGATAAATATTACCCATTTTTACTTTTTCCATAAAAGTAAGAAAATAAGGTTAAAGGGCTAGTATGGAGGGTCAAAAAGCTTAGTGCCTTTGGTAATAAACTTCAAGTTGAGACTTTTATATTAGAACCTGTACATAATTTTTCTATTATATCAAAGATTAGATGCTTGAGAATAAGTAGGAGAGAGATGATCCTTTTGAAAAGAGAACAAGATGTACTTTTTTGATATATTTCCTAAATAAGTATCAAAATGCCACCTAGGAGAAAAAGAGGTGTTGAAAGGAATCGAGGGAACCAAGAAGCTATGTTGGTAGAGTTAAAGGAAAATAGAGTTAGATTCTATAATAGGTTGACTATTTTAAAATGAAACAAAAAATGAGGAATCCTAATAGGGGACTTGAGTAACAGTGAAGATGAGCCACAAGACAATGAAGAAGTAGAAGGACATAAAGAGCAGGTTATAGAGAGACTCATGAAGGTGATCATGGGTCAAGGATATAAAACAAATGTGTAATTTCCCACCTATGTAGGTGGTGTTGATGTAAAAGATCTCATGGAATGGGTGAATGAGTTAGATAAATATTTTGAGTATGAAGAGGTACCTGCTAAGAAAAAGGTAAAGTTTGAAAGAACCAAAGTAAAGGGGCATGCTTTATTATGGAAGGACTTCATAGAAGATGAGAGATGAAATAAGGGGAAGAATAAGATAAATTCTTGGGATAGAATGGTTACCATGATCAAATGTAAATTCTTTCTAGGTGACTATGAGACAAACTTATTTAGATAATTGTAAAATGTGAAGTAAAAGGAAATGACTATGAGGGAATATATATAAGAGTTATATAAGCTTACCATTAGGTTAGTGCATGTTAAATATTATAAATAGAAGATTTAAAGTTACTTGAATGGCCTAAGGTACAACCTATAAGATGAATTAGCACTTGTTAGTCCAAGAACACTAGAGGAGTGTTACCAATTTACACTCAAGGTTGAAGATAAGTTGAATAGAAAACATAATCAAAATAATAGAGGAATGGGAAGAAATTTTAGAGGTATAGGATAGTAAGGGGGAAAATGTTTCTCATAAATAAGTCATAAATGTGAGTAAATCAATTCAATGTAATAGTCCACTAGTTCAAGAGGTGGATTTAGAGGTAGGATAACTTTTAACCAAGGTAGTTATTAATCAAGGCATAGACAATCAAGTGGATTTGTAGGATGTATTTCAAGTGCAATAATTTTTCAAGCCATAATCAATTAGAATGACTATAGTACCAGCCAATAAGAAGCCCCAAAAATTCAGTGAGAAATCAAATTACACAAAGAGGTGAGGAAGAGAGTGTTTTCTCTCCATCACACATGGAAGAACGTAACATGGGAGAATAATTACACATGAGGGTGGTGTTGACCAATCCACCCAAAGAGAAGTAGCCACCATAAAGGAAGAAACTTTTTAAGACATCTTGTAAATGCCAAGGTAAGTGTTACAAAATGGTCATTGATTTAGGAAGTATGAATAACCTTGTTTTAATAGAAATGGTTAATAAGTTTGGATTGAAGAAGTTACCTCACCCCACTCCATACAAGGTCTCATGGTTGAATAATGGAAAACAAGTCTTAGTGAGTGAATAATGATAGGTATAGTTCCAAGTTGGAAGTTATAAAGGTAAGGTACTTTGTTATGTCATCCCAATGGATGTGTGCCATGTGATTTTTGGGAGGCCTTGGAAATATGATAGGTAAAACTCTCATGATGGAAGAAGGAAAATGTAAAATTTGATGAAGTATGGAGTTAGTCACACTTTTCTGAACTTTAAGGATGAGGAGAATGATCAACAAGTTGGGTCACATGTGATTTTCATAAGTGGTAAAGAATTTTTGAATGCCATGCATGAAGAAGAGATAGACTTTGATTTGGTAGTAAATCCTAAGACTATTATGGTAGCCACTAATATCAATGATCCTCCCCAAGATATCCAAGAAATGTTGGAAAAATATGTAGACATAGTTGTTGATGAGTTACCCAACACATTGCCACCTATGAGGAGTATCACACTTCACATAGACTTTGTACTCAGAACAAGTATAAAAAATAAGGATACCTAAAATATGACCCCATAGGATAATTTTTAGATGAAAAGATAAGTGTAGGAGTTACTTGACAAAGGTATGATCAAAGAAAGCTTGAGTCCATGTGTAGTGCCCACATTATTGGTGATAAATAAGGAAGATAAATGGATAATGTGTATTGATTATAGGGCTATAAACAAGATCACCATAAGGTATATATTTACACTTCCTAAGATGGAGGATTTGATGGATTTATTGAGTGGATCAAGATACTTTTCCAAGATTGACCTCAAGAGTGGATATTACTAGATAAGAATCAAGTAAGGTGATGAGTGGAAGACTACTTTCAAGACAAATGAAGTTTTATATGATTGGCTGGTCATTCCATTTGGTTTAACTAATGCACCTAGAATTTTTATTATATAAATGAATGAGGTATTAAAAGATTTCATAGGCAAGTTTGTAGTAGTATATTTGGATGACATACTAATCTATAGCCAAAATAAGGAGGAGAATATTCATCATTTAGAGATGGTTATGAAAAGGCTACAAGAAGAGAGGTTATTGATCAACCTCAAGGTGTGTGATTTCATGAAACTAGAGCTGTTTTACCTTGGATTTGTCATATCACAAGGCATGTTGAAAATGGACAAAAACAAGGTGAAGGTAATCATAGAGTGGCCAACACCTAGGATAGTAGGAGAGGTAATAAGTTTTCATGGTCTGACAAGCTTCTATAGGAAGTTTATAAAGAATTTTAGTGGAATACATTTTCCCATAGTTGAGACCATCAAGGGAGACAATAAAAAATTTATGTGGAATGATAAGGCAAAGAAGAGATTCCAATAATTGAAGTAAAGAATCATGGATCAACCCATGCTAGTATTGTTGGATTCCAACCAGGTGTTCCAAATAGAGTGTGATGCAAGTGGTTTAGCCTTAGGGGCTATCTTAAGCCAAGAGGGCAAACCTATAATCTATTTTAGTGAGAAGTAGAATGATTCCAAGAAGAAGTATTCATCCTATGACTTGGATTTGTATGCAATGGTGCAAGAATTGATGAAATAAAGGAATTATCTCATGCCAAAGGTGTTCATAGTGTATACATATGACCATGTACTTTAGTTCAACTCTAATCAGCCTAACTTGAAACAAAGACATGTGAAATTGGTGGAGTACATACAAAATTTACCTTTAACCATAAAGCATAAACAAGGGCAAAGTAAAAAGGTTATAGATGTATTAAGCAAGAGAGTCTTATTGGTGTATGAAATTTAGTTAGAAAGTGTTGGGATTGAGGCACTCAAAGATTTTTTTGAGGATGATGAAGACTTCAAGGAAGCATACCATGCATGCAAGCACCCAATCATACTAAAAAAGCAGCCATGGTTGGATTTTATATTTTAAGATGGATTTTTGTTCAAAGTGGTACAATTGTGTGTGCCAAAAAGTTCTATATGAGGAAATATGATCCAAGATAAGCATAGTGAAAGCATGACAGAACATTTTGGGCTCGATAAGACATTGGAGTTACTAATTATGCACTACTATTATCCTAGAATGCAAGAATAAGTAAGGAGGTATGTGGAGAGGTGAAATATGTGTCAATTGGAAAAAGGTAAGAACACTAATGCAGGTTTGTATCAGCCCCTACTGGTCCCAAATAGGCCTTGGGAATCTATAAGTATGAACTTGTTGATGGGATTGCCTAGGACACAAAGGGGTTTTGATTAAGTTTTTGTATTTATTGATAGATTATCTAAAATGGAACACTTCATACCATTTATAACCACTAATGATGTAACACATGTGGCTAATTTGTTTTTCAAGAAGGTAGTGAGACTTCATGACTACCCATGAACATTATTTATAATAAATACACCAAGTTTCTTGGTTACTTTTGGAGGACATCATGGAAAAAGTTAGGCATAAAATTGTGTTTTAATTCAAATTACCACCCTCAAATAGATGGTAATACTGAGGTTTTAAATAGAATCTTAGGGAGCTTATTTAGGTGTTTATCTAAAGACCATCCCAAACAATGGGATCTTGTGTTGCATCAAGTAAAGTTTGCCTACACTGATTCTACCAATAAGAGCATTGGTTAAAGTCAATTCCAAGTGATCTATGATAGAATCCTAGAGGTGTATTTTAGGTTATAAACATCATTCATATGGATGAAATAAGTTTTGAGGGTGAATATTTTTCAATGGTAATAGAAGAGGTACATGAATAGGTAAGAAAACATTTGGAGTCTAGTGTTGAAAAGTACAAGAAACAAGCAGATTTGAGTAGAAGAGAAGTGAATTTATAGTTTTCATAGTTATAATTATCTCATATTATGAAGGAAAGGTACCCAAGGAGTGAATACACCAATAAAAATATGAAAAAGATAGGTCCTTGCAAGATTCTCAAAAAGTTTTCAAACAATGCATACAAATTGAAGTTTCCTAGTGGAGTAGGAATTTCACCTATATTCAATGTTTCAGACTTGTAACCTTAAAAATAATGGAATGAATAAAGAAAAATAGTATATTATGCTTCTAAAACATGCCTATATTGGGTAAGACAGTTGCCTAAGGCTAATATAGAAGAGATGAAGTGTATTTTGGACAAGAAGGTGATCAAGAGGACTAGAGATAAATAGTATTTCATGTATCTAGTCAAATAGAAAAATCATCTTGTAGAATATTCCATGTTGATGAATGAACATGATATACAAAAATGAGGGATTACATTGAAATTACTTATGGATAGCAGTCCATGAGTTCTTTTTCCTTTCCCTGGGAGTATGATGCAATTTCATCATTCTTAGGGAGAAATTTTGTTAATTTTTGGTTTGTTTGCATTAATGTAGGTTTTATAATGACTTGTATGGATTTATAAGGCCTGAAACATGCTTATAATTCAAATTTATAGTCTAGGGATGCATCTAGGTAGTCTAAATTTCATGTTTTGGATTTCCCACCGAAATTAGTGTATTCAAAAATTCAAATTTCTTATGTGTTTTAGGACTTGAAGGGGTATGTGTAAGGTTTTAATAAGTTTTTTAACAAGTTTTAAATGTCATTTTATACCCCTTTTCACCATTTATAAGGGTAAAAATGACATGTAACTAAGAAGGCAACATTGTTTCTTAGTTACCTTTTAAAAATTATCATGTAACCAATGATAAGGCCTCTTTAAGTTAGTTACACCTATTAAATATGATAAAAAATGTGATATTTTAGAATAAGGAAGAAGTTATTTCATGTTTTTATAAATCAATAATTTGAGGGAATACAAGAGAGAATACCCCTATTCATGAAGGATAACACATAGACCCTTGTTTATGAATTGTCTTGTTTTCTTATGTAGATTGTGTCATTTGAGATTGATGATGAAAATGAATTTGTGAATTATTCTAATGTTCTTGAATTTTTTTTTACTTGTTTTTAAATGATAGTTTGAAATAAATAACAATAAAATCATCTGTTGTTCTTATGTGTACACATACTAACTTTGTTTCCTAAACATTCATTGTGAATTATACTATATGTTAGTTCTTATGTAGAAATAGTAATGTATTTAATCTACAAGGTATTTTAAACTTTTATATAGGGAATTTGATATTTTCTAAGGATGTGTATTCAAGTTAAAGATAATATAGATTTATATTATTGATAATTTGTATAAATATCCTTGTTTTCCTATAACAAACCTTTAATGCACACGTTGATTATCCTATAGTAGGCATGAAATTTATTATAATCTATTTACAACTTCTATGAGACATGGTGGCAAGTATTTATATGTATCTTAAATGTATTTGAGTCTTTGAATTATATTTTGAGATAAAAACTTCTCTCCATAGACCACATACCTATAGTTTATTACTTTTAAACATAGTTAGATGCATATCAAATTGGAAACCTAAGATAGTTAATTGGTAAAGGGTATTTGATGATTAGAAGACCTGATCAAGGTTAATATAGACCTCAAAAATATATTATAGGTCCTTGAAATAAATTCAAATGTTTAAAATAATTTTTTTTTGCTTTTGGATGGTTAAATCCCTAAATTAGGGTTTCTTAAATAACTATAGTTTCAACCATCAAAACTCAACAAAAAATTTTAATCTGACCCTATTCTAGATTCCCTAACTAAATAATAGGGTTTTAATTTTTTAAAGATAGTGTTGTATATATTTTGAAGTTCCAAGGTGAATTAGGCCTAGGAAAGAGCTAATTGAATAGGCCAAAAGTGGGAAATTGAACCCAGATAAGGAATTAGGGAACCAAAATTGACACGCATGTGTGTCTTTACAAGGCAAAGGATAATATACCATTGGTAATTCTTAACCATTTTTAATTTTTCCATACAAGTAAGAAAATAGGGTTAAAGGGATAGTAGGAAGGGTCAAAAGACCTAATGTGTTTGGGAAATAACTTCAAGTTCAAACTTTTATATTGGAACCTCTACATCAATGGATGAGCCTATGTTATATCCTCCCTTGTACATGAATATATAAAAGTATTTATAAAGGTGTGTAAACACACAAGGTACCAATTTAAACTATATCACACTCTCTAACATATACATAATAACATCTAATAGGTATATATGAAACAATTTCCCACTCTTATCTGGTGACAAGATGCTACAATAAAGAGTTGTAAACACCATTGTCAGTCTATTTGTATCCTCTAATGCCATGTAGGCATCCAAATATATCCCATGGTATATAATTAGGATAATTTCCTATCCAATAATCATATCCAATGATGATACATGTGAAATATCTATCTAATATACATTCATAAAGTATATAAAGATGTGATAAATCCACCACATATACTCAAGTGTGATAGCCATCTCTCCTATAGTAACTAAAATGTGATGGTCTCTAAATTCTAGTGCTCTAGCAAATTTGTTGGTAATGACCTATATACATAGATCTTAGGCATCTATGTAATGCGATTTAACCCCAATACACCCATCTCATGATCAGTTACCACTGCATTAGTCATAACATGCATGATCACCACTCCTATATAATAAGTATAGGATGAATCTCTTACACATATGTAAAAGGCATAATGTTAATATTTTTTACATTAAAATTTTATTTATCACAATCAATATTCACATCACCGCCAATCTAATATGACATCTCTATCTAACATGCTCACAACAATAAATTCTCTAAAATTTGGACAAATTAGCTACCTAGTCAACAAATTTGCTAAATATTTTAAAAATTCACTATACATTTAGATCAATTCACTAAATGATAAAATAAAAAATTTCATGTTTCAATTAATTCACCACTACTTTTGACAAAATCTCTAAACTATTAAACAAACTTGCCATTCTCACTAATAAAATCATTGAAGTTGACTTTAAAACATCCATTTGGAAAATGGTGGGTTTGTTCAACCCAAACTTACATATCATTTATGAACTTAAACTAAAACAAAAATTATTTAAAAACATGACCTACTATATCCATTCTCCCATTTAGCCTATGGTAAACATAGAACTTCTTGTTATGATTCCTATCAGCTAGTGTGGGCTTTATTTTCCTCTCACAATCAAGAGAAAAATCAAATATTAGATATCTATTAAACCCAATCAACCAAATTAATTTTCAAATAATGAAATTTAAATTTACCCCTACCTATATATATTCACCTACACCATTCATATTTTTTATGCCCCCCACCCCCCACATTGTTTTTTATAATATTTTATACCCTATTCACCTCATTTTCTCTTCTAATCATATGACCATTTCATCAAATTATTCAATATATTTATTTTAGCTTGAAAATCAATTTAAAGAATTTTATCACTCATTCCTAGAAAAAATATTTATATTTTTATTGTCTACAACTTACCAATGGGATATATCATTCCCACATCTATTACCATTTAAAAATATTTATGGGGAATAATCCAAAAATACAATTTAATAATATGAAATATTATTTCTCCAAATTGTTTCCTAACAACTTCCCACTTAAGTAAGTTCAACTTATATATACTTCAGCTCATGCAGGAATTTTATTGAGACTCCTAATTATGTTAATGGTGTTATCAACTACATTATTTTACATATTAATTAATTCATTCATTCATTTCAATTATCTATCTACATCCATTCTCCCCATAAGGCCACTTTAATGGGGCATAATTCATAATCATTAATAAACACTTGGGGCACAATTTTACATTGTTTTCACTCTATTATTTATTTATTCTTTGAAAAGTGATTAATTTTTTATAGTTTTATCACATTTTATTTATCTTATACCTAAATCTATATGGACTATTTTTATCCTTTTTGAGCTTTTATGTGCATCTATCTTATTCCCATATGTACCTAGAATCACATTGATCTAGGCATCCCTGATCCTTTTTCACATGTGCTAGCCACCTAGACATTATTGCGACCTCATTAGCCTATATCACAATGATCTATTGGAAAAGGGGGAAATGATATTGACCCTTCACTTCCCTTTCCACTAATAGCTATGTTTTCACTTCTGGAAGTGTCTTAGGGTATAACTAGACTCATTTCATGTCTTGACAAGCATCAAAACACTATATAAATACCACTCTCATTCATTTTTAGATAAAAGACAATTCTCATGAATAAAATTTGGAATAGTTGTGAAAATTAATGTTATTTATCCTTATTTACCCCTATTTCTACATAGATCCATCTACAGTAACCCAAAGCTCAATTTTACTTAGGTTTCTACTTTTAATTCACACTCAAAGAATTCAAATTGCATTCATACTTAGACATACTAGAATCACTTTCATTTGCACTAGAACTTAGGTTGGGAGAAATATACCAAGCATGATACCCTTGTGAGGTATTGATATGTAGGTATTGCTTAGCATATGGGGTGTTGAGTTCACACATATCCTACCCTACTAATGCCATTATCCTTCCACTTTTAATCATTAAAACCCTAGAAAAGATGGTGTCTTAAGGTTTCATAGTGAAATTAGTCAAACCATTTAACAAATTATTATATATGTCTTGATCACATAGGCACAAGATTCCAAAAATAGAGTGAGGGTTTTCCAAAAATTTCACTACTTCAATTACATAGGGTCACTAGTGCTACATAGAAGGTCTATAACATAGTGCAATACTGGTAAAGATGGGCATATTTTTTGAAGAGGGTTATAACACCCATTCTTTGGTAATGACACTTTGCCATACTTGTGCATCACATTCCATCCCACCACTTGTCCATCTCAATCATATTTTCTAGCTAAATACACCTTTTATAATTCATTTTTATTTATATAATATCCAATTATATTTATTATTATGTAAATTAGTGGTTGTTGATAATATATTATTTTATTCTCTAATTTATTACTCAGATATTTTTTGCCTAGGGTTATATTCCATAATCCTAAAAATATAAATCATTTGGTGAACCTGAATCAATTTGAATAGTGCCCAAACCCTAGCCCTTGATTCTCTTAGGGGTTTTATCCTTTTATTTTTTGTGCTCAATAATTAATTTCAAAATATTATATTTGATTCATTATTTTATTTCTATAATCTTTCATAGATTTAATTTCTTTGAAGGTTCAAAATATACAACTTTTTATTTTCCTACTTTCCAACCTATAATTGTAGAATTTGATAACTAATTTTATGAGACCAATAAGATGCAATTACAAAATTTCATTTATAATCATTTATATAAAAAAGATGACCTTATTCATATTGTTAAATAAGATCTTCTAAATTCTACTGTGGGTCAATCCTCTAACCCCATAAATGCTAATATTATTACAACTAATATGGGGGAAACTCATATTCTATAACAACTTGCCAACTCTCACCAGTGGAAATACCTCTATTCCTAATACACATTCCTCCTCTCTAGATGTATAATCCATTATGCAAAATATCCATTCTCTATAATATAAGGTGTTACATCTTGAGTAGGGTGCCACTGGACCATCTCATGCCTTGGAATCTCATGGTCTCTTACATACACTAGTAGCATAGCATATATTGACAAATCCTTTACCATCTATATTTTTATCACCCAAGATTAATCTATATGATGGTTAAGGTGACCCAAATAATCATCTATGCACTTTTCACATAACATCTTAGGACTAAGTGTCCAATGATTGGATCTTGATCAGGTTATTCCATTTTAGTTTAAAATACTATGCATTACAATGGATATATGATCTCCCTAATTAGTCAATTACAACATTTAATCCACTCACATATATGTTTTTGGCACATTTTTCAATCAAAATCAATGAAATTTTTTCCTATACTCATGTCACTCAATTAAAGGAAAAATTTAATGACCCAATAGCTAAATATGTCTTGCGATATAAAACCATATTATGAAATATGACTATCCCTATGGCATATAGAGAACTCCATGACATATTTAAGAAAAAATTATTACTAAAATTACATGAATCTATATTATTTATAAAAAACCATTATTTACATATCTATACTATATAATGAAATAAAATTAAGTCATAAATATCTCCATGGGAAATTGAAAATACACAACTAGATCAGATTCCAATAATAAGAGTCCAAAGAAGCTCCCATATAAGGTGAGTCTCATTGAAAAAAATAATGATCAAATAAAAGAGTTAACACAACCTTATATCCAACTCATAATGTGGATTTATCAGCTCCTCCAAGGAGCCTTTTATGAATCTTTATGAATCACCATCTCACATTCTCCAATAACTTTTAGAATGCAATGTTATATGTCTCCCTCCCATCAAAGAGGTTGATATGATTACACCTCTTACAAATAATTATGATTACATTGCATTTTTTAATCATCATAGGACCCTTAGCCATACTACAAATAGATTCATCAACTTAAAACATAAGATCTAAGATTTTATAGATGTTAATATCATTGATGTGAACACCCATACAAAAACACCCAAAACACAACCAACTAAAGCAAAACTAATGAAAATAATTTTTTATCCATTTATAAAACATATAGATAATGATATAATAGACACTTAAAGTGTTCATTATACTTATTATGCATATCCAATAGTAACATATTATCATACTTATAGAATGGACACACACTCTCTACATAATATTGTTCATGTGTATCATACTATAGTGCCAACTAAGCCTCTTATTATTTTCAAAGAATAGAATATCATTGACAATGATTCATATTTATACACACTCATTTTATGATCTTACATATATCATAATCTTATTTAGAGTGTCATGGTTGATAATGGGTCAATCATAAATATGTTTATTATTACCCTTCTACATTAATTGGGCTATTTAGATCAAGATATTTCTTTGATAGATATAGTTATTTATGGATTTAGTGGCCATTTATAAAGTTACATTAAGGATATAATACTTCCATTACAATTTGGGTCTATGCATGTGACCACCAAATTCATAGTTATCCCTAGTGATGAAACATTTGATATGTTATTGGGTATGCCTTAGATATAGTATCTTTGATTCATTCCCTCCACTATACATAGATGTCTTAAATATATACATATTAATTAGGTTTTTATAGTTGAGGCCTTTACATATGAGTATCCTTTACCTAATCCACAACTAGATCCAAAAAAACCAACATTAATAGATCCAAGTAGAGATTATGTTAGCATACTTCAAATATTAGTTGATCTACTAGTGTCAATGAGTGTACTTATAAAACATTACCACGTATACACTCTCTCCCATGGAGACCTTTATTAGGGGGACCCATATGTCATAAACATGTTATGGATTATCAAGACCTACTATATGCCTCATGCTCACTAACATTAATGTTATTGAGTTCCCAAATCACACTACATAGAGCATCCATTCTAGTTACAACTTTTATTGGCCCATTAGTTACCATTACACCAAAAGATCAATCTTTTAGTGCTTGATATAACTACCAGAGTTAATTAATCCATGGGAGGAAGTCAATCCATGTCACAAACCTAAGTGATATGCTACACAACACAAGGAGAGCAAGGGAAACACCTTGCAACAATCCCCCAAGTGCAAGTGAGGGATTTGAACCTAGTACCTTTGGCTCTAATACCAATTTTTGGCCTACTAATTATTGTTAAACCAAAAGATAAACCTTTTAGTTTGCAATACAATTGATAGACTTAATTAATCCATGGGATGTGGTTAAACTATGTCAAGAATATGAGTGTTGTTCTTCATAACACAAGGAGATCAAGGGATACACCTTGTAACAACTTCTACTAGATGGGTCCCCAAGATCCCCATAGTTCATAAGCATGTTTAGTCAGCTCAACAAAGTCATAGACACACTCTACAATAAATTTTAGCTACATATTATTCAGTCTATCCAATTCCTACATCTCAGATACCTCCTCACACATCATGTGTGGTCATTCTTCCCTTCCTTAATATGGGTCACCTTGATAATGAGTCTCTTACAAGACTCATCATTTAGTATGTTCCCCTATTACTTTTATATAGTATCATTATTTAAATTTAATTGTACATAGTTTAATTTATCTTGATCCTTGTACATAGTTTATTTTATCTTGATCCTTGTACATAGTTTCTTTTTCATGTTGTTTTTACATAACTTATACCTAGAAAACACAAAAAATATAATATGTTAAAAAATACACAAAAAATTGAATATTGATAGAAAATAAAAATTTCATATTATATGCATTTCCATTCTTACATTCCTTTTATTTTCTAGGTAATAGATATGTGATCTATGTTATTGTAGTCCATTTTATCATGCATACATTCTTCACTTGTTCCCTTCGAGTATTCATACATTACTAGAAGATTTTAGTCCTCTAGACAAATCTAGATTTTCTATTGTTTACACATTAGGGGCACATATACATATACATCAATTAAATATTAGTGTAATATCCCATTAGTAACATCATACACAAAACTTCAAATTTTACAAGTTATATGATTCTATACTCCATATCACATATTTAGCATTGATTATATCTTGATATTGATCATCATATACTAAACTAATTTTTCCTGACTACTACTACTATAGACTCAATTTATGTACATATTTTATCTTATATAAGTTTATACCACATGATTATGCATACTTTGATTTCTATGTTTACTATTCTATATTTGATTGTATATCTTTCTTCTAGATATACTCAAGGATGCCATTGTCCTTACATTACTTATATGTTTTGATCATGTGCCCATATCCTTATTTATGCTTCTGAATTATGTATGTTGAGATTTGAATATGTCCTCCTATATGGATCTAAGGAAAACTTGTGTGCTATTTTGAATATGTGGACATTTTAACATGTCATTGTATGTGTTCATTTTATTAGGGTTAGTGACATGTGCCCATGTCCTTTGTATTATCATTCCTTGGCTTACTTTACATTCCATATGTGTTTGTATGTATGTTTTAATATATGAATATGGCCATGACCCTTATTTATTTAATAAAATTTGTCTTTAATTTTGATATTTCTTGATAAGGACCGATTCATAAATGTTTCATTTTTAGGACATACAATGGAGCACAGTTCACAAAATTAGACCCACATTCATAGGCTTCACCTCATGGGTAAGTCACAATGTGTTTATCTTTCCTTTATCCTATTCATTTCACTTTTAGGCACTCATAAAATTAGGGGGGGATTTAATCATATAAAATTTCATTTTAATGAAATGAGAGTCACTTGAGACCACCCTATCCTTAGATTAGTCCTAGACCTATCTTAATGCCTCTTTTGATCCTTTTCTAGCTTTTATGTACATCTAGCCTATGCCTAGATATATCAAGAGCCACATTGAGCCATCACCTAGGCATCCCTAATCATTTTTCACATGTGGAAACCACTTAAACAATAGTGTGTCCCCATTAGTATATATCAAATGCACTATTGGAAAAGGGAGAAACATTATTGATATTTAGATTTTTTTACCCTTAATGGATATATTTACACCTCTCAAAGCATATTAGGGTTGTCTTAGACTCATTTCATGTCTTTAAAATCATCAAAACAATATATAAATACCAAGATCATTTATTTATTAGATAAATGGAAATTATCATGAACAATATCAAAAATGGTTGTGCAAATTAATGTCATTGATACCTATTTATGCCTATTTATCCATACATCCATCTATAAAAATATATATATATCAATTTTACTAAGGTTTCTAGTCTTAATTCACACTCAAATCATTAAAATTGCCATTCATACTCAGGCATACTAACATCACTCTCACTTGCACTTAGATTGGGAGAACTACATTTGGCTTGATCAATTTTCAAGGTATTGGTATGTAGGTTATGTTAAAAATATCGGGTATTGAGGTCATACCTATCCTACCCTAATAATTCCACTCTCCTTCCAATTATGTTCATCAAAATCTTAGAAAGCATTTATGCTTAGGGTTTCATAGAAAAATTAGTCAAATCATAGAACAAACTATGATCTATGTCTTAGTCATAGAAGCACAGGCTTTCCAAAATAAATTAAGGTATACCTATACTTTCAAGGCTTCACCTGCATAGGCTCATTAAAACTACATATAAGTTTTATAACATAGTGCAATACTAGAAAAGAGGATTGTGCCATTTCTTGAAGAGTGTTCTAACACCTATTCTCTGTTAATGACACTCTAATCTGGTCCTGCATCACATCCTAACCTACCACTCATTTGTCTCAACCATATTTTCTATCTAATTACACCTTTTCTAATTCATTTATATTTATAAAATATTCAAATAAATCAATTATTATTCATCTTAGTGGTTGTTGATATTGTACTATTTTATTCCCTAATTTATTACTTAACTATTTATCAAATTAGGGTTGCATTCCTTAATTATAGAAATGATAAATCACAACACTCTTTTAAAGAGGGGAAATGTAGAGAAATAAATTCTTACACATTTAGTTTCATAATTAACTTTACTTAATATTGACAAACTAACCCAAACCCCATTCTAAATTAAAATTTCACCCAAATATCAATTCCATATATTTTTAAAATAATTGATTAATCCATATTAATTAATTATCCATTCACATGAATTACATAAAGATAATTAAAATTATATAATTTACAAGTCACCAAACATCTTCCATGCTTCTCTCAACCAAGTGATGTGTCATACAACCACCTACTTAACTTCCTCAACCAATTTCTAAGTCATCATTGAACATTTAAACTAGCTTTTTAAGTCATCTAACTACTTTGAATCATTCATAAGACATTTTAAACTACCAACTAACTTTCCCCATTTCTCTCACACACATAAATAATTAATCTATTCCACTTGGATGAGAACTCAAATATGAGCATACAAAATTAACATAATTTAAACTTATCCCAACCATCCATATTCTCACACAAAATCATATAAATTGAAATGTCATAATAAATTACCATAATACACATTTAAGCTATCAAATTGATATAAAAATCATCCTACGCATCCATTGAGAAAATCAAGATCATACATCTACATGATATTGAATTTCTCTTTGCTTGGAGAATTGAGGTGAACATTCACATACACATTTTCAAAAGTAAATCAAATTCAATTAATGGATAAGGTGATGTACTTAGTTTTTGTGATGGTATTTTAAGTATTTACTTCAATTTTATTTTCTTTTAATATCTCAATCTAAGGTTTTAGTTTAGATTTATAAGAGGAAGATCAATGTTCATTTGATTTCCTAGCTTGCATGGGTTTAAAATTATAGATATCATAATAATTAATTGGGTTTATAATATTAAATAATATCTAAGTCATAAATATATATAAGTGTGTATGATTAATATTCTAATACAACCTTAAAATTTTGGATAAGATGCTTCTAGATCCATAGACACTACCGACAACCTTGGGACACTATTGTTGACATTACTATATGTGTTATGTTTCTAATGTATGATATAGAACACGTGCATGATTTTGATGTGCCAAGTTCAATATTATGGGTTTTTATATCATCTTTATGATGATGTAATATATTTAAAGCATAAATTTTATATATATATATATATATATATATTATGGATTAAACCCTAGATCTTCACCTTATTAACCCTTGGGATGTCTTTTCCAAAAATGGGTTAATAGGATCATAATGTGAAGCTGACCTCAAAGACCCTTATGTTAATGAACACTACCTACATAGGCAATACTCCAAGGAGGGTATCAAACATATTTAGTTATTCCCTATGTGTGGAAGTGTATATGAATAATGGTGTAATATGAGATATGTAGATACATGTAATGATCTATCTTGTAACTTGACAAATACCACTAATGGCTTATTATTTCGATGCTTCAATCCTTTTGTATGACTATTATTATGATTGATTTGTATTTTATAAATACACAATTAGAAGGATTAGACTTGTATTTATACTAATTTTTTTGAAAATATCTCTTGGTAGAGTTTAATAATATAAAAAGGCCAACCCATAGTTTTCAAATAATGTTATATTTGGATTAATTTTTAGTAATAAACACTTGATAAGGATCTAGACACTAGTGTCCCTTAATGGCTGATAGTATTTATAAGGATATAAAATGTGTGCCTTTTTATAATGTAAAGGTTTTATTGGTCATTATAATTATTTGGGTTAGAATATAAGATACTAATTTAGGCATAATGAGATAGATAATGTGAGCCTTTTAGAAACAAGAAGGTCTAGAATATAAGGGTAAATCCCTCATTAGTATTTGTAAAATGTATAAGATAAATGATATTAGTTTATATATATATATATATATATATATATATATATAATTAGATGGATAAGTGAATACATGGGAAATTTGGACCATATATGGTTAGATCTATAGCTCAACTTAGTAGGTTGTGGTAGTTTTTTGGGGATATGGAGAGGATTTGCACAAGTGTGAATCCATGATATAAATGGCATAGTAGGGGGAAGTAATGATAGGGAAAAAATAAGTATGAGAATTATGATTAAGTTATGCTATAACTTTTATTTTATGAGAGGTAGAGGGTTCTAGGTATTAGTGATGGATATGATATATCCATACACACACACATATAGATATGTGTGTGTGTGTGTGTGTGTGTGTGAAAATATGTCTAATATAATTTTATTTGTAGACATAATTATGGAGGAGAAGAGATGGTGGGATTTGGTGGAGAAAAACACACCATAATATTCTTGATGTCATGATACCAAATCATGAAACCAATATGACGTTGAGTGTTTTTTTACCCTTAGCTATACCTCATTATTTATGGCTCAGATTGGTTGGAGTAGTTTATATATGACAAGGAAAAGTGAATCCGATCTACAAATCAATCCTTGCTTAGAGAAGATAAATCACACTAGCCCTTCCACTTATTGGTATATTTAGATAATTGAGGTAATGACTAATATGGATATGATATACCTAACTAAGGGGTCTCTTACCACACAATAACATTAGATTGGGTTATAAATCCTCTAGTGAAACAATACCACACAATAACCCTAGCTATGTCCTATGGTTTCTAAAAAATTAAATACAAAGTAAAGTAAAACTAATCTAGTACTCACAAAATCATGTGGCATAATTGGTGATAATAAACATAAAATTAAACATGCAAATAAGAACTCTACTCAAGATAATGTAGAGGTAATCATAATTCATGGAGAGAGAAACATATTCATAACACATGTAAATCTATATACTAATTAAGAGGAACAACAGTTAGGAATACTTACCTTGAATATGAACCCATAGAGCCTTAATCTCTTCCTTGGCCAATGGTGCTTTGCAAGAGGTTGTTTTGGTTTATAAGGATAATAAAGATGGGCTAGATATAGGGTACATGAATTTTTTTATATATCAAAAATACTTTTCCCAAAATACAATATTATTTTATCCAAAGGAAGTATGAAACCCTAAGCAACAACTCCTCAAGTAGGATGGTGGATAATCATATGCACAAATAGATGATTATCTCTATCTCTCTCTAATGAAAATGGATAAAAATATGTATTTATGTATCCAAATCTAACCCCAAACACTTAAAATTTTTTAGCTAACATAGTCAACCCAATTGAACTAATTATTTAATAAATAAAGTAGTTATTTACTAGATTAGGCTGGTTAGGATGACCTAGTTTGGTAACATGCTATTTTCTAAGAATAGGGTCGACTCTTGTGAATTTGTTTGGTAATTGATAAAAATATATTTTGGATTAGGTAGGGGATATTTTGGGTATTGAATTGGTTATATGAGTGTGTAATGGAGATTTGAAATCTTAGGTAAATGTACAAGAGAGGTTTGTGTTATTTTAAAGTGGTGGTATAGGGTATAATAATCTTGTGAAGCACAAATGGTCTACCCACCTCTTTATCAAGGAATATTTTAAGGAATATAATCAAATATATTGAGTCTTGGATGGTTAATAAAGGAGAAAAAATATTATTATTTGATAAAGTTTAAAAATATAATGTGTATGCATATTCCCCACTCAAATTTCATCATGTGTCACATAGTTGCAACATGGAATCTACAAAAATAAGACAACAACACACAACGCTGGGATAATTAAATTAAAATATTTTAAAGCATAAAATAATTGAAAATAAATGACTAAAAATAAATAATTGAAATAAAAAAGTAATGTATGCATACCTTGACCTACCTTTATTGATGGATTGTTATCTACTATGTTTGTATTTTTTTTATATTTGAGGGCATAGACACTACATTGGACAAACCTTAAGGATAAAAAACTTAAAGATCAAAAATAAAAAACAAAGTAAATTCAAGATAACTAAAATGTGTAGGCATGAAATACTTATAAATTTGGTAATCTAGGGTGATAAATGCTAAGTTAGGACCAAATGAACAAGCAAAAATTTTAGAGTAAATTAGGTAACTAAAAATCCAAGGCTACTAAATGACTAAAAAACTCAAAAAAATATACTTTAAATAAGAAAGCTAACAAGCCAAATCAAACTAAGGATACATGAAAAATGAAAATATAATGTCAATGTGAAAGTAGTAGCAATCCTTACTTAAATAAAGATGGAAAATAAATGGTAAAATAACATTGATGAATGAGCAGTAATAATTCTTACTCAATCATCAATGGAAAAAGTGCATGAAATGGAAAACAAAATTGGTGAATGAGAAACAACAATTAAAAATCACTTAATAATGGAAATGTACAAAAATATATAAATGGATGAAATTATCCAAAAAAGGAACGATAATTTAAAAAAAAAATGAAACCAAAGAAATTATAGTAATTTAAAGAAATGGTGTAAATAAAATAATACATAAACACTCAAGAATATTTTTTTATTATAAAGATAAATAAGACCAAAATAAATTATTGTTAGCATGTTTTAAGGTGTGAAGAAGAGTGAACATAGAAGTTGAAAAATATATTTAGAATCAAAATTGCCTATCAAGGGGTCAATGAAAATGGTGGTGGGGAAGATGAAGGAAAAAATAAGGTATAAAAGTCCTTATCAAATTTAAGACATTTAGAATTAGGTTTCTTAAAACAAGACTTTCATCATTAAGGATTGTGAATAACTTCTTCTAACAACAAAAATATTTTATTATCAAGCCAATTACGAATATAATCCCATAAAAGTAATATCTATAAAAATTAAAATGGATCTACCTTCCCACAACATGTTCCCCATTCCTCAAGACCCCTTAAAAAGCCATTGGTCTATTACAAAAATTAGGTAATTATATGAAAATTTTGGTAACACTATAGATTATTTTTGAATTCTCCTATCCCAATCTACTAGACTATTGTACCCCAATGGACCTTGACATTATCATGAGGAGAAATGTGGAGTTTGAGCTTTGATTGGAGATAGGAGATGTGATATGAACTACATCTTTTGTTATGATGTTTAATTTTAGATTTTATATTGCATTTTGATCATTGCCTTTTATCTTAAATGATTCAGATTTTAATTTTTAATGGATATTTATATTCCTCCTCCATATGGATTTTAATAACCAAACATGAGTGGTAAAATTGACTATCATTTAAAAACCTTGAACTTGGTGGATAAGAAAGAGGACTTAGAGAGCATGGTTTTTAAGAGTCTTTTTTATTCATGTGAAATAAAAGTGTCATCTTGAATTCAACCTTGTTTTATACAAAGTGGAGCTAAATTAAGTGAAATCAAGGGAAAATAAACATGAAATAATTTTAATTACTTCAAATTGTAAAAAATGTGACAATGTGAAAGGAATCTAATGATAGGTAATTATTATTCCATATCATGAGAATGTATCTAAGTGTAGGGAAACATGCTTTAAATTGTTTTTTACAAGTTTTATCTATAAAAGAAACAAAAATTAAGGCTAATAATATGGATTAATAAACCTTTAACCATGTTTTAACATTCTAAAACCAAAACTCTATTTGGTAAAAATGTTTGAAATAGTATACAAATTTTATGAGGGAAGCATGGTCTCATCCATGGTCTTACACTGGAATTCATAAAATAGAAACTTAAATGGTTAAAAAATGGGGAAAATGATATTTTTAGGATAGCCTAGTCCTATCCATGGTCTTATATTTCAACTAAAAAAAATGAAAATGCAAGTGGGTGTAAAATTCTTTTAAAAATAACTAACTTGTGATTAAAAGAGAAAAAGTAAGAAAAATTGATGTATGAAATAAAAAGGTATTCATGAAGAAAATTATATAATATCCATGGTAGTATATGAAAATCATGAAATAAAGAAACAAAAGGTCCAAAGTAAGGAGCTAAGGTTTTTGTATAAGTTTGATAGCTATAGAGGGTGAGATCATTAGATAAGTCCTATAAGAAGTGTTAGTAGGTAAATATATAGAAGTATGAAAAGAAGGGAAATATTTAAGAAAAATATTTATTAAAAAAATATCAATTATTGGGTTATTTAAAAACATGGACTTTATTGGTTTGTAGATGATATGTTCTAGTACGAAGAATGTCTTTTAATAAATAAATTTCTCACCATTTTTAGGCATATTTTAATTTTTATCATGGGTACAATCTAATTTGAGGACTATATCACCAACATTAAAATTACATACTTTGACCTTTTTATTATGTTATTTGGCACTGTAAGCCTTGTATTGATGGTTATGTTGAAAAGTGGATAAATGATGTTCATCAAGAAGGTTTAAGGCATCAAGTCAAGCTTCACATATTTCTTCAACAAAAATGATACCATGAAGATATATATGTACATATAGGAGTTTAAATTATAATGGTAAGATGGATTCAAAACCATATATTAGTGAGAATGGTTTTTCCCCAGTGGTGGTATATATGCTATTACAGTAGGCCCAGAGTGTAAGGTATAAGTGAAGATGATAATTAGTGAAATTTTTTTAGATGGTCTTTTGTAATATTTTTTTATTGGCTTTAGCTTGGCCATTACATTATGGATGGTAAGGTGTGGAAATTTTGTGGGAAATTTTAAATTTAGCACATAATTATCTCATGTCCTTATTTTTTAAATTACCACCATTATAAAAAATGATAGTATGGGGAAGTCTTAAGTGATAAATTATTTGGTTAAGGATAAATTTAGAAATAATGGTTCCTATGACATGGACAAGAGGCATGGCTTATACCCATTTAGTGAAATATTCAGTAGCAATAATGATTAAAAAAATAGCCATCTTGTGATTGAGCTAATATACCAATGAGATCTAATACACACATGGAAAATGGTCAAGTAAACTCCATGATTTGGAGATCAACTAATTATGAATGGATTAAATCATCATTAAGTTGTCTAGGATTAAACATTTTAATAAAAATTAATAGTATCCTTCTCTAAATTAGGCCAAAATTATCCCATATGTAAGCATTTATGTGTTATAACATGCCCACTATAGTTACCACTATAAATTCCTCCATGTGCTTGTGCAAGGAGAGAAGGAAAATTTTATTGAATCAAATGACAAAGTAGGTTCGCTTATACATTATGGTAATAAAGGGTTTTGTATCAAAAAAAATACTTAAAGAATTGTTTATGTATTTTAGTATTTTCATAAGAATCTATGTCTAGAGGATAGGTTTGATGTTAAAGGAATTAGATTATGTTTTTGTGCCATGGGATTTGTTGAATAGTGATAAGCTCAATGTGAAAATTGATTAAATCATTTGGTTGGATAAAATAAGGTTATTTTATTATTTGGATAAGGAATTGGGAATCATTAAGTACTTTATGAGGATGAAATAAAGATGGTGAATAAGCAAGAGAATCATCTATGAAATTTTTAATCTGTTAGAATTAGCTCAATGGTAAAAGAATCAAACTATTTTGAATGAGTGGTTTTCATTTGATGATATGCAATAAAATTTTCAATTAAATATTAATAATCACTATTAACTTGGAAGTAGATAAGTTTTGAGTCACCCAAAGCATGTATATATGGGATATCCAGTTCAAGTGCTAATTTTATGCCTAAGATGAGAGATTCATATTTGATAATGTTATTAGTAACAGAAAAAGTTAATTTAAATTCCAAAGGGATGATCTTACCATGTGGTTTTATTAGAATACAACCTTTCCTAGATCCTTAGAGTAATTTGACACCATCAAATTTGAGGTTCTAAGTGTCTTAATGCAAATCAATGGTAGCTTTAGGTACCTCTTCAATAACTAATTTAGATTTATTAGTATCATGAATGATATTGGTATCTTCTTGATTAATTTCCTCTAAATCAATAGTAAAAATATGGAAATAATATTTAGGGGAGATAACCTTGTTAAGACCTTCAATATAAATAATGTTGTCATTAGGGAGATTATCTTGAAGGTGATTCATATATGGTATAGGTGCCATTGTAATTTGGTCAGAGATGAATTATCTTTTAACATATATTTTATAATAATTTTAAGGTCAAATTTGATCAAGAGAAAAATCAATTTTCCAACTCTATCTCTAGGTAATAATGCTTTGGATAAGAAATGACAAAGTGGATCGGAGTAGAAAATGACATAAGTAGTTTGATAAAGTATATAGTGATGGATATTTTCAACTATGAAGTAGCTAAAAATGAAATAAAATTATATTTTAGTACAACATTTTCAGTAGTCAATGAGGCCTTGAATAATGTAGTAAATAACATATTCTTTATCAGTATCATCTTGTTCGAAAATCATTACTCTAATTGATATGGGGTAGAGAAGGTATATACGATTAAAGGGAAATTATTTTAAGGTAGTTGAAGAGTATGAGTATGGAGAAACTATTATTTCATGTTATTAAAATATTTATAAAATGAATCTATCCATTCTAAAGCATTACATTTTGTGATAAGGGAATTAACAAAGTAAATACAGTAAACCATTTTTAGGATAAACCATTGGATTGCCCTAATATTTATAAGGTAAGTACAAATGTCAAGAATAGAATAAGGAATGCACATATTGACTATGAAATTTATTTTAGATAAATTGACATCAAGCCTCAAAGATATATTAGAAAACCTAAAATTTTACGTGATGTGACACTAAATACACACTTGTATGGGTTAAGTCTAACTTTGTATTTGATAAATTGATTAAAAATGATGGCTAGATTAGTTAGGTATGTTGTTTGAATCTTATATTTTTTAATGAGGTATTCAACATAGGTTTTCACTATCTTATGTATAAGATCATGGAAAATATGATTCATGGAACATTGATAAGTGGGTCTAGCATTTTTAAGGTCAAAAGGTATTTTGACATAGCAATAGGTACCCTATTATGTAGTAAATGTTGTTTTATGTTGGTCTTTGGGGGATATGTGAATTTTATTGTATCCTAAAAATCCATACATAAGTGACAAAATTTCATATCCAATAGTGGAATATATGATGGCATCTATTGAAGGTAACAAGAAATTATCTTTTTGACATGCAAGGTTAAGATTGTAAAAATCAATTCACATATGAATAACCATGGTGAATTTTTTATAAATGGAAATATTTTTGATACCCATATAAAATAGTAAACAAGTTTGATAAAATTGGAATCTAATAGTTTAATAATTTATATATGACATAAGGTGGAAATTCCAGTTGGAAATTTCTATTGTTTGTGTCTAATAGGTTTTACATCTAGGTAAGTGATTATGTTATGTACAATGATAGTATGGTGAATACCTAGAATATATTAATATGAATAATAAAAGTATTTAAGATACTTATCTAATAATAAGATAAATTTATCATGATATATTGGCATGAGTTCTTTAGAGACAATGATGGGTATAGGACATGTTGATGTACCATATTCTATTCTTATTATTTCTTCAATGAGAGTAACATTTCTATCTTGGAAATAACATGAATAATTAGAAAGAGAATAAATATTATTTTTTATGGTCTAAAATAGAAATTAAAATATTAAAATAATGATATTTTCATTTAAGTTTCCAATTTTATGATGTTGTCATAGAAGTTGAAGTTCTCTAGCATGGAGTAGCTCAAGTATGGATTCATCACTAAGGATCATGGGTAAGGGTCCATAGTATTCCACATATACTTCAAAATCAATGATTCTATTACCATGGTGATCATATTCATAATGTATTTGTCATACATATTCAGATTTAGCATCAAGGGTAATTTCATGTGTAGATAGAATCATAGGTTGAGGTTGATTGGAATCAGTTGGATTAGTAATAGGTGTGTTATGTTGTATTTTAGATGGAGGTTTAGTTGAAGTGATATGGGTAGTCTAAGTGGTATTTATAGGATCATGGGAAACAATGAAAGTTGGTAAATTGGTTGGTGATATAAAAGGTGTAAATGGTTTTGAAATTTCAAAATTTTCTAGAGTTAATATTTGTTTAACTACCAAAGGGGTATTGAGAAGTTGAGGATTAATGGGAGATACATAGCCTTAAATTTATAATTCACTATCAGTTGATATATAAATAACATGGGCATCAAAGTTAAAGGCATGTATTTTGGCTAATGTTTATTGATAGTGTTATACGTCTAATTCTTATGATTGATATTGATCCATAATATAATTACCATTATAGGTGTGGGAAATAGTACATGCATTTGTATTTAAAGGAGAATAAAAAGTAAATATACCTATATCACTAAATTTTTGGGCTAACATAATTAAAATATCTCTAAATAATATTTCCACTCCATATTCATTACATATGAAGTCATATTATATGTATCTTTGTTATCATTACATAGAGGAGGAAGTTCAATGATCTCATTGACTAGAGATATGGTACGATCATGTGGTAATAAATAAGGATGATTATAATCCAAAATATAAGGAGGTAACTTAGTAGAATTTCAAATGTTTTGTAACTCATTTGGTTCATCATCATCTAAATTGACAAGGGTGACCTATAAATTTGAATTCATGTTAATGAATTTAGATAGAGGTGCAATATAAATTCATGGAAAGGATGGGATCCAATACTGAGATTTGAGGTTGGGTAGTTGAATAATCCATATATTAAGATCAGATTCATGTTTAAAGTGTTTCCCAATATGGATAAATTTAATACTGTGGCTAGCTAAGAAGGCAATATCCCTCATATGATATGTCTAAGGGTGACCTAAGAGTATATTATAAGATAGGGGTAAGTCAAGGACCATTATCTTGTTATGTATGGTCCTAGGTCCAATAATGAGGGGGAGATAAATGCAACCAAGTTTTTTTTTTTTTAATCAAATCCTCAACATGTGATATGAGTTTGATTAAGGTGATCTTTGGTATAACCAAAATATTGAATTAACAAAAGGGAGGTAACATTAATTTCTAACCCTTCATCAAATAAGACTTTTCAAATAAGGGTGGTATTAATTATGATTTTAATGAAATATGTGGATTATTATCTTAAAAAATAATTTCATCATTAAACATATCTTATTCAAGGAATTATATGGAAGGTTTGGAATAAGAACAAATAGTTTTATTTGTATGTACATTAATTAATGAAGGATTTTGAAGAGTTTGTTATAATTCAAGGGAAAGTGGTTCTTTAATGTTTTGTACTTATTGAATTATGAATTTTTAGTGATATGGAGGAGTAAAAACTAACTCCATGAGGGATGTTTTAAAATGCATTGAGTTGATCTCTTCTAAGAAATTCTAGTGAGATTCAGTAAGTGAAGAACCAACACAAGGGTTGGAAAGTAAAATGTTTTTGGTAGGAAGAAAAGTAGTTTGAGATTCTAGTTGTGGGAGTGTTTCCTCATTTTTTTAGAAGGTATTGCAGTGGTGTATTTGAAAAGTTGTTTTTCAAGTTATGGTTTATTTTGGCTCAGTGAAAAGATCTTTATGAGTGGGTTTATGTTGATAATTGATTTTAGTTGGATTCATGTATTAATAATTGGTGTAATATTAGTTATATTTAGTGTCAATGATGCATATATCCTCATTTGAATGTTGTGGGTTGGAATATAGTAAGTGTTTAGATGTTTATAGGAGTAAGGATTGGTAAGTTATTTCTTTTTAGAGGCATTAACATAATCATGATGACAAATTTTTATCATAACATCATGACTAAATATATCTCATAACATAAAAAAAACAACAAATTTGGTAAGACCATGACATGTTTCAGGGGAATGACACACATTGGCATGAAACCAACACAATTTGTTAGGATATTACTATGTTGGTGGATTATTAATGTGAGTGAAAGGTTTATAAAGAGCTAATAATTATTTCATTTGTTGAAAAATTAAGGGTGCATGGGAAGTATGGGGTTTATCCACTTTGGCTACACCTAATTTTATTTGAGGAGGATTTCCAATGATTACATTAGTGGATTTTTGGAAATATATCTTGATGGTTTTAATATTGGGATAAAACTATTTCATACTAAAGTCTTGACTTTTATCTTGATCAATGGCATCATTTAGAGTTTGGGGAGAAAATTTTTGAACCTTATATTGAAGGGAATGTATCAAGGTGGTTATCAATAGTTTAAATAAGCTATCATTAGTCATGTTATAATCAACTTTGTGAGCCAAATATTTCCATTGTTTAATGAAATCATGATTTGATTTAGAGGGGGATTTTTTATCATTGATATAATGGCTAAGACAAATTTAAGTAAGATTGTTGTGTTGAAATTATTTTACTATATAATTAACTAAATCTTTGAGTTTCCATATGGAATGTTGATGGAGTTGATTATACCATTATTATAAATATCCTATTATTATTTTGACTAAAATTTTGGTAGTGTTAAAGGTATTAGTTTGAAGCCAATATTTATAAAGATTACCAAATGCTTTAAGGAAATATGTAATTTATTTCATCCCATCATATTTAATAGTTAGAGATATATTTACAATATAAATATAAATAGTGAAAGGGGGAAAATGATCATTTTAAATATTCTAGAGCATTTTGTTATGCATAATGAATTTTTGAATGATATATCTCATGGCATATCTAAGAGGTGAAAGAATAAAATTTTGGTTATTTTGAGGTAGGAGAATAGGAGGTTGATTAACCATGTTTAATAAGTGATGTTGTATTTGCATAATTTGATAAGTATTATATGTTTGAATAATATTCATTTGTTGCACTATTTTTGAAATAGTTTGAGTGGTGTCAATTGGTGGATTGTGGTTATTAGTGTTTCAAGGTGGATTGCTAGGATTGGTAGGGTGAACATTCCTTGAATTGATCTTAACGAAAGAGTTGTTAGGTAGATCATTGTTAGGAGATAGATTATTGGTGTTTAAAATATTTCCTATATGTTTATTAGTTAAGCTTGTGTCAATTACCCTTACAGTGTAATAAGGTGATTTTAGAGAGAGAGAGTTATCTTATTAAGTTTGAAATGGATTTGATCCATCAGTGTCATCAGTTGGGGTAATTTGGACCATATTGTAGTCCAAAGATGAGCGTTGAGAGAAAGTGCACTAAGAGGGAGGATCTTCTTGGGTAAAAAGGGTAGGAAGGAAATAAAATACCATATATCATATAAATGGATTAAAGTTATCCAAAAAGATTATGATAGGGTATTTCATGATTATGAGAAAAGTTGTCAATAGTATCAGCCAAAAGGTACAAATTTGACTGGGTTGACATAGTTTGGAAGGAAGACCAATGATTTTTTTAATTTAAGGAAATCATCAAATTAATCAATTGTGTTCTATTGGGAAGAACTGGAGACCAACCTATGAGATACTAGATCAAATAAAACAACTATGTTCTATGGGTGATAAAAATTATGTGATACATAGTCAAGTGGGTTGACTATATTCTAAGGGTAAAAATATGTTTTAAAACTTATGATTATTCATGATATAGTGTTATTTTTTAGAATAATTGAAATAAAAACATAGGTAAATGGGTTGAATGAATTTATCATTTGCATCACACAACACAAAACTTGTACCAATGATGTCTAATACAAGTTTTGCAATACAACATACAATTATTAGAGAGCAAGTATAAAAAATATAAATGTTAATCTATGCAGTCATTACTGAATGCTTTAAATTGTAATTTTTAAAAATAAATTTGATAGGGTGTTGGCTATAAAAATTGATTATAAAGGTATCTAAAGATGGTTTTATGTACTTAAGGCTAAAATGGATTTGTATTGGTGATGATATTGGTTTGGTAATAGGTCTTGCCACCTCAATTAATAACCTTGTAACTATAAGGGTGTCATGTAATTTACCAAAATATACCATCAACCACATATTTATACTCAACTAAAAAACCAAGTTATATTCCTTGTTGATGATGAAATCCATGTAGGTAGACCCTAGGTAGAATTTGCTTAATGTTTTTTGATATTATTTAGTTTGGAAGTGTGTGAATAAAATAAAAATAGTGTGACTAAATTAATAAATTAAAACTTATTATTTAGTTTATGTGTGCTACTTTAATAAATTAAGCAATAAAATTAAAGATTAGTTAACTAGTAGAAATATGATTTAATTCTTTTATTTCAAGATTGCAAGGTCAGTTCAGATGACTGAGTACCAAAACAATAAAAAAAATCAACTATGTTGACTCTATCTATTGAATAAAGAGACATAAAACATAGTCAAATGATTTAATTGAGTCTTTTGGGTAAGAAATTAGGCTAAATAACTATGTTGATATAGTCAACCAAGTTCACTATAGAGTTAAATTTTTTTAGATTGAAAACTATGGAAAAAGAACTATAATGAATAAAATGAATAAATAAGATGGTGATAATGAAAATTTATTTTAAGGATGTTAAATTTTTTATTTTTATATTGTGTTATCCAGATGAAGATTTTTAACCTAAAAATAGAGTCAAATAGGTTTATTAAGTATAAAAATATGTATGTAAAGAAGTTAACTAAGTCAAATAGATTGATCTAGTTATATGTGGTTGAAGATTAACTACACAAATAAAAATAGAGTCAATCATATCGACTCTATGTTAAACCTACATATAAAGAGTTATACTTAGTTGATAGAATTAATCCAGTGATGTAAGAATGAAATAAATAATAAACTATGATAAATTAAGGAATGAAATAAAACTAGTAAGGGTTAGTTTCACATCAAGTTCACTAGAATGCATGATAAGAGAAAGTGATGATGCTATACAAATCAATCCTACCTCAGATAAGATAAATGACACCAAACCTTCCACTTGGTAAACTTAGACAATCAGGATCATCATCGATATAGATTCACTATACTTAACTTAGGGTATTGTACCACACAATATCACTAGATAGGACTAAATATCCTATAGTCAATAAATACCACACAATAACCCTATTTATGTCCTACAGATTCTAACAAAATAATTATAAAGTAAAGTAAAACTAATGTAGTGCTCAACAAAACATGCGGTCCAAATTGGGATAATAAAAACAAAATTAAACATGAAAAAAATAGCTCTAATCAAGCTAATGTAGTGTTGACAAGTGTTTTCATTGATGTCAATATTGATGTCATTTCTTCTGTTGGTTGATATCAAGGTTGATGTCAAGGTTTAGGTTAGAGAGAGAATTTGAAGGCAACCTAATGAGTATTCTATTATTTGATGTCAAGTTTATTTTAGTGTTAGAGTTTTTTCTAATGATTTTTATTATTTTATAACATTAAGGTAAGCATGTTTGAGCACCAGTTCTTAAGTATAAGGTGTCATGAGAAGCCTAGTCTAGACCCTGTGAGAAGGTGTGCATAGTGAAGTTTGGTAAGTTAAGTAAGAAAAATATTATGATAATATGTTTTTAATTGTAATTAAATTTTAGATACTTTCATAAATGTTTCAAATTTATCTTTCAAGTTTCATGTGCTTGAGAAGCTTAGACATGTCACTATTCATAGCATGACAAGAAATTGTAAGAAGGCATGAGCATGGTGTATTGGTGAAATGAATGCAGAAAGGAATTATAAGTTGTATAAGGTTATTTATAATTTAATTAAGGTTTATAATCATCCATTATATCCATAGGGTTAGCCTAAAAGGTTAGGACCTTCAGATCAAGTTTCTACCTAGACCAATCTTAGACCTTGCCTCACCTGATGAGGTATTATGATTTGTTGTAAATACCCATGAAAGATGTATGAAAATGTTTTATCATGTATGAATTATCTTTATTATGTGATATTGTTTTTAAATTCATGGAAATATGCATGAAATTCATTTTTAATTCCTAATGTGGTTTGCAAGTTAAGGTCTAAGAGAGTAAAGAAAGAGAGCATGGCCTAACGATGTATCAAGATAATTTTTCAAGAAAATTTTGTATATGTGAGAATTAAAATATGTATTATATTTTTTTTAATCATTTTCATAAATTTTTATGTCATGGTTTACAATAAAAGGCATGCAAAGTGGTTTTGAGGTCTCTCAAGTACACAGATAGAAGGCATGTAAACCTGAGGACTTTCAGGTGTTTATTGGCATGTGTAACCTATTCATGGTTCCCAAGATATTAAATATATATGTGTAAGGATATTATATAATAAATAAAATCATTTTTTTATTTAAGGGTAAATCCTTTATGAACAATTGTTAACATTAAAACCTATTTTAAACCTCTCTAAAACCCTACCAAGGACCTGATGTGAAAGATATTATTCAAAATAGACTAGAATGGTATAAAATTAATATAAAACATATTTTAAATTGTATTAAAATATTTTAGGTACCTCAAATTATGATTTATTTATCAAGTGTGTGAGCAAACCCTATAGAAAAGTGCACATTTATCAAATATTTGCTATAGTAGTCAGACTTGACCAAGTCAAAGTATGTAAATTATTGGAGGATGAATATTAATACTTTTATTATATGTACATGATGGTTTATATATAATTTATATCCCTAATGTGTGATAAACTAGTCATCCAAGATAGCTAGTTGCTAACAAGCATAACGATAGAGATAGTGAGAAACCCAAGCAATAGTGATAAGATGATTAAGAATGTGTTATAATGAAATAATTATGAAAAAAATTACATGTAATTGTTTATTAGGAATTTTAATACATTATATTTTTTGGTATAAGTATTTTAGGTTAGTGATTATAGTGAAAATTTTTATCACAAGTTGACCTATTTGGTTCAGATGAGACAATGAGATACAAGTTTATGAGATTGGTCTGCAAGACCAATATTTTGATTTGAAAATATTATATTTATATCTAATAATGGTATAATTATATCATAATATCATTTACATACATCATAATTATATATAATTTTTTTTACAAGTGTTGAAGTTTAATATCATCATGACTATGCTTTAAGGTAAAATTGGTAGTTCTGGGTAAGCAAGTTATAGTGATGAGTTTGAGGCTCTATGCCCTAAGTTGAAGTATATAATTAAAATCATGTTTTCTCTTGGGGATTTTATGTTATATAAATTATTTTAAAAATTTTGATAGTGAATGAAAGTGGTTGAAATTTTCAATCCAAAATGGCTTATCTGATTCTAGTTTGACTATGTGTAGTGATATCAAAAGATTGGTTTTCAAGACCAATATTTGACATTAAAACTCATGATTAATTATTTGAGAGTTGTATATATATATATATATATATATATATATGATATAATATTTTTAAATTATTATTTTTCATGGTAAGTTTTATTTTAGGTTTTGAAGATCAAGTTGTTCATGATTGGGTTTAGGATTGTTTTGATAGTTTTGAGTGGGATATTTACAGAGAAGGGTTTTAGTCCTTTTTCCTTGAGTTTTTAAGTATAAATAACATGGTGATGACCCTAAGGTATTTTAATTTATGTTTATGTGATTTTTTCCATGGTTTTTTAACTAATTTTTGCTTTATCTTCATTAGTTGAAGATAAACTTCCTATGTATGAAAAGGCCTAATTGTGAATAGTACAATTGGTGTGCTTCAAGTGGTTGTTGGTTATAAAAATTTCTATAAAGCCTAGATGAGATTATTAGGGGTGTATTTTATTATTATAATAGAGCCTAGATGTTACTACTGTGTGTGTAGTTTTAAAGTGTTTTAAGCAAGGCAAAGTGTAACGTGTTCTAGGATAGACCTAATGGAATTAGGTCTCCATGAGACCTAAAAGAGAAATGGAGAAATGAGGTCAAATGAAGTTTTGATAGACATAAAAGGATTCAAATATCATTTGATTCACGTCCAAAATAGGTCCTAAGACCTATTTCATGGAATATATAAGAGTTTAAGGGTGAATTTATAACCAAGAGGATATGAAAAAGAGGCTTGTATAAATACAAAGTAGTTTTAGGCCTATTTGAGTGTTAAGAAAAAGGAGGATGTGAATAAAATAGTACATTGGTAAGAACAATTAGGTATTGTATAACATTTTAAAAATTTATATAAACTATGATGAATATTTTACATAGATTTTTTGTATGAAAATCAAGGTCATTTGACCTAAGCAATTCAATTAGAGGGTTAGTTGAGCTAAAAGATATAAAAGGTTGTTTGAGAACAATAAGAGTGTGAAAAGCTGAAGAGGTGGTTATCATATGTTTTATTAACAATAAAGTGTTCTGAAGGTGATCAAAGGTTTTAGTTGTCTGTGTTGGTGCTAAATCATCTAGGGGGTTGGTGCTTCACTACAAGTTAGTGCTTATTAAAGCCTAGCTGAGTTGGTGCTTAGTTAGTTGGGTTTGATGTTTCATGTAGAGATGGTATTTCACTAAAATTTTATATTTTAATTATAATAATGTATTCCATTTGTATGTTTCAATGGTTTTTATTCCCCTTGAGGGTTTCCCACATATATTATGTATTGTCTTGTGTAATCGTATTTCATGTTTGTATGGTTGATTGCATATGTATTACTTTTTCTATATGTTGATGTAATGGTTTATGTATGATAAAGATAAATTTAAAGATAGTTTTTAGGATATTAATTCACCCCCCTCTCAGTCATTCTACTTCTAAAATTTGGTATCATATTAGGTCCTTTGAAGTAGGCCTAATAACCTAAATGATATCCTAGAAGCAAAAATGGCTAGTTAGCAAGCTCAAGGTGGTTTATCTACTAGTAAGGCTCCATTATTGAATGGGAATAATTATGATTTTTTTATAATTATAATGAATATATATCTAATATCAATGGGCCATGACATATGGTAGTTAGTTTTGGATGGATACACTCCACCTTCTACACCACCAACTAATGCATCAAGCAAGAAGGAAAGTGAGAGAAATTCTAAGGCAATGAATGTCCTTCTATGTGGCCTATCAGAGGTAGATTTTATGCATCAAAATTAATATGGGAAAAATTGAAGACTATCTAGGAAGGATACACCAAGGTGAAGATAAACAAGTATAAGACCCATAAGAGAGTTTTAAATTCTAAAGATGAAACCATTGCATCTTATGTATTAAAGGTTGTTGAAGTTATCAATGTTGTTAAATGATTATGATAAGAAGGGAAAGATTATAAAGTTGTTCAAGAGGTATTAAGATCACCAATTCCTAAGTTTAATTATAAGGTGTCTATAGTAGAAGAGATGCAATATTTGGACAAGCTTAAAATGGATAGACGTCATGGCATCTTGACTGCCTATGAGATGAGAATAAATGAAGACCTCCTAAGAAGGAAGTAGATTTCAAATTTTAAAATAAGATAAAATCCAAGAAGGTCAAGGATGAGGTATGTTCATATGTTTATGATTAATAATTGATAGCCATGTTTGATAGGAAATTGAGGTTTGGATCTTGTAAGTACAAAGGTAAATTTCCTTTCAAATGTTTCAATTGTAGTAAGATTGGTCACTTTGAATCTAAGTGTCCTAACAAGGATAAGATTGAGAATGATAAAGAACATGATGAAAATCATGGATATGATAAGAAGGTCTATAATCTTGATAAAAATAAGAAATATTTTAAAAATTATGAAGGTAGAAAAGGGTCATTCAAGAATAAGAGGAGTTTCTAAACCAAAAAAGATGACTCTTATGATTTGAGTGATATAAATGCATTTGATAGTGATGATGATAGTAATTAACATGAAAATGAAAATAATGAAACCTTATTAATGGCTATAGATATATAAAATGAGGGTTTCTTAAATGGAAAAGGCCTTATGGATGATGAAAAATTAGATGAAGAAGCTGAAGTAAACCTTAAGGTAAAACTGGTGAGTGCTCTAAAGGAGTTAAAGTTCCAAAGAAATAAAAATCACAAACTAATATCATTAGGTAAGGTATATGAAGATAATATTGGTTTGTTTGAGGAGAGACTGAGTAACATCCAAGGATTATGATGAGATCATCAATCAAATTGAATCATGTATGGGGATAGTCACTACTATTTTAAAATATAAAGAGGAAGAATGCGTTAGGTATGGAGCTAAAGTGGAATCCTTAAAGTATAATTTGAATCAATAATATATAAATATGAAGATATATAAGAGGTTTGAAAATATCATTGAGGATCTAGATGACATATTGAGTAGTCAAAAGTCTCCAAGTGATAATATTGGTCTTCGTTTCAAACAAGACTAAAAGGAGGTAACATAAGTCAAGGAGAAGGCTAGTGATACCAAGAAAGTCAACATGAAAAAACCAATTAGATAGTATAATAATATGAGGTATGTTAATTCATTCAATGGCTATTATTATTCATGATATTAGTTTTGTCATAGAGCAAGAGAGTGTAGAAGACCCTCTAAAAATGAGTATGCATGGAATTATGAAAGGAATCATAAGCCAATAGGTATGTATGAGGTTGTTCTATATAGATGTCATAATATGGGACACATTTCAAGATTATATCCTAATATATGTAGAAGATCATCAAGTTAAAATAAGAGGTTTTAATCATCTAGAGTGCAAGAGAGAAGGAAAATGAATGTGTGAAAACCAAAGATAATAAAGGTAAATCATGATCACTCTACAATTCCAAGTGGACTATTTGATATGATAGAACCTACTTCAAATGTGAAATCAAATCAAGAATGTTCATTAACAACATATATTATTTGACACATAGATGATGAAAAGGTCAAACCTAAGGTGTCAATCAAGCCTAATAGGGTCCTAAAGGATATTCAGTCTTGTGAGAGTATGGATATCTAGGAATATCCTAAGTTTGTGTTGTTTTAGTTCCATATGAAAAAGGGGTGACTCCATTAAGATTCAAGGATATACTCATGTATCTATAAAATCATGTCTTTAAATTCAAATAATGATTTTATGTTGACATCAAGCTTCTAAGGTCAAAAAGTAGTGAATTGGTATATGAGACGTTGAGGATGATTTGAGAATCCTAATGACTCAAGTGATGAGAACATATTGTAAAGACAAAGGGGGAGATAATCAGATAATTCATGAGATTAAAAATTAGGTGTTTAATGTAGATAAATTATGCATAATCATGCAAGAAATTTAGATATCATTCATCTCTATGGCATCAAGGTGCATAAAGGAAGGTTAATAGTATTTTATTTTTGAGATCATTTGAATGAGGTATGCATAGAGTATGGGAGAATGTATTCTTTTAATACTTAATATTTTATGTGATTATCATTTATTTAAATAAGGTATAAGGATTAGATGATAGTATAAGACCCTATGTCATTTATGTCAAAGGGGGAGAAAAGTTCAAGAAGAAAGATTGACTAGATTAGGGGAGATGAGAGTGAAAAAATTAAAGATTTTTTTTCATCAATGAAAAAGGGTAATTTTTTTTATAAGTTTTGTCATTTGTATCAATATTTATGTCATTAATGTGACAAGAGATAATTGGAAGGCAACCTAATGATTCTTTTATTAGTTGATATCAATGTTGATGTCAAGGTTCAGGTCAAAGAGAGAATTTGAAGGCAACCTAACTATTATTATATTGGTTTATGTCAAGGTTTTTGAAATGTTTTTAGAGTAATTAATAATTATTTTTCTTTTTTTTTATATAATTAAGGTAAGCATTTTTTAGTACTAGTTCTTGAGTACAAGGTGTCTTGAGAAGCCTAATATAGACCCTATAAGAAGGTGTGCATAGTGAAGTTTGGTAAAGTAAGTAAGAAAAATATTTTGAGAGGTTGTTTGGAATTTTAATTGAATTTTATATACTTTAATAGGTATTTCGACATCATTTTTAAAGTTTCAAGTGCTTGAGAATCGTATACATGGCACTATTCATAACATGAAAAGTCCTTGTAAGATGGTATTAGCATGGTGGCTTGGTGAGATGAAAAAACATAGGCATGATAGGTTTTATAATGTTTATTTAGAATTATATTTAGGTGTATAAGAATATATTATAGTCACAGGGTGAGCCTACATGGGTGGGACATTCAGATCAAGTCTATACCTAGACCAATCCTAGACCCTACCCATCTAAGTGAGGCATCATGATCTATTATGAAGACACATGAAGGATGTATGCTAATGTTAAATAATTTATGAGGTTTCTTGATTATGTGAAATCTGTGGATAATTCATATAAAGAGGCATGAAGGTCAATTTTAAGGCCTCGTGTGGTTTACAGGTTAAGGTCTAAGAGATTAAAAAAAGAGAGCATGGCCTATGAAGTATCAAAATATATTTTAAAGACAAGTTTGAATATGTGATCATGAATAGAGGTATTATATGTTTTTATAAGGATTTTAATAAATTTTTAGGTCATGGGTTGCTATAAAAGGCATGAAAATTAGTTTTGAGGTCTCTCTAGTACATAGAATAAAGGTATGCAAACTTGAGAAGGAATTTTAAATGTTCATTGGCATGTGTAACATATACATGGGAACTTGATATATTAAGTATATATGGGTAAGGATCCTAGATAATAAATATAGGCATTGTTTTTATATTTAAGGGGAAATACTTTATGAATAATCATTAACACTGAAACCTATGTTAAACCTCTCTAAAACCCTAACAAGGACATGATGTAAAATATCTTATTCAAAACAACTTATAATGGTATAAAATGACTAGAAAATATATTTTAAGGTGTATTAAAATATTTAAGTCACCTATAGCTGTGATTGAGTTATTAGGTGTGTGAGTAGACCCTACAAGAAAGTACATATTTCTCAGAGATTTGGTATAAAAGTTAGAGTTGACCAATTCAAAGTATGAACATGACTGGAGAATAAATATTGAGACTTTTATTTTATGTCAATGGTGGTTTATTTAAATTTTATATCCCTTATTTATGCTAAACTATTCATCCAAGATATCCAACAACTAACATGCCTAATGGTGAAAATAGTGAGAAACCTAGGCAATAATGAGAAGATAATTCAAAATGTGTTATCAAACCAAGCACATGGAAGTTTTTTTTTTAGGAATTTTAATAAATGTTAATTTTTTATATAATTTTTGGAGGTTAGTGATTATACTAAAAAAGTTTCTCATAATTTGACTTGTCTGGTTTAGATGAGATAGTGAGATACAAGGTTATGAGGTTGGTATGCAAAGCCAATATTGCCATTTGGACATATTCTATTTATATATTATAATGGTTTAATAATATCATAATATGATATAAATTAATCAAAATTATTTATAAATTTTCATATAGGTGTTGAAGGTCAATATCACCATGACTATGCTTTAAGGTAAAATTGGTAGTTCTAGGTAATTAAGTTGCAGTGATGAGTTTGAGGATATATTCCTTAAGTTTAAGTATATAATTCATATGGTATTTTTTATTGGTAATTTTATATTTTATAAATTATTTTAATAATTTTTTATATTCAATTAAATTGGTTGAAATGTTCATGCCAAAATGACTTGTCTAGTTCTAGTTTTACTATGTGTAGTGAGATCAAATGATCGGTTTGCAAGACCAATATTTGACATTAAACCATGTGATTCATGTATTTTAGAGTGGTATATATATATTTATAAAGACATTTTTAAAGTATAATTTTTAGTTTTAAGTGTTCCTTTAAGTTTTTAAGATCAAGTTGTTCATGACTGGGTTTTGGATTATTTTAGCAGTTCTAAGTGGTCTATTTGCAAAGAAGGGTTTGAATCCTTTTTAATTGAGTTGTGAAATATAAATAACATGGTGATTTAAATAATTTAATTTTTTTTCCATTTATTTGATTTATTTCCATGATTTTTTAGATAATTTGTGTTTTATCTTTAGTAGTTCAAGATAGACTTCTTGTGTATGAAAAGGCCTAATTGTGAATGGTGCAAATGGTGTGCTTCAAGTGGTTGTTGGTTCTAAAAAGTGATGTGGAGCCTATACAAGCTTATTATATGTATATTTTAATATAATATGATATTTTTATTATATGTGTTGATTTTTAAAGTGTTTCAACAAAGTTAAAGTGTAATGTGTTCTAAGATAGACATAATGGAATTAGGTTTCCATGAGACCTAAAAGAGAAATGAGGTCTAATGAAGTTATGATAGAACTAAAGGAACTAAAATATCATTTAATTAATGAAAAAAAAATGTATTGAGACCTATTATATATCTTAACTAATATTTTAAGGGTTAATTTATAACTAAGATGTACATTAACAAGAGTCTTCTATAAATACAAGGTAGTTTTAGGCCTATTAGACTGTTAAGAAAGAGGAGGATGTGAATGAAATAGTACTTGGGTAAGAAAAAGGAGGTATTTTAGACCATATAAATAATGTATATAAACTAATATTAATATTTGATCAAGGTTCTAGTTATGAAAATTAATTTCAATTGACCTGTTTAATTCAATAAGAGGAATACTTGAGTGAAGAGACCTAGAAGGTTGTTTGAGAGGAATAAGTGTGTGAATATCTAAAGAGATGGTAAAAAAAAAATTGTATGAGAAGAATTTTTTTATGAATATGATCAAAGTATTTATGTGGTTGAGGTGGTACTGAGTTATCTAGGGGGTTGGTGCCTCCTTTCAAGTTGGTGCTTGCTAAATCCTAGTTGAGTTGGTGCTTAGATAGTTGGGATTGATGCTTCACATAGAGTTGGTGCTCCACTAAATTGAGATATTTGACTTATATTATTTTATTCAATTTTTATGGATTAGTGTGTATTCTTCCCCTTAATTTTTTCCCACATATATGATGTATTGTCTTGTGTAATCTTGTTTCATGCTTGTATGGTTGATTGCCCATGCAATGTTTATTCTATATGTTGATGTAATGGTTCATGTATTCTAAGGATACATTGAAATAAAGTTTTTAGGAGACTGATTCACCCATCACCTCTCATTCATTCTTCTTCCAAAATTTATATTGAATTCTATTGAATGGAGAGATAAATATATTCATAAGATAACACATACAAATATATCTACTAATAAATGAGATCAAGAGTTAGAAATACTTATCTTGAAGATTAACCCATCAATATTCAATATATCCCTTGTATAATTTTTATTTTAAATAGGTTTTGGTTAGTAAGGATAATAGATATAAGTTAGATCTAGACTACATGACTTATCCTATGCATTCAAAAGGCTTTTCCCATAAGATAAGATTTTTCTCTCCAAAGGAAGTATGAAACCTTAAGCAATGATTCCTCAAGTAGAATGGTGGATAATTAGATGTGGAAATAAATTATTATCTTTATCTCTATATATTTAAAATGGTGAAATGGTTTTTTTATATACCAATAAATCTAAACCCTTTCAAAGTTTTAATTGACACAGTCAACGTAGTTCTTTAATAAATAAAGTATTTAGGTCCCAGGCTAGGTTGGTTGGGCTAACCTAGTCCTATAACATGCTCATTTATAAGAACAGGGTTAAATAACTTTGTTTAGTAAATGACAAAAAGATATTTTGGGTTAGGTAGGGGTTATTTATATTGGTGAATTTCTTGGATGAGTATCTAATGGAGGTGTCAAACTTTAGGTAAATGTATATGAGAGGTTTGTGTTGGTTTGAAGTGGTGGTATAAGGGAAAATAATCTTAAAAATAACCAATATTATATCCACCTTTTTTTTGGTGTAACCCTTAAGGCATTCACTTAGAGAGATTGAGTCTCGATAGGTTCTTTCTAGAGATAAAGTATTAGTAATTGATAAAGTTGAAAAAAAATGTGTATATAGTTTGTAAAGATATCTAACACTGATAGTAGGTTAAAATGTAGGTGATATCACATGAAGGTGGGGGAGGAGATGTAGTGGCATCATTATAGGCATTAACCATAAAGAGAGATACTTATATGGTGAAAAAAAGATAATTGGTGAAGTTGTAGGCTTATGTGATGCACATTCATGTATAGGTCTAGGACATGTAATCTTAGACTTGATTAATATGGGTGAGTTCTTAAGATTCACATTTAGCACATCTATGTTTAGCAAGGTATTTTTATCATGGGGGATGAAGGTGATGCACATGAATAGGGAGATTACATTTTTATTCAAATTTATTATGATGTATTATTTATGTATTTATGTATAAAATTGAGAGATGTGTGTGTGTGTGTGTGTGTGTGTGTGTGTGTGTGTGTGTGTGTGTGTGTGTGTGTGTGTGTGTTTGTAATTTTTGGTTCATATTTTTATCTACATGTATGAAAAAAGTGTTATGCATTGTTTATCTTATAACACATATTATGTTTTTAATATTTTTATATGAGAAACTATGATGTATTATGATGCATGTTTTATTACTTTATATAAAATGTGAGTAAATTAATGGTCAAAGAGAAAATTAACTAAGTAAAATGATTGTATATTAAGTAGGAAGAATAATTTCCAAATAAAATATGTAAAAATGAGATGAATACAATACATAAAAAACATATTTAATGTAATTAAGATGTAAATATTAAGATAAATTAAAATATATGTGAAACATTATAGGTAAGAACATAAAAATTACACTAAAATGTAAGATAAAGCTAATAATTAAATGAAAAAATAATTGTGAAAAGAGATAGCTAATGTAAGAAAATGTGAAATATATTCAAACCAAGATATGTGAAAATAATGTCTTAAAATGTCATCCAATGTAAGATAAGTAAAGTTAAATTGATTTAAACATAAGGTAAAATATAAAGTGTTAATAAATAAAATCTAATGTAAGATAATAAAATAATCCAATCAAACAAAGGAATGTATCAATATAGTCAAAAGACCTTAATGAGTGAAAAATAAAAACCAATGCTTGTGTTAAAGAAATATATAAGAAAACACAACAATTTAGAGACATAAATATGATATGGATATGGTGTGGATATGAATTTGTGATGAAGACCTATTTGTATTTTCCAATGTCTTGTAATGCAAGTCATAAAATAAAAATCTAAGAGGTACTATAAATGGAAGCTAAAATTTGAATATAAAGCAAATATATAGAAAATGGGAATGCAAATAAGAGGGCCATGATCATCTAAAATATATATCCATTAAGGGGAGATCTAGAAATATGTGATGGATATATAAGGATGCGAGGAACCATAAAATTGATGTAGAAATATTTAATGGAGGAAAGACACTCTAATAAAGTGGGCAAAGATAAGAACTATTGACATCAAGGAACTAAATAAATCATATAGAAAACATAATATTAGGATAATAAGTGAATCATATAGATAATACCATGAATTCCCACATGTTACACACTCCTCATGAACCCTTACAAATTAATTGGTCTACTGTAAAGACTAGTTAATTGTGAGAGGAAGTAGGTGGCAGCAAAATGTTGGATATAAATAGAAAATGATGAAGTGATACCTCCCACCCATGTTTATTTTCCTATCACACCCAAAGGGACATTGGTTTATCATGAAGCCAACTTTTGTGTTTTATTTTTTATTAAATTAAGAAATTTTCTAAAAATATCACGTTTTTTGGTGTGATTTGACTATTAAATAATAACTTTCTATTTAAAATTTCATGTTCTTATGATTTGGATTTTAACTCTTTCAAATTTTTATATTTTCTTCCTCCATAAAAATTTATAAAAATATGAAAATGGGTTATAAATATGACTCATAAGAGAGCCTACATCTAGTCACTAGAGATGATAACTTAAAGGCCATGATGCCTACACACTCCTAAAATTTGTACCAAAGGAAAGAGTGAAAAATAAAAAATAACTTAAGTGTACCTCAAGTTAAAAGAGATATAAATATAGGGATAGTGGAAGAAATGTCCATGTGAGAATTTGATACAATGAATATATGCTAGTAGCTGATGAAAATAAGGGAAAGTTTTGTTTTGGAAGTGACTAGCCTAAAAGAGAGATTTGAAAATTCATGGTAACTTAAGTCAAATTGTGTAAATGAAACCCATATAATGGAAATGATATGAAATATTTCAATCACATCACAAAGGAATCCATACTAATGTATAAAGGCTGCAGCATAATAATTGATAATATAGGTCATCCCAAAAGAGGGGGAATGTAAAAGATGCCAAAGGCTCACAAATAAAGTAATGCTGACTAAAATATGATATAAATGTTAAATATAAAACCTAAAGGTGATACCTAATATCAAAAAATGAAACTAATAAAAAATATAAAGTCACTTAAATGATCAAAATAAAACCTAAAGGTGATACATATGACCCACAAAGGAAACTAAGGATGATTGTAAGGTGATATAAATGATGAAAAAATAACTTTGAGGTGATGCCTAAGATCCTCAAGAGAAGTTAAGGTTGAGTGTAGATGTATGTAAAAAAAATATAAATTAAATATCACACTAAAAATTAATATGTTGAAAATTAAATATTATGAGACAAGAAAGATATATATGAGTATCACATATGCCAAAGACAAAAAAAGTATGAGATAAAATCATATGAATGATGATAAATGAAATATCTAATAATTAAATATCTACTCATGAATGATGTGAAATACACACACACATAGACACACACACACACACACACACACACACACACACACACACACACACACACACACACACACACACACACACACACACACACACACACACACACACACACACACACACACACACACACACACACACACACACACACACACACAATCATCATCATCATCATCATCAATAAGATTAGTCAAGTATCATTATATTTGGTATCTAACTTGAACTGTAGTCTCTTCTCCCTTTTCTGAAAGTCATTCTAAGACATGCTAGTGGACAAGCTAAGGAGAATGATGAGATGGAATCCTAATTAAAATTATATAAGAAAGGTATAGAATGTGTCATTTGATAAGGAATGGGTCATAAATACTTTGGTTAAATAGGTGATTATATTTTAAGGGGAGGTTGATTTTACTTTCTAGGTGGACCATAAGAATGTTTTTTATGAATCTTGAGGTGGGGAGATCATTTTTTTATAAAATATTGTTGAATGGCTCTACACTTATTTATATGATACATAGAACACTTATGCCAAAAATATTATACCTCTATTATTTTAGGGATATAGTTAGGTGTAATATTTTAAGGCAACATGTTTGACTAAAGAGTAAAAATAATTGCCTTGAGATGAAGTACATGTAAATATTGTCAAAGGGCTCAAAAAATAGTAGAGTAATGGTATTAGTCCAATAGAATAAAAATAGAACATAGGTTTGAAATATTGAATTGATTGAAAATTTATGATAGGATCTAAGTATTTTAGCTTATATTGCTCTAAAAGCACCAATAATCTCTACATTCTTAAATTAAATGGATGGATAACTTAAGAAAATATAAATATGGATCTTCCTCTGGGGTGTTGTGTGTGGCATTGTATCTAACCTATGTAGAGGAATATATCATTATATTTATATAATCTCATTACAAAATTAATCACTATTGTGTCATAGAGTGGTTGATTTAGAAATTTGATTTTATTACTTGAGATATCTCTAGTACAGTGGACATTGGTGTTGTGAGTGACCAAATAATCTATGAAATTAATAATATAGTTTTAATATTTCCTTAGGATGCATCCTTGATGCATGTTATATAAGTGTAACCAAAATTTTTGGAGGAATAAATATCAATGGATTGGAATATATAGTGAATCAATAAGGTCTGGGCATATCTCAATCATTTAGCATGCTTGAAAGAGGATAACAAATAATAAGAACTACATGTAAAGTAAAAAATAGACTTGGCTCTATCTTAGATCTATCAACATCAAAAAAATGAAGAATGATATTAGGTGAGTTGGAGAGAGGAGTTCTATGTCTAATGATATATACTAAATTATTGATATAAAAAAATGAATATTTATCTTAAGAGTGTTGAAGGGAGGAGTGATAATGGATTATTTTTACATCTATGATTTGGGTACCAAAAAAAAATATAGGTCATTTAAGTTATGCCCATAATCATTATTATGAGTGGTGAGATATATGTTAAGGGACTCAATCACTATGTCACTAAAATATTTATGGGAAGGATAATTATATTAATAACCATAGAAGTTGTAAACATTTCAATTGGATTCTTATGAGAATTAGGTCATAAAGTAGGTGGAAAGTTAGAAATGATTCTAAAACAAAGGTATGGTATTTTAATTTTTTATAATAATATCATCAAGATTCAAAAAATTATGCAATATAATATCAATCAAATGATCTAGATATATAATTAACTAGCAAAGACATAAAGAACAACCAAATCCATGAACACAATATTTTAATGTGAAAAACCTCAAAGAGGTAAACATAAATGATGATTATTCATATAATTTATAAATACCCCAATACAAAATTGCTCTTCCTCTCACTTCTTATCAAAAAATCCTTAACAAAAATATTCATAGTACTTGCATATATCTCACATAGTGCACAAAATAATATTGTGTATTGATGTGTTCAAATGAAAATTACCAAGGGTAAAATTTATTTAAATAATGGGTTTTGGAGGTGGACCATTGTAAACAATGGGTCCAACCTCTCCCTGAGGAACCAAAGATAAAATATATTTAATTTATTTAAATGAAATTACCTCATGTTTATAAATTAAATAAATTTATTTATTTATCATATAGTTTAAGGGTAAATTCCCACTTAAACATTATTTGTTCCAACACTCTCCCTTAGTTTTAAGTCAGGATAAATTTCATAGTCACCAAAAAAAAATTATACTATATGAAAAATTCAAGGAGTTAAAAATCTTCATCATATTAAACATCACCTTTTTAAATAAAAGGAATTAAAATATATAAATTACTCAAAAGTAAGTTTAGGCTAGCATGATTGTGAGACTACATCTCACAGTTTCTCATGAATAATTACTGAACATATTTGGATCCTTTTATAACATAAGGACCTCCATTACAAACTATGTTTTTAATGTATTTGGATATAAAAGTGAAATTTCCAAATGAAGTTTACTCAAATCACATAACTTTCACAATTTTTTTATAATTATTTATAAAGATAAGTGTAGATAAGGAGAAAAAACACATGGCCATTAGGTAGAAGCATTGTCATTAACACTCCCCCTCAATGGAAACTCTGAAAGTCCTAACATTTTAGGAAACTAAAAAAACTTGGTAACACCAAGTGATTTTATGAATATATATGCCACTTGTTTATTTTTATGATAGAACTATAAATAAATATCAAAAATGAGGAATTTATCTCAAAAAAAATACACATGAAATTCAATATGTTTAGTTATTTGATGGTGAACTAGATTTTTCATCAAATCTATACAAATTAGATTATCACAATGAAAGATGGTACTGTGAAAAAAATCCAAATGAAGTTCTCCCAACAACTTTCATAACCACATGGATTCTATAGAAACTTATATATCAATTATGTACTCTAGTTCAATATAATAGATAGATATAATAGGTTTCTTCTTGCTTCACCAAGTGATATCACATGTACCAAACTTAAATAAATATCTAGAAGTAGATTTTTGATCTATAGTATCACTAGCATGGTCAACATCATAATAAACATATAATTCAAAATTATCAATGGAAGAATAAAATAAACAAAAAATAAATGTTTCTTATGTGTAACTAAGAATATGTTTAGCTAATTTCCAATGATCCAAAGATGGGTCTTGCATGAATCTAGAAGCAACACTAAGAAATATGAAATATCTGGTCTCATAATGGTTAGATAAATTAAACTAATAACAAGTTGTTTATATAAATCAGGGTTAGCTTTTTCAAATACAGGTTTTGAATTAAGTTTAACACCAACTTCAATAGCAGTAGAAGAATATTTACAATATTTAATATTAAACTTAACAAGAAGGTTATGATAATATTGAGATTATGATACAACATTAGAATGTTTATCCTAAAATATATCCATTATATAAAAAAATGATGTATAATGCCTAAATTAGTCATTTCAAACATTTGACTTAGTTTATCCTTGTATTTATGAATTAAACTAGTTATATCACTATTAATTAACAAATCATTAACATATATAACAATTAAGATTAAATGACCATTTTTAAATTAAAAAAAAGAGATTATTATTTGAATAACAGTTAAAAAAACCTAATTCTTTGAAAAAAGAAGTAATTTTAGAATACCAAGCTCGAGGATCTTCTTTTAAACCATACAAGTTTTTTTTAACTTGCATACATAATTTTCTCTATTAGGGTCAATAAAACCTTTAGGTTGAGTCATGTAGATTTCCTATTCTAAATAACTATTTAGAAACACATTCTTGATTTCAATTTTGTAGATAACCCAACCATTTTGAGTTGAATGAATAATAAGAAGTCTAAAATTACTCATTATTGCTACAAGAGCAAAGGTTTCAAAATAGTCAATCCTAGGTTTTTGAGTAAACCTGTGAGAAACTAATATTTATTTAGACTTATTAATTTTTTCAATTAAATTATATTTAATCTTATAAATCCACTTACAACTAAAAATATGCCTTTTAGGTGGAGGAGGGACAATAACTCAAGTCTAATTTTGAAATAAGGCATTATATTCAATTTGAATAACAACATTCCATATATCATTTTGAGTGGCTTCCTTAAAATATTTATGTTCACATTCATACATAATCATTAATTCATGATAAGAATGTTGACTTTTAGTTAATTTATTATGTTTATCAGTATTAGAATATTATACCCATTTAGTTATTTTAAATTAAACATGAAACTTAGGGGGTTAATCAAACTCTAATTTAAATAAAACTAGAGCAACTTACTCAATGACATCCATTTCATCACAAGGAGAAATGTGAGTGTTAGGTTCATTAACATAAGAAGAATGAGAAGGTTCTATACATGAATCACAAAAGGATTTTTCAAAAATAAGAACATTTTTGTTCTAAATAATATGATGTTTATAAGGACCATACACTCTTAAACCTTTTTTATTACCTCCATAACCTACAAAAATGAAATAATAAGAAGTGGGATCAAGCTTCTTTCATTTAATTTTAGGAATAAAGATAGAAACAAGACTAGAAAAGATCTTGAAATGAACCACACTAGGTTTATTTTTAGTCTACATTTATAAAGAGGTATAAAGATGTTAATCTTTGGTATTAACTATATTCATAATATGCATAAGACTATTAATGGATTTATCCCATAGAAAAATAGAAACATTCATAGATTTTAACATTATTCTAGCCATTTCTATTATAGTGCAGTTTTTCCTTTCAATAATACCATTTTACTAAGGGGAAAAGGGATTTGTTAGTTCCATTTTAATACCATAACCAATGAAAAAAAAATCTAATTATTTACTATAATATTCACCACCATTATCATTTCTTAATCTCTTAATATAAAAATCATATGCATTTTCAACACTAGATTTAAATTCCCTGAATTTAGACAACACATCAGATTTATTTTTAATGAAAAATGACCAAATAATTATAGTTTAATCATTAATAAAAGTAATAGAATACAAATAACCATTAATATATTCAAATTCAGTAGGTCCTACAACATCACTATGAATCAATTCTAAAGGATGTGAGGAATTCACATCATGATTCTTGTGAAAGGGGTTAGTATGTTGCTTACGACATAAAAAACCTTCATAAGTTTCATGATGAGAGGGGATAAAATTATGTCCAAAAAAATATTATTTTATTATATATCAAGTAAACTTATAAAATTAACATGTCCTAATATTTAATTCCATAATTCAAATTCATTCTTACTATGTAGTGAAAGAAAACATGCAAAAGGAGAGAAGATATATAAATTGTTATTTTGAATACCTTCAAAAATCAAGGAACTAAATTGATTTATAATTAACCATATATCCTTAATTAATTTTATAATAAAATTATTATTTTTAAGTTTAGAACGAGATAACAAATTATTTTTAAGCTTAGGTACATATAAAAATGATTAATAACAACATTTGAAAACTTTGATTTTCCCTATTTAATTGCTTCTAAAAATGAATTATCTACTAAGTAAATTATTTTAGAGATATCTATATACTCACATATAATATTATAAAATAAATTAATATGGTGTAATTCACTACTATCTAAATTCTACTCATTTACATTTGATGTAAATTAAGTAGCATATAAAGTAATAACATTCTGATATTAATTGTTAGTCTAATTGGTGTTTTGATTCTTCTAGTTTTTTTATTAGATTTCTTCCCTTTGTTATATTAATAATATATAATGTTAATTATATCCTTATTTTTATAATGTTTCCCCCTTCTATGACTAAATTTACCACATAGATTACAATATTCATTAAATTTATATTTATGATTCTTATTACTAGATTTCTTATTTCTATATTTGCCTTTAGCAGATTGAAGGTTAGATTTATATTTTTTAGGTTTATAAAAAATATTATTTAATGTTATAAGTGCCTAATTGGTATTTTATTTATAATAAAAATTGGTCATAACATTTTCTTCTTAATTAAGAGAGAAGACAAGGTTGTAAGCTCAGGGATGTCTTGCTTAGTTTGATACTTAGAATTCAAACTTGAAATGAAATTTATAAACTTTTCATGAATATTTAACTTAATTATAAAATAAAATAATTAATAATAAATTAAATTATAATTACATCCATTTAACTAATCTTTAATATTTTTAATTTTAGTAAGAAAATTCACAACTTTCTCATCACCTTTCATAGGGTAGTTAACAATTTAAGGATTAACTTAATAATATTTGAGAGATGAGTTACCTCATGTATGGATTTAAGGAGTTTCCAATAATCTATAGGAGGCTCGTAATTACTAATATGGATAAGGAATTCATCCTGAACACTCTGCAAGATAATAGATATAACTTCTTATGATTTCTATTTAAATGCATTGGTAAGCTTAGGGGTCACATCATTTAGAAGGGGTTTTTTCATTCCCAATGATAATATTATACAAATTTAATGCCATAAATTAATATTTAACACAAAATTTTCATATATTATAGTTATTTCCATTAATGTTTTGAGATTTATCTAAAGAAAAAAAAGCCGAAGCCATAGCTTCCATTTAAAAAAGATATTGAACAAAAGATTAAAAAAACATTTTTCAATGTGAATTTGATATTAGAAATAAAATTTTTAAATTTTAAACATAAAAAAATGTTCAATATAATTTTATACAAAGTAATTTTTTTTGAAAGATTGCGACAAAATAAGGTGTGGCAAGTGTCATAAAAATATATTAATGTAAGAACAATTTTAATAAAATAATCTATTTAATGAGTTTTTATAATATTTTTGTAAAATAAAATAAATCAAAAGTTTAAATTTTATGAAGGATATAATTATATTCAATATAATACAAAAAATAAATTTAAATTGCAAAAAAGTAGGTGTTGAAAGAGTTGTACTCAAAACAACCACCTAAACACTGTTATTAATTTATTTTTATAAAATTAATAATATAAGTTTTTAAAACACAAATTAGACCATTTGGATGTGTTCATAAGGTGCCAAAACCTAGGGATCAACTAGTTACATGACTATGTTTGACAAAACATTCACTAGGTCAAAAGTCAAAACAAGTTTAATAGGTCAACTATGGTTTTAAATGCAAGAAATGTTGGCACACAAACTAAAAAATAGAATTGAATTTAAAAAATGATTTGACCAAGTCAAAAAAATTGATTTTATTTGGTTTTAAACTTGAGAACTCCTTAATTGTAAGTTCTAGCAAAAAGAAGTTTACTAACCCTTCTAGGAAGCTTTTCAATAATCTACATAAATAAATTTATAAATGAATGTTTTTAACCTAAATTTTTTAATTTTGTATATATATATATATATATATATATATATATATATATATAGTTAAAAACATTTTCCATGTAAGGTGGGGCCAATATTTTTGTGAGAGGATATTTTTGGAAATAAAATTTTCACCCTTTGAGGAGATGTCTCAAATCTCCTCATCCAAGTGGTAAAATTAAAACACCTCTAGGCTGTGCGTATCCTAATAATGATGTGAATATCTAGATAGGGCTAGCTCCCTTGATTTACCACTTATAGAAAACTACTAAACCTATGCTTGTGAGGGAAAAGGGAGAGAAAACTAAAATTAAATTATCTTAAGGGAGGTGATACACAAAATTAGTTGATGAATACCAACCACCTACATCTTACACATAAGAACAAGGGACTAACCAAATATATGCTTCTCCAATATTCATCTTCTAAGGAAACAAGGGTCATCACTCAATCATCCCAATAAATCACACTATGAATAGTTATGGAAGATGTAAAAGTTAGTTTTATTTATTGATCTATGGTGTAGTGCTTTTCCATACTTAAGTGGAGCATAATTTAGAAAGGTTAAAATGGCTAGTTCTTATAGAACTTGAGAGAGAGAGGAGAAGAGAAAAGCCTAAATATCAAAAGGACACATGAAAATTTGAAAAAAATAGTTACATGTGTATGGGAAGATAATTTGAAACTGACCATGTAAGGTCAGGAAGCACAAGTGTCACCCCAAGTCATTAAAATCTTAAAATGTGGCATAGGAGTTCCCAATTTGCACAAGGAAATTACCTTCATCATTCACCCATATTTAAATGTCCCAAAACTAATTAGGGATAATTCTGATGATTGGATTGAGAGTGAAGGTTTTCATATATTCCTCTTCATTTATTGGTTGTAGTGTTGATCATTTGGAATCTCCTAGAAGTAAGCCATCACTACCTACAATCAAGAAAACTCCTCTTTCACACATCTTACACATTTGGCTTCCAAAACTAATTCAATTTTAAATTAAAATAAATAAAATTAAGTGTATGACATGTTTCAATACCACCTTAGAGGCATATATTATACCTTAAAACAAATCTCACTTGGAGTTCTCACACTTTTCACCATCATGTTCACTATGTTAGTTTTGACTAACTGAGATGAAATAGCTAGTAGAAACACTTAGGATATTTTTTTAAGTCATGAAATGGACATGGGGAGTTGTATTAAATATCAATATTCCTTTCAAGGTTGATTTCATGTCTTGAAACCTCCTAAAACCTACACAATGCAAAAAATAGTCAAAAAATACCATATTTTATACTCCATCTATACAATTCGATATAGATAATCCTAGTGGTAGGGAGGTTGAATAAGTATTATATAACCTCAAATAACTTTCATGGTCAAACTAGGACATTAGAGTATCTTTCCATCACTATTTCTTTCATTGGGTCTATAACCAAGGTTTAAGAGGGTTTATGCCAATTTTACCCTCTTAGCCATTACTCATAGATATTTCACATTAAAATTTCAATTAAATTATACAGAATAGTTTATCAAGACCCTACCTAACTCAACCTATCCATGTGAGTCTCCATGAAAGGTCTCATAGTAGATATGAGTAATCAAACCTCTCTTATTGAGGTTATTTCTCTACTTACATAGGTCTAGGGTTCCTTAAATCCCAAAAATGGATTCTCATAGCTTCCACTAAAATATAGATTATTTAAAAACCATTATGTCACCCTAGGAACATGGTTCAATCCATTTTAGTTATCACTTAAGGTTATAAATAAATCTGACCCTCCATTTGACTTTAGCCTAGAACCTTGTCTAATAGGCCTGATTCTAACCCTTGTGTTCTAGGCCATACAAATGGGATTATTTTAATTAAAAAAGATTTAAAACCTATATAAATAACCAAAAAACATTATTTAATAAGTTATAATTCCTATTTAAGGTTATAACTAAAAATTCCTTCTCATTTGTGTTTTAGGTCTAATCATGCCTAATTGGCCTGCCTTCAAGTTTGAGGGTCTAGGCCACCCTATTGAGATTCATACCTATATGAAAGGTATATTATGTATATTTTTATGTCATACATATTTTTAAACATTCATTAAAATTTAAATCATCTCATTATCTCGCCTTATCACCCTCCTCACTCAAAACTAATAGTTTACACTCAAGGGAAGTGTCCTCTATCTAAGATAAAATAGAGGGGACTTCCCATATTTTATTAGAAAAAATTAATGTTTTAAAGGTCTCTCAAAGTGATAAGGAAATTTTTTTTTTAATTTTTAACCTCTATTCATGTTATTTGACTCTCTAAAAGTGCTAAAAATTGAGGCAGACATTGAGACAAAAGCTTGTGTGTAGGCCTCCACCATGTGGACTGTGTGTGTACTTGAAAAGAGGTTTTCCTCTACTCCCAATCTACCATGAGAGATATATAATAACATAATGATAATATTAGAGGTATTTAGATCTTCATTTTTATCTCCAAACTTATACATACTATTTATACTCCTACCTAATCCATCCTATTTATATAAATTCTTAACTATGTTGACCTTAAAACATCACACCTGTAGGTTGATTTGCATGATTTAAATTGAGAATTTTTTTTATAAAATTAAATATATTCCATTTTAATAATTTTACACCTATTTTGACCCATTTTTCACCTTTTATAAACTATATCATCACCTAGATACTTCAAACCTATGTATTATTTGTCAAGATCAGACATAATCAACTATAGGTTAAAAGGATACTTTAGGTGTGAATTGCATACTAGTAAATATGTCATAATAATTTATATATCATATAAGGAATTTTTTATTCATTTTAAATAATCCAATGTTTATTGTTATATGTTTAATCTATTATAATAGGTGATGTTTATTTTGACCCCTAGGTGTAGGTGCATGGTTCAAGAAGTAGACACTTGTAGGTGTACATGGGGGTCTAAAACATAGTATATGAGCCTCTCTAAGTGATACTTAGATAATTAATAATATATTATACCATATAATACCATTAAATAATTAAAAATGGTTTTAATTTCAACCTTGAAATGGAAAGTCACCATGGAGTTCAAACCCTATAGATATTACTGCCTAAACTTAGAGCATAAAAATGCATATTAGAGCTCTTCAAAAATCATCTTCCACTAATCATCTACCCTCTAAAATTTTCATGGTTCATGTCATATGTAGGGAATATAATATTTTTTAATTAAGAGGAATTGGAAGTCCTTAAAACCATTTTTTATTGTTATACCAAAATGGCCCAAACCTCTATTTTCTCATTTTAGGGATTTCATCCCTAAACTTAGTCATCACTTTGTTAGAAGGTGATATTCAACCTTTTTAGCAAACTATCACTCAAGGGAAGTATAAAATGATCATTTTAGTATATTTAAACTCCAAGGGAGGTTTTATCACATGTTTCAACCTTTAAATATGGCTCTTTAGTTATCTACTGAGCCACTTGGAGGTGGTTATGATAATGTACAGGCTAGCAGGAGCATTGGAAAGGATGTATCGACTATAAGCATGTAGCTTAACCTTAACACCATTTTAAGGTTTCATATGGATTAATTAATATTATTTAACTTAAATTAAGTAAAAATTACTCTTTTCAATGTGAATGCAACTCTTGAGAGCACATGTAGATGAGTATATTCATGGCTTACTATGTGAAAGTGTTTTATATGACTGTTACAATATTCTCTCAACCATTTGAATGATAAAATTAATAATTTATGTTTAAAAATGACATATCAAGGAATTTTAAATTTCATCACAACTTTGTGAACATGTTATACATACCCCATACATGTACTTCACCATCATTGTATGTATAAGTGGGTAAAGAGCTAACTGAGTATGACAATGGACTAAAAGTTTGATCCAAACATGTAATTATGAGGAAAAAAATGAAGGGAAGGTGATTATTATATAATTTATATATGTTAAACCTCATATCCTCTTCACATGATACCATTTCAAAGAACCAAGCATTTTACAAACAAGGAAAACTAACTAAGACTACACATGATGACACCATCTTACAACATGAGATGATTTACATACAAAAATAACTTGAAACACTAAACCAAGAATGGAGAGAATTTTATAAGAGATACAACATACTATAGATTCAATATGACCAATTGTATTATATGGACCTATCCAAAATAAAGCAAAACCTATATGGTACAAGAAATAGCGAGCAAAAAAATAGTCAACTTGTTATAGGTTGTTCATAAAGCATGGTTAACCAATATTTGAAATATTGTTATATAAATCATTTTATATAAGTTTAATACCACCTCCAAAAAGTTTATTGACCTAAAACCTGTTCAAATTTCCATACCAAACACAAACTTGTTGACCATTTCTATGTGTTTAGAAAGGTAAAGAAGGAACAAAATGGTTTTAGATCAAAAATGGCACTTCAAAATCATGTAAAACATGGAAATGAACTTGAGGAAGATGAATAGATATTGTATGGCATTCTCCCACATGTCACCTTCCCTCATGGGTTATATAAGTGCCAAAATCCCATTTTTTAGTTGATTACTTGATCTTTTGTTAGATAACCTACAAGTTTTAGATGAGACGAGCACTATTGATAGGGAATATGACTTCTTAGATGTTTGAGAGGACATAATGAAACATGGAAACCTTAAAAACCATGCCACATGCATTTATGAAACCTAAAATCCTTCTACATGACTCTAAGTGACATATAGATTAATTAGACCATGATCAAGGCTAATATAACATTAAATGACATAAAAAGACCTATAATATACCTTATAACATAATAATAGACCCATAAAACATCTAAAAATCAATTTTTTACCTAAAGGGGTCCTGATTTGAATTTTAGGGTCAAATTTGGTTAATAAATTGGTGACACATATGTGTAGTATGCCTTTTATACTAAATATCAGTAGCCTTATTAATCCATCAGGCTTAGGGAGTCATCTAAAGTTTAAAAACACAAGAGGACTTTGACCATTGATAACAATATTTGATCAAGATAAGACCAATTGACTACCTCAACCACACAAAATAAAAGACACACATAAATCAAAGAAAACACACTAAAAAGACACATGTATATGCTCAAAGATCTTAGGGAAATCATAAAAACAAACTACTATGGATAAATAGAAACTAAGAATACCTCCTTTATAGGATCAAAGGAAAGTTCCTTGAATCTTATTTTTCATGAGATGAATCATAGTGCCAAGCATTTTTCTCTTTGGATTGGATACTTAGTAGATCAGACCCATTATTTGGCACTTCACCTGATCTGATCTCAAGTAGATCATCCTTAAATATGTCTCCAATATATAATAATTCCTCTTGAGTTTGTACACATACCTCATGCTACTACCCACACTTGATTTCATGATTAACTTATATCTCCTTAGTAGGCATGGATTCAAGAGGAGTAGTTCCTTATTCCTTATAAGGTTGAGGCCAATAGGAGCTTGTTCCATACTTTAAGATCTAATGTGTTTCTTCCAAATATTTGGGATGATGATATCACATCTTGATGATTTTAAACATATCATCATGAGATGCATATGCTTCTTGCAAGGATAAAACTGAAAAGTTGCTTTTTCTTTGCATACTCACTTGAGTACCAAGGCTACCTTCTCCATTTTTTTATTAGATCATATCCTCATTGAATAGGATTATAACCTACTCCAATTATTTTTAAAAAATCACCCCAAGGCTGATTATAACCTTGTTCTTACTTATCTATAATATCTTGCATAGTGATGGAAGAACCAATTATTATTTCTTCTTTGGCAAAATGAAAACATTCTTCCATATCACCCCAATCAAAAGTTTCCACATAAGAATTCACCTCTTCTTAAAAATTTATGAAATATTGAGGGATCCCATGTTTCATCTCAACTACTATAAGACTCTCAATCTCCTTCTCATTCTTGGTGATTCCAATGTTAGTTATTTTATAATCTGATGACTTAGTCTAATGAGGCTACCAAGGAGCTATGTTTTTTTCTAGAAAGAGTTCTATTTTTTTTCAAACCAAATACTCTTGTTTAGGTTTCCATACCATATTTTCATCAATTCAAATGGTGATGTGGTGAGGACAAGATGAACTATTTTGTTGAGGTGGAACATAAAACTCAAAATCAGATTGAGAATGAATTGTAAGGGATTCTTTTGGGAGTTATTGAGCAAGGGGAGGTAGGCCTTGGGATAAAATATCTTTGTTTTCTTCCTTTAATTTTATAATCACCTATTTTTCATTTAATTTATCTTTAAAACTTTATTTATGGAGGCTATATGGGGTGTGTTTAGGCATAGGATCTTCTTTTGGGTCTAAACCTTCCATCATACTTGGACTTAGCAATTTCATCCTTGACTCTAACTCTTCAATTTTCTTGGCTAGATTCTCTTGAAAAAGTATATCTTAAATTTGATAGGCATCATAAATATTATAAGGAGTACAATAGGGTTGACATGGAAGACAAGGAGTCTCTTGAGGAAGGGTGGGCGGGTCTTGCATAGGATCAAGATCCTTCTCAACTTCACACTCTTTATCTAGGATTTTATCTTCTTTCTTTCCCCATGATTCCACTAACTTAGTCTAGATTATGATATTAGGATTAGGAGTCTCTTCTTAAGTTATTTATGTAATTTGAGGAGTGGATGAAGTATTCAATAAACTTAGGATCTACTTAGGCTTGGGTGCCCCACCTTGTCTCCATCTTGGGATTTCATATCTACATGTCACTATTAAGGTGGGGATGAAATTGGAGAGGGAAATGAGGGATTAAATTCCACTTACCTTGGTAATGATATGGACTGTTGTATCTTAATATTGGCCAACTCAATCTTCCTATCAACATTTTCTTCAAAAATAATGTTTGCCTCCCCAATTCTCTCTTTTAATTGATTGGGAAAAAATGGCTTTGATAAGCTTGATTGGGTTCATAATTAGGAGTTAAGTAGGACTGATAGAAATATTGGTGAGGTGGATATGTGGTTTGATATAATTGGTGAGGCTTATCCTCATGAATTCTTACCCTATCTTATAAATATGAAATCAAACCATCCACATCCAAGATTTTAATTGTAAGCCTTAGCCAATTGGCTCTCCCAATAGGTGCCTAGTCTCTCTTAACCAACTATAATGCATATCTCACCTTATGAATGAGATGAATAGGAAAATATTGACCATATCTAATTAGTGTATCAAGATCTATCATGTAATCCTTATAACCCAAGAGAGTTTACTTGAAGGTAGAAATGGACTGACTTGAGAAGTGACTAGGTTGACTAGGAGGAACAAGATATTGAGAAGGCTAGTTATAAGACTAATTTAACTCATGAGAAGGATAATAAGGATCATTTTTTAGTTGAGATAGATCATAACAAGTCTATTATGAATCACATAAATGTTGATAGGGAATGCCATAAGATTAATAAGCCTCACCAACTTGTGTAAAATAATACTCAACACCAAAATTAGCCATGAAACTTCATTGGGAAGAAAGAACACAAAGAAAAATATTACCAACAATATTCAAATGAAAACTTGGGTTACTTGAATAGTTTATATAACCTTATATTCACCATTAATGCTTAGATAGATGCCTCCAAAGGTTGATGTGTTGAAAGACAACACCAAAAATCTTTCAAATTATTCGACAATGAGTCCCATTAGGTGTTGAAAAAACTATTGTCACTTAGATTTTCACCCTTTGAGGAGATGTCTCAACTCTCCTCATCAAAGTGTCATAATTGAAACACCTCTAGGTTGTGGTTAGCCTAATCTTGAGGTGAATCTCTAGATATGGCTATCTCCCTTGATGTACCACCTATAGAACACTACTAAACCCTATGCTTATGAGGTAAAAGAGAGATAAAACTAAAATTAAACTATCCTAATGGAGTTGATACACAAAATTAGTTGATGAATACCAACTAGTTTCATGTTACACATGAGAACAAGGGACTAACCAAACATACACTTCTCCAATTTGCATCTTCTCACATCAATATTTTAATATGAGGTTATGGTGAATGTTTAGACTAGGAGGACTAGACAAGAGGCCTAGAATGGAACTATTTCAATATACTAACTCAATCAACCTTGACACATCATAAAACACTTCACACGACTTTCAAGAAGAAGCTTTCCAACTAAAAATAGGTGAGAGAATGAAAGAACATGTTAAGGAAACAAGAGTCATCACTAATCAAGATAAATAATCTAAGTAAAACACACTATTAATAGTCATGGATGAGGTAAAAAAATAGTTTTATTTATTTATCCATGGTATGTAAATGAGTAGGGCTTTGCCATACTCAGGTGGAACATAATTTACAAAGGCCAAAATGGCTAGCTCTTATAAAACTTGAGAGAGAAAGGATAAGAGAGAAGTACAAAGGTAAAAAGGATACCTGTCAAGATGATAAAAGGAATTACATGTGCATGGGAAGATAATGGGAAATTTACCATGCAAGTTTAATAATCACAAGTGTCACCCCAAGTCATGAAACTCTTGAAATGTGGCATACGAGTTCTCAATTTGCATAAAGAAACTAGCTTCATCATTCACCCCTATTTAAATGTCTAAAAAATGATTATGGATAGGTTTATTTATTCTAATAATAGGGAATGCTTTTGGGCATGCCTCTCCATGTATTGGTTATAGTCCTAATCGTCTAGAATCTCTTAGAAGTGAGCCATCACTACCTGTAGTCAAGAAAACTCCTCTTTTAGACAACTTACACACTTGGATTCCAAAGAGACTTCATATTTACATGAAAATAAATATTTTAAAACCCTCCATGGCCTGAAAGGCATCAAGAACACCTTAACAAATTTATTACTTGGAGTTTTCACACTTCTCACCATCATGTTCACTATGCCAGTTTTGACTAGCTAAGATGAAGTAGCTATTAGTAACACTTATCATCTCTTCCAATAAATTAAATTTACTTAGGGAGTTATCTTACATCTCAATCTTCCTTTCAAATTTTATTTCATTTCTTGAAACCTCATATAACCTTCACAATGCATAAAATAATAAACAATACCTTGTTTTGTACTCCATCTATACAATTTCATATAGTTTGTCTTTGTGGTAGGGATCTTGAATAAGTATTATAAAACCTCCAATCACTTTCATGGTTAAACTAGGCCATTATAGTAGCTTTCCATCTCCTTTTATTTCATCGGGTCTATAACCAAGGTTTAAGAGGGTTTAGGCCTATTTTACCCTCTTAGCCATTGCTCATAGAGATTTAATGTTAAAATTTAAATTTAATGCCATAAAATAATTTATAAGGACCCTAAATAACACCTCCTATCCCTATGAGTCTCGATGTAAGGTGTCAAAGTAGATATGAGCAATTAAACCTCTCTTATAAAGCTTATTTCTCTACTTTGCATTGGTTTGATTTGCCTTAAAGCCCAAAAATGGATTCTTATGGCTTCCCATAAAATATATATTCTTTATAAACCATTATATAGCCATAATAACATGATTTAATCCATTTTATTACTCACTTAATGTTATAAAAAAATCTGACCCTCCATTTAGATTTAGCCTAGAACCTTGTCTAATAGGCTTGACTATAACCCTTGTGTTATAGGCCATTGAATTAGGATTATTTAAATTAAAAATATTAAAAACCTCCATAATGACCCAAAAAACATGATTTAACATGTTAAAATTCCCACCTAAGGTTATAAGTGGAAATGCCTTCTCATTTGGGCTTTAGGCCTAATCATGCCTAATAGGCCTACCTTCAAGTTTGAGTGTCTAGGCCACCCTATTGTGATTAATCCATATATTAAAGGTAAATTATGTATATTTTTATTTAATCCATATTACCACACCTTATTTAAAGGTTAACTCAGCTCCTTATATCACCCTCCTTCAAAACTGACAGTTTGCATGCAAGGGAAGTTACCTCTATCTAAGATAAAATAAAGGGCACTTCCCCTATTTTATCAGACAAAATAGATGTTTTAAATTTATATCCAAGTTATAAGGATATTTTTTGTTAATTTTTAACCCATATTAATAATATTTGACTCTTTAAAAGTGCTAAAAACTAAGACAAACTATGAGGCAAAATAATGTGTGTAGGCCTCCACCATATGGACTATGTGCGCACTTGAAAAGATTTTTTTCTCTAATCCATATCTACCATGAGAGATAAATAATAACATCATGATAATATTTTATGTATTCAAATATTTATTTATTTCTCAAACCTTCCACATACTCCTTATATTCCTACCTAGTCTAGACTATTTATATAAATTGTTTACTATGTTAACCTCAAAACATCACACTTGTAGGTTGATTTACATAATTTATCTTGAGAAATATGTTTATAAAATACCATAGAGTACCTTTTAATAATTTTACACCTATTTTCACCCATTTTTCACCTTTTATAAAATAGATAATCACCTAGATACCTCAAACCTACTTATTGTTTGTCAAAATCAAACACAATCAACTATAGGTCAAAAGGATCATGTAGGTGTGAATTAAAAACTAGGATATGTGTCATAATTACATGTATATAATTTTAGGAATTTGGTATCCATTTTACATCAACCAATGTTGATGTTTCTATACTTAATCCCTTACAATGGGTGATGTGGATTTTTACCCCTAGTTGTAGGTGCATAATTCAAGAAGTAGACACCTATAGGTGTACATGAGGGCCTAAAACATAGTATATGAGCCTATCTAAGTTTCCATTTGGTCATTAATATTTTATTATACCATATAATACCATTAAATCATGATAAATAGTTTGTATTTCAACCTTGAAATGGAATGTTACCTTGGAGTTTAAAACTTGTAGATATTGTTGCCTAAACTTAGTGCATAAAAGTGCATATTAGAGCTTTTCAAAAATCATCCTCAAATGATAATCTACCCTATAAAACTTTAATTTATAATTTCCTATGTATTTACTACAATATTTTCTCATTAAAATGAATTATAAGTCCTTGAAACCATGTTGTATGATTCTACCAAAATGGCCCAGACCTCTATTTTCTCATTTTAGCGATTTCATTCCTAAGCTCAATCATCACCTTGATAGAATGTGATCTTAAGCCTTTTTTAGAAAATAATATTTTAATGTAAGTATTATATTATACTTTTAACATATTGAAATTCTAATTAATGCTTCATCACATTTTTAACCTTTCTATATGGATCTTTAGTTTTTTCCTAAGCTACCTATAGGTGGTTATGCTAATGTACAAGTTGTTAGCAGAATTAGAAAGGATGTATGGAATATAATAATGTATTATGACATTAAAACCATTTTAAGGTTTCATATTCATTCATTAATATTATTAAAACATTAAACAAGTCCAAATTACTCTTTTCAATGTGAATGTAACACTTGAGAGCACTTGTAGATGAGTATGTTCATGGTAGACTGTGTGAAAGTGTTCTATATGAATTTTAAAGTATTATCTCAACCATTTTAATTCCCAAATCACTAATCCATCTTTATAAAATGAATACCAAGGATTTTTAACTTTCATCACACCTTTGTAAACATGTTATATAGGCCCTATACATGTACTTCACCATGACTACAAGTAGAAGTGGGTAAAGAGCTGACTAAGTATGACAATGGACTAAAAGTTTAATCCAAACATGGAATTATGAGGAAAAACATGAAGTTAAGTTGATAAGTATGGAATTGAGTCATGGGATACCTCATATCATTTTCACATGACACCCTTGCAAAGAACCAAGGATTCCACAAACAAGGAAAACTGATTGAGACTACATATGATGAAACCTTCCTGCAACATGTGATGATTTTCATATGAAAACAACATAAAGAACTAAACCAATAATGGAGATAATTTTATAAGATATCCAACATCCTTTGGATTCAACATGACCAACTAGATTATATGGACCTATCCAAAATAGAGTAAAACCCATAGGGTATAGGAAATAGTGAGCAGAAAAACATAATCAACTAGTTAGAGATGGCTCATAAATCATGGTTGACCAATATTATAAATCATGTTATGTAAGTGGATATATTTGAGTGTACCACCACCTTAAAAAAAAATTCTACCTAAAACCTCTTCACATGTTCATACCAAGCACAAACTTGTTGAGCACTTCTATGTGTCTAAATATGCAAAGAAGGAACATAATGGTTTTAGCTCAAAAATGGTACTTTAATATCATGTAAAACATGGAAATTAAATTGAGGAAGATTAATATATTTTCCATGTCCTTATCCCACGTGTCACCTTCCCTCATTGGTTGTACAAGTGCTAAACTCCCCTTTTTTAGTTGATTACTTGATCTTCAATTAGATAACTTGTAAGTTTCATATGAGAATGAAATTAATGATAGGGAATCTAACTTATTATATGTTTGAGAGGAAATAAGGACACTTGGTCACATTGAGAACCATGCCACTTGCATTTATGACGACTAAAAGCCTTCTAAATAACTCACAATGACATATAGATTAATTAGACCATGATCAAGGCTAATATAGAATTAAATGACATAAAAATACCTATAATACACCCTATAACATAATAATAGACCCCCAAAACATCTAAATACCATGATTTTACCTATAGGGGTCACAATTTAACCTATAGGGTAAAATTTAGTCAACAAATATTTGGTAATTAAATAAAAAATTATTATTTAAATAATTTCATAAAACTGAATAAAAAAACTAAATACTTGTATTTTTAGTGGTGTTGTTTTAGGTGAACTAAATCTCCCATAAAAATGTACAAGCTTCCAAAAATCATGAAATTTTTTCAATTACCCTAACTTTTCCTATTGAAGATGAAGGAAACTTTAAAAATGTGTTTGGATTAAGAAATGATTTTTTCAGATTATAAGGTGCACTATGGCATCCCACATAGAGATAAAAATATTATTTTTTCTTTAAGAATCCTTCAAGGGATATAAAAATGCTTCTAATTTACTTCTATTTTGATCTTGACCTCTTATAGCAATAATTAGGATGAAAAAAGGTTTAAAAATTTGTTTTTGAACTTCTCCATGGAACTAAGTCTATAAACCTACACCACAAGGAGTTTGGAAGCTAAATTAAACTTTATAATTATCCATTGGTTTCTTTGAGAGGGATATAGAATTATTTGAATAATGATCCAACATATATAAGTTTGAATCAAGATTCAAATACCACTAGGAAAAAAATTACTTTTATTATTGTACCAGGACCATACCAATAAGTAATAATTTAAATATTCATGGAATTTAAATATACAGTAATTGAAATGAACCTTACCAATCATTTCCACTCAACCAACTTTGTTACCACATCAAAATATTATGTAATATAATATCAATGCAATGATCTAGATATATAATTAACTAATAAAGACATAGAGAAAAACCAAATCCATGAAAATAATATTTTAATGTGGAAAACCTCAAATAAGTAGAAAACCATAGTGATTATTCATATAATTTAGAAACACACCAATACATAATTACTCTTCCTATCACTTATTATTAGACAAGCCTTCACAATGCTCACATATATCATATAATTCACAAAATAATATTGTGCATTGATGTGTTCAAATGACATTTACCAAAGTTAAAATGTATTTAAATAATGGGGTGTATAGGTGCACCATTGTAACTAATGGGTCCAACCCCTCCATGATGAACCAATGGTAAAATATATTTAACTAATTTACATGATATTATCTAATGTTAATAAATTAAATATATTTATTTACTAACCATACAATTTAGGGGTAAAGGCCCACTTAAAAATTATTTGTTCCAACATTAGGTTCATTATCATCTGGATTAAGGGGGTTGGGTCAAATGTTTCTCATAATATATGGGTAATCAATGTAATCTTTGTTTGAATTAACATGATAGTTAAATCATTGATACTCATGGAATGGAATGATGGATAAAATTTCAATGGTTGGGATTATATAAACATTGATTTCTTAGAATTATTTAGAATTTCAAGGGTTGGTATCACCTTATACCATATAGATAACACTCACATAAGTAAAATTCACATACCAATATTTGGAATAGGTCAAAAACCTCAAGTAATGAGTCGAAGAGTGATCACACAAAATGTAATAAGATAGAGGGAAATTGAATATCTTGACCTTAACTCTAATCATAACTAGTGGTAAAGTGATAGGAATCTAAACATGATCTAATAGAGGCATTTTTCTTCAATCATATCCTTGGCACATATTGTGGGTCGAATTAAGGTTACATTATAATTTCTTAATGTTTTAATGAAATCCAAAGAAGTGAGACAAGTGTCAAATCCTTCATATATCAAAATTGTATGTGAATAAATAAAGGAGGGTAATCTAAATGAATTAATATTTCTTCAATGATCATTAATACAATAGGAAAATTTAAGGAGAGAGATGCATTTTTAGTAAGTTCAATGTGTATGGACATCTCTTCACATTGTTACAAGATTATTTCCTTAGACCTAGACAAGGTAAATCATTTATCGATAGATTATGACCAAGGAGTGTTCACATCAAACAAAATTTACATAGGATGGTTTTTATGTCATGGACAAGTCTTCATAATCCAAAAAAATGATATTTGAGATGGGAATCTAGAAACATTTTATATAGGATCTCACTCATCAAAGCTAATGTGAACTACATAAGACTATAAAAAAAGAGATAAAATTGTGATCTAGATTAGTCTTAGAAAAATTTGAACCTAAGTGAATTTGATTTGGATTCAAAGTAAAAAAACATAACAAATAAACTATATTAGCCTAGCTAATGCATTAGACTAAAAACTAAGTATAGAGATAGTTCATACCAAGTTAGATGATATAATTGAGGTAGATTTAGGTAAATGTGATTATATTTAACTGGTTGATATAGTTGAAATAGAATTATTCAAAAGAAATAGATTGTACTAGGTTACATAATACAATTGGAGTTTAATTGGAGACAAAAGACAATACTAAGCTTACCAATATCATAGGATTTGAGGTGGTTGAAAGAACAAACTACAATGAGATAATTGATAGAGTTGTGAAAGTAGGGAAATGTACTAGGTTGGATGATATAGCTAGGCTATCAAAAATCATAAAATTGATGATTTCAACATATTCAATAACCAAAACATGATTTGATGGATTATCCTAAATTATTTTATAAGTTGGATGAGGGATATGAGGCTTAAGAGGATAAATATTGATGCAAGAAGAAAATGCTTCATATTGTTCATGTTCACCAATTTTTCCTCATTATTAGAAGAATGATCATCAATCATGGTTTCAACAACATTAATGGATTATTGTAAATCGGTTCAATTTTTATTGTTACCTTATCTATTTTTAGTATGATTTGGAAGTGGATTAGAATAAATTGTAATATGAGAATTTCCTTAATGAATTACTTCACATTTGACCTTGGAGTCATGAGACTTATCTACCTTATAATAGGATTGGGGCCATTATCTTATCATGGATCCATGATCATATTTTAGACCAAGCAAGAACTTGAAAGTTATATGTTTAAGTTGCTTAAAAGTTTCATTTGAAAGACCCAAATTTCCTTTAAAGTATTTTTTATGTTTCATATCAATGAGCACTAGGATGGGAATGATCAAAATATCTATGTATGGGTATAATAAGGCATATCCTAATCTCATACAGGGAACTATGTTGATAGATTTCACAATTTTTGACTTGTGAGGGAGGAAGAGGATGTTGGGAGGGACTTCCTTGAAAGGAGGGGAAAGAGTCACTTTTTTAGATATCCATTACATCATGGTATGGATGGTTCATTTAGAATCAAAAATATTAAAGACACCATTTTTAGTAGCATGCTATTTTTTGGGTCTCATAAGCACTCAAGTACAAAACTTAGGTTGGGAAGGCTCAAATTGTCTTATAAGGTAGTATTATTATTTGGATTCATCTAATTCTTTATCTAATGATTTTTAGGAAGAGTCTTAAAATTTATTGAAAATTTGAATTTAGTGCATTAGTAAAGAGGTGAAAGAGTTTGTATTCCATCATATTATGCTAAAATTTGTTGGTTAAGGCTTTTTAACATTTGGTAAAAGATTGGGTAGTCTCATTTTTTGATTGTTTATAATTGATAAGATGAGATAATTTATTTGGAGGTAAATCATTGGATTGAAAATCTTGGACCAATGCATTAACTATGTATTCCAAGACAAAAATATAGTTATACTTTAGTTGATTATACCATTATACAATATCTCCCAAATATATTTTGACAAGTAGTTTGTTAGCTACAAAGGTGTTGCTTTTAATCCAATATTTATAAATATTATGGAAGGCCTTCAAATTAAAATCAAAATCAATGGATATATTATACAAGATTATATGAGTGATAACACCTATGTAAATGTCTAAAATTTAAGGAAATAAAGGTTTGTTTTTAATATGTTTGATAAATTTGTTATAAAGTAGCGGTTATCGAATGAGATTACTAAGAGAGTGTCTAGGTGGGTTGTGGTATTTTTGATTTGACACTGCCAACTAAATATTTTCATGTCTATCTTGAATTTTTAAAAGTCAATTTTGAATTTTCATTACTTGAAGACAATTAGCAGCTTTGATATTATCTAATTAATTCATTACTTGTAAGATAATATAGTTAGGATTGGGAGTATTTATTTTAGAAGGATAGGCTTGAGTGGCCCATTGGGATGTACTAGATATGGTGTTAACATTGGTACTATGAGCACTTTGGGTAGGCTCACTAAAATAAAGACTCTACATGTTATTAGATATATTCAGCATGGTAGATGAGGAAGGAAATAGGGAAGTCATAAATTGATTTACTTCAGGTATTATATAAATTTTTTGAGTAGGGAAAGGGGAATATTCCATATGGGGTTTTGTCATGATGTGATATAAAACCATAAGGTCCTTTCTCCTATGCTCAAGATGTTCTTAGAGAAATATTTTCATCTTTTCTATATAGTGTATGTCACATTCTTATTTATCTTTAAGGTAATGGAGGAGGTAACCATGTCTAGTAGTTTTATAGTTGTTATATGGCTCATAATATTTGAATATAGTGGAAGACATATTAATTTTTTGGTAGATTTATCTTGAGACATACAAAAATGATAAGGTGTGGAATTATTTTTGGAAAATCTATTGGGATTAATTAATTTCATAACCTTAGGATTATTATAGGATTATTTTTAATTCTATTGTATTTTATCTTTCAATTAGTTTAATATATGTTCCATTATGAAAGACTAAGGATCAACTATACCAAGCTATCCAACATAATTGATTATATAATAATGCTAAAGATAAACTATATAATGTTGGTTGATACAGTAGGGAAAAAATAGGATTTTTTTTACCAATTTTTTGGATACAATATGAAAAAAATGAAATGTATTTATTTAATTGATGTAGTTGTAAGGAATTCACAAAAACAGACCAAGTTGGTTGACATAGTTGGAAAAATTCATGTAATGGTATCAAGCTTGTCGATAGAGTCTAAAAAGTAAGAAATAGTATTGGGTTGGTCAATATAGTTTGATCAAATATAATAAACTATCTAAATAAAAATAATTTTAAAAAATAACAAGTTATAAATAGTCTATTTGATTTGTAGGCTCTAAAATATTCTAATCTCTTGTAAATAACAAACAAGACACAAAGGTCACTAGCTATGGAGGACTCCACTATACCATAGATTCATTATCCCATATCTAAAATATGTCGAGAGTAGCATCCTAGGGATAAGTACTTACCAATGCACCGCAAAACTAATAAATTGAAAGTTTTATCATTGGATCAAAACAAAAACCTAGGCAATTATGATATACCATTAGGTATATGGAAGATGAATACAGTGTATAATGTTAACTAATGGCTTGAGTATTGGGTTAATAACCCTCACACCATGAATCAAGTGAAAATGATGACTACTTTACCAAAAAATATAGATCCTATAAGTTCTAAAACTATCAAAATATAGTTATATAAATAAAAAATAATAAAAAGTGATGATTTAGAAAGATAGTAAATATAATCTATTTAACCCTAAAATGAAATATGGATTTTTTAAATTTTTAACTTAGGGTTAAGAATATATAAATGGAATGGAATAAGGGTGATAATCAGATATATACTAGGCCAATTAAATTCTAAACTCAAATATAAGAATACTCTAAATTTATTATGTTGAGATAGTCTAAATACGGAAAGTACAACTAGACTAGACATCAAAATGACAAAGAAGATAAGTACTTAGCTTGTTATGATGATAATGTAGTTATGGATCTAGAATAGGTTGAAATTAGGTAGGAAGATAGTTCAATAAAACATCTTAGATTCTTAATCTAGTGCATATGGATATATAGATAGTTGTATTAGATTTGGATGGTTGTGTCGACACTATTGTCTGAGCCTAACAATAGTGTCTTGTATGAAATATATAGTGAAATAGGATGCAACCACTTGTATGCTTATAAGTTTGGATTCACCTTTACTTTGGTGAATTTATATCTATGTTATTGATAATTAATCCTTTATAAATGATAAAACCCCAACTTTCCATCTTAAATGTGACCTTGGGAAAAAATGGGTTACTATGCACAAATGTCTATCTAACCCCAATGACCATGTTGTCGAAGGGTACTACCTACATAACCAATACTCATGTATTTATCCCGTAATTTTTTTCTTGTGTGTGAATAATGAAATGTGTGTAAATCAAGTAAAATAATGACCTAGTCTATAACTTGGAAAATTGGGATCTTGGGTTACTCCTTTGGTACTTTAGACCTATAAATGTGTAGTGTATACAAAATATTTTTATTATCTTTACCACTTAATAAAATTTTATCTTTTGCAGTAACCTATCAATTTTTAATCTCTCTAAGTGCATGCATTAAAGGGTGCACTAGGAAAGGGGTGGGTAGACCATTGGTGCTTTGTAATATTGTTGTGGATTTATATCATTCCTTAAATTAGTCAAAATTATTTAGAGTGTCTATCCATTCACCTCTAATTATTCCTCCATTAAATATTAAAACCCTTAAATATGAATAAGTCTAAAATCCTAGAACCTTTAAATATGGCTAAGTTTGAAATCTAATAACACCCTCTAAAATCTATAGTTTACTTTATAGCTCATAGAGGTCTGAAACTAATTTGAAATATATTGAAAATATAAATAAAAGTATAAGGAACTATATGTCCATATCTAAATGTCAAATTATTTATTTTATATTTATGCTACCTAATTTTATCCCCTACCTAAGCCAAAACATTCTTTTACCATCCACACACAGTTAATCGGGCCAACTCTATTATTAGATTTGAGCATGTGACAAGACTAAGTTGGCATATATAGACTTAATCCAAACCTAACTACTTTTCTTTATAATAGGTTAAACTAGGATGACTATGTCAACTAAAACTTAAAAAGAGTTTAGGGTTAGATCTAGATATATAAACACATCCTTTTTGACATTTTTATTATAGAGAGATAGAAGGAGTAAATCATTAGTTTTGCATTTGTTTATCCACCATTATACATGAGAAACATTACTTAGGGTTTCAATACTACACTTGGAGATACAGATCTTATCTTGTGAATAAGTATTTTGAATGCATAGGAGAAGTCACATTGCCTAGATCTAACTTATCTTTATCATATTTACAAACCACAACAACCTCTTTCAAATCACCTTAGCAAAGGGAGAGATTGGGGTTTAGAGGGTTCATCTTCAAAGGTAAGTATTCCTAACTTTTTCCCTCCTTGTTAAGTAAAATAGATTTGCATTTATTAATTTATATGCTTCTCTTAATTATTATGATTTCCTCTACATTAAATTGAGTAAATATGTTCTATGAATGTTTAATATAATTTTTATTACCCCCATTTTGTGCCACAAGATTTGGTGAGCACTAGGTTAGATTTTTAATTACATTATCATTTACTTTGTGAATAACAAAACATGGGACCTAGCTAGAGTTATTGCATGGTGTTGATTGAATGAAGGAATTAAAACCCTACTTAGTGATATTGTTTTGTTAAGGGAACCTTTAGTTAGGTCTAGTGGATCCATCTTGGTCATGACCCTAATTATTTAAATGTATCAATAAGTCAGAGGGTAAGTATGATTTACCTTATTCAAGATAGGATTAATTTGTAGATTAACTTCACCTTCCATTGTAGACATTATAGTGAATCCAAAATGAATCTAACCCTTGTAGGTTTTATTTCATGCATTCATTTATTGTCATCTATTATACATTTTTAATTCTATATTACTAGATTAAACCTATTGATACAGTCTAACATTATATGCATAAGTTTAACACAGTCACTATGATCAACTCTATATTTATTTATGTAGGTCTTCTTTAACAATAGGTAATTAGATTGACAATTTTGACTCAGATCTCTTTTTAAACTATAGTTTTCAAACATAGTCAGCCCAGTCAACTCTATTAAATTTAATTTTTAGCATATGGGTTTACAGACATTAACAACCTAGTTGACTCTATTAGTAGAATAAAAAAATCATCATCTAAGTAAAAAAATATAAAAATAGTAACTTTAACATCTTCAAATTTTATTAAGTTCATTCTTACCTTATTAGTCATTTTTTTTATTCATTTATATTCCTATTTTGCATACTTTTTAGTTTATAAAATTTTATCCTATAATGGACTGGGTTGACTAGATTGAAATAATTCCATAGCTTAATTTACTACCTAGAAGACTCAGTTGATATATTCATATATTTATTTTAGATCTTGCTTACATATAAAATATCAAGCATTTTAACTCTATTATATATTATTTTCACATAGTGTCACTTGAATCTACTCTATACTATTAAAAAATAAAGGAATTAACCTATCTTACTAGTAACTAATTCCATTTTCATTTTTGTTGATTACTTTCTTAGAGTAACAAATATAGACTAAATAGGAGGTTTTTAATTTATAAAATTAGTCACACTATTTTTATTTTTCACACACTTCCAAATCACATAACATAAAAAAGTAAAATTATTCTACCCAAGGTCAACCTACTTGGATTCTATCAACAAGAAAGAAGCCAAATTGGTTTTCTATCCAAGTATAAATATGTGGTTAATGGTATATATTTTTAAAGCACCTGACATCCTAATAATTATAGGATTATGAAGTGAAGGGGTAGGCCCCAATAACAATCTAGGACCATCATCAATATAGATCTCGTTTATCCTCAACTAGCTAACACCATCCTTAGATTGTTCTTTTAGTTCCCTCTTATAGACACAACAACATCTTTCAAACCACCTTGGCCAAGGGAGAGATTGAGACTCGATGGGTTCATCTTCAAAGGTAAGTATTCCTAACTTTTCTCATCCTTATTAAAGTAAATATATTTATATTTTTTAATTTATATGATTCTCTCTCCATGCATTATGATTTCATCTACGTTAGCTTGAGTAGATATTTTATACGCATGTTTAATTTCATGTTTATTACCCCCATTTTATGCCACAACATTTGGTGAGCACTAGGTTATATTTTACCATACTTATTCACTTATTTGTGAATAATAAAACATAATACCTAACTAGGATTATTACATGGTATTGCTTGACTAGAGGCTTTATAACCCTCTCTAGTGATATTATTGTGGTTAGTGTCCGCTTGCTTATATCTAGTGGATCCATCTTGGTCATGACCCTGATTATCTAAATATACCAACAAGCAAAAGGATAAGTGTGCTTTATCTTATTTGAGTTAAGATTGATTTATAGTCAACTTCACTTTCCATTGTATACATGAAGTACCTATGACTAGTTTGTAAATAGAAATAAATAGGGAAGTTTTGCTCAATTGAATGATCTTTGAGTGATTTTTGGTCTAAATACTAGATGTAGGTTCAATATAGGTTAATATTGTATTTATACAAATATTATTAGGAGATAAATCACATTAAATCACTTATACTGATCATTAGAATATGTTTCATTTGAAAATTATATTATTTTAGGGCATTAGACACTTGAATTAGGGAAGGACAGTAACATTGATGATACAATTTGGCCTAGATGTTAGTGTATAGGGAGTAGTAAAATAAGTATAGGTTTATAAATTTAAAAGGTATAAGATAATTATATTTTAAACATTATGGGAAAAAGAGAATGTCTATGTCATCAATATAAGACTAGTCAAACTAAGAGATAGGCTAAAGGGCGTAAAATAGAGTAGATGCAAGGCTTGTGGAATAAATAAGAGTGTATAACTAAGAGTAATAACCAAGGTCTAAGTTTTAAAATTGTAAAAGGATGAGGTTATACATAATAAAAAAATATCACCTACATTTTCCCTCATTTAATCTATAAATAAAATTTCTAGTTTAAAGGAAAGGAATAAGTACCTTGGTGTGTATGCACACCTTATGTTTACTTGAGTTGAATTTGAGTGATTTTTATGGTGACTAACCTAAAACCAAAAGAATGTTATAGTGTAAAAATAATTGCATATATATGGGTTAAAATTACTTGAAATATATTGAAATGAAAGAGCAAGGTTTAGGAGTACAATTGTATGTAAATATAACCACCTTGCTTATTGGAAATTTGTTTTTCAAAATATGTATCATTGTAAGGATATGAAACTAATATTGAGATAAATATAGATAAATATTTAAATTCCATATATCTACAGAAAGAGAGATAAATTGGAAGGCTCATGGCCCTAAATTTAGAGCTAAAATGAGTTACCACCTAAAAGTTGACATTAGCTCAACTGTGAAACATAGTGATACGTATAACTTGGTGAGGCTAAATGATCAAGTCCAACATAAAAAATTATCAATATTGAGTGATTTTATCACCTCAACCATACCAAAAGGTGAACCAAATACTACACTAGATTGGCTCAATATGGTGTATAGAATTTTTTGGGTTATCAATATGGGTAATTATTTTAGAATCTAAAACTAATTTAGATTTTGAAATATTAGGAACATGTTTAATAGAATATACATATTATATATGTCTCATGCTGAAATTATGTATAACAATGCTACCAATGCATATAAATATATTATAATTGTGAATCCAAATCATATAAGTATGTGCTTTAGCCAATTTGGGTAATTGTGTAAGTGTGGAGGACATGCTTCTAAAACATGCCCTCACTATATCGATAAATATGAAAAATTATTTAAGTACCAATGTGGATGACATATTTCCATAACATTCCCCCAATGTAAACTATAGATTTTAAATAATGAATAGGTGTGGAGAACATGCTTCTCAAGTATGCCCTTATTGAATTTATGAATTGATATAAGTACTATATATTGAATTAATGTGAAGAACATGCCTCTAAATTATTCCCACATTGAATCTAATTTTTTTTGAATGTTTTAAATCCATGCACATATGACATGTCCCCATTGAATTTATAAATTGATATAAGTACTAAATATTAAATGAGTGTGGAAAACATGCTTCTAAATCATACCCCCACTAAATTTTATATCTATACCAATTGTGGAAAAAATAACTACCAAGAATAACCCCACTAACATGCTCCCACCCCTCCTTTGAGGTGAATGAAATATAGGAACTAGAAGTTACCTCACCTCAAAAGGGTAAGATAATTCTATAATCTATGAATGTAACCATGTAGTATATATAAGGAACATGCCTAGGTAAATGAATCATTGAAGCATATAGAACCAATGTGATCAAATTTGGGACTAATATTCATGATAAATTTCATGGAAATATATAGATAGTAACAATAAAATCTTGATAAGAAAATAAGTACACACATAAGATCACTCAAAATCAAGTCATCAAGCAATGGTCTAAAGTGACCACAAATAAGGGGCATATTTAAATGCCACACAGTTAAAGGGACATGACCTAGTCAAATGTATATGACATCAATAATGAAATATTAAAATTTATATACAATAATAAATGACATATTAAATTTATTGAATAATCAAGATAAGAAACTCAATGAAGTGCATAAATTAAAACATAAGAAACCAACATAAACATGTTATAGTAGCCCATAGATCCAATGTGTTATAGAAGTATGTAAAGTGTATACCATATTAAGTACCTTGTGTAAGATATAATCATGGAAAATAAGCATGTGTAAGTACATATGTAAGTTTAAACATGATAGTTTAGAGTGATCATTGAATCATATAGCTTGTATGTATCAATATTGAAGAAGTGGATGCCCCCAATGTCTATACAACATGAGTAGAGGGATATCCCAGCATCTAAAATATGAGTGTATCATGTATATGTGTATGTTTTTATCACACCCCAGTATAATTATGACACATATGTGTATGTAGTATTAACAAAGTATGCCATCCATCAATATGGGAGTGACACATGGATGCCAAGGAGACAACTAAAACAACTATGTGCCTGAAAGTGTTTTTGGATTTTTGGATGTTTGTGATATTTTTGGTAATATATGGAGAAATAAAATATCATCATATGATTACACCCAACTACTGGTCATAGATATCTCCCCATTAAAATTTATAGTGTAGTACCCTATGTATATATATAAAGAGCATATATAGATTTAATATTTATCACTGTGGTATCAATGGAAGTTTGGATATGTAAAATATGACTCCACCATCATGAAACAATATTAGGATTACTAGAGCGGGGTTTTTTGGAACCCATCATTAGATTATTGTTTATTTTTTTGGAATAGTAGTAATAAGAACATTTGTAGGTTATATATATATATATATATATATATATATATATATATATATATATAAAGCATGGTTTTTAGTAGAGGATTAGGATTCCATTAAATCCATTATATGTCTCTAATACAATGGTATATCATGTTTCGACCACCTATTAAATGTGATTGCCTATTAGATACACTTTTATGGTGGATTAGCCTTAGTAGGCTTAATAGCTAGTTATTTGGGTATAGCTTTTTTCTATTAAATAAGGTGCTTATATGAAATAATATAAATATAAATACCTAATTAAAATTAATGTATTTGAGACACCCATGCACTATAGAAGGTATTAGTTGAAGAGTGTGTATCCAAGGTCTTTCTAACAACATATCAAATATGCTTATGTAAGGGATAACTAAAAAGGTAATAACCACATGTGAAATACCAACTTATAAAGGCAAGTCAATCTCACCAAGAAAATTATTATAGGTCCTATAAAATGCTCTAACTGAGCTGGTAGATGGGTGTAAATCATAATGAGTATAACCCAAATGCATAAGTAATGTCATGGTGAAAATATTTTTTCTTACACCATTCTCAATCATAAAATTACATATGGGTTTTTTGTAAAGTTAATATAGAATTAATAAAGAATGAAGATCATAGTTATCATCCTTAATTTCAATAACATCAAAGGAATCACAATGTCTTTAAACGATGGGAGGTATATGTTGTGTGTAATTAATAATAATCCCATATAGTGGCTGTCTATAATGTGATAGAGGAGGATGTGCATTATATGTCATTTGGACTTATGTTACCTTTTTAAAATGTTATTTAAAAGTTTCATTATATATTTTATTTTTATGGTGATCTCTAGGTTATGAAATCTAATTCCTTTTAAGGATCCTTTAACGAAATATTTTGGTCATTAATAACATCTTTGTTCTTGTGCTTCAAGGTAAATGATCTACTCATATAATGCCCTAGTCCCTGATGATAATTGAAATAAGAATTCACATCATATATTTTGGGTAGAGATTGACTCATATAAAGCTCAATAGGATAAGGGAAAGTAATAAACTAACACTCTAATAACCATGGGAGTAATAAAGATGTAGACTCAGGTAAATGTGTAAATTATCTCCTTAGTGCATTAGATAAGACAAGATGATTAGGATATTGTGAAACTATGATAAATATGGTGGTTGTTTCTTTTAAGATCAAGAGGTTTTACCTTATTACTTATATTAATTAAATTTTTTTTACTAGATGTATATGGAACTTTTTTGTTTCCTACATACTCAAGTTTATTCAATGATATAAGCTTCATTTCATGGTATCATACAATATGGCATAATTCATCACAAGATTGAAAATTATTAAAGACAATGGACTCATTTAAAGGATAATATAAACTTTACTTTAATATATATTTTAACTCTTTGTCTACCATAGGATTGGCCATTTTGGATAGCATTATCTTATATCTCAAGACATATTCATTGATTCATTGATTCATTCCTTATTTGATTTTGACAATTTGGGTATAGGAAACATTTTTAGAAATGTTAATGAAAAAGTGTTTTAAAAATTGGTCTATAAGAGGTTTGAATTATTTTATAGATTGGAGAGGTATATCATAGAACCTCCTCAAATCATAGTCCTTAATACTTCTTGGGAATAATTTGGTAAGAAGTTTATCATTGGAAGCATAGTCAAGTCATTCCAATTAAAAGTTGTGAAGATTTTATTTAGGGTCACCTTTGACATCATATAATGTGAACTTAGGTGAAAAAAATATAATTAGAAAAAGGTACAAATAGATTTCAAGTGTAGGAAGGTTATGCAATACATATTGTGAATCTATAACATGAGAGGATTTTAAAGCATTTTGTTTAGGTTTTTTAATCTTGTCTTCCAATGTTTTTATAATCTAAAGGAATGATTGAACTCTAGGCCCATTATAACATTCAATATAAGTTGAGTAGTCACCAAAGGGGATGAATTTTTTTTTTGAGTAGTAATAGGAAATGAAATTGGTATTTATGTTGAAATAATAGGTAATTCCATAAGAGGTGTATTAATAAAGTCACCAAAGGGGATGAAAACATGTTCTGAGTATTAATAGTAAATAACAATGGTATTTATGTTGAAAAAATAGGTAATTACATAAGATTTGTATTAATATTAGTTTAGGGAACAAAGGTTTAAACACATAATCCATGCCCCCATGAGATGTATGTAGGTTGATAAGTGTGGGATGAGTTATAGTACCTATTACGGAATTAGTTTACACCTATGGAGGGGGTTAGTTAGGCTCCCTAAAACTAATTCACATAATGGGAAAAACCTCATGCTATGATTATCTTATGGTCAAGTTGAATCTCCAGAGAAGGTCAGCTTCCTCTAGATGGATCACCTAAACTAATGCTTATACTTGGAAAGGGTTAGAAAGGGGGAATAAGGAACTAAGAGAGCTAAAAGGTGATGCAAAAAAAATAAATGAGACACTCACATAGTTTTTAAATAAACACTATATCAACATAAGATAATGTTTGCTCACACAAGCTCATAAACTAGCTAATTGCATAGGTATTTCATGAACTAGGTTCACCAAGCAATCAAGGAAATAAAGAGGAATTCTAAGACTCACACCAAGAATCCATTTATGTAAAAAACAACACAATTTTAGACCTACAAATAGCTTAAGTAAACCTTAAAAGAGGCAAGAAATAAGGACTATGGATATGGAATAATTTCCTTCACAATATCATCATGCACAAGCTTACTAAACACTAGTTAAAGGCATGAGATAGGTAAAAAATCATCTTATTGCACCAAGAGGTAGTTATTACAAATTTTGATATGGTTTAGACTTGTAAATTGATAGTATATTTCCCTTACAAAATTAGAGATTCATTGTGATATTCCAAAATCAGAGAGAGAAAGAGAGAGAGTTAAAATGAAGGATAAAATAGGAAATATAGGAGAAAGGGGGAAGAGAGAAGAACACGTCATCATAAATACATTCATGATTTGCCACTACATATCAATGTTCAATCATATTTTTATCAATTTAGGACTAAAACTTCATCAATAAATTAACCTTTATTAGTTCCAATAGTCTTGAAGCCCTCTCTTTGGCTGAGAAACATACTAAAAGACAAGAATTTGTCAAGGATGATGATTCATGATCCATTAGGAAGGAAAATATTTAAATCCCTCTAAAAATGTATTGAATGCTCCAATTGTATTTTCCAATCCCAAAATATATCTCTTTTAACTCTACACCATTATACTTGATTTCATTATAAGTATAAAATATTGATAACTATGGACCTGATAAGACCATGACTATGTCTACTTTTAGTAGCTATGGGTACCTATTTGTTGAGGATATGACCATGTCAAAAGATAATACACTCATCCATATCTCATTAATATTTTCCCCTAATCCAAAACTTGAACCTAGGTCTACTATAGATGAAAACCAATCCAATTTATTATTTTTCTTAAAGTCATCATATCAATGAAGTCCATTAGGCTACTTAATGTTTATTAGGAATAAATATACCCACTCTATTCCTTAAAAAATGGGGCCCATAGGTTATAAATCTCCAAAATAGAGGTCAAAACTAAGCTCTAATGGCATCCCTTTTGAAATATCTATTTTGTCTCAACCTGGATCATATTTGGATCTTGATTTTATGCACTTGATTACCTAGTCCATTAAATACTTTGATCTATGTGTCTACCTATGTGGCATCCTCTCAAGTTACAAATTTACTTTTAAAAACTAACTATTTTAATCTTGAACACATTTCCTCATCTTTTGCCTTCTAGAGATTCAATTGAATTTACTCTATCGAACTTCTTTGAAGTCTCTAGGCTTCGACCTTCATTATCAACCATTGATCTATGATCACTCTCTAGATTTTTCCTCTTGTAAATTATGTGTGCTTTTTTTGGACCTAAATATTATTTCCTATGATTGAGCATGCTCATGCCACATGGTGACCTTGCAAACAATCTAAATTATTTGAATTTTTGACTTTGATCTACACTACTAGATATTAATCCACATGGTTAAACATGCACCATTGGATATAATTTTTCTTGATCAAACATACTTCATAAATTTCCTTGGGAGCTCACTATAATCAATACATATTTCATCAATACATTCATCCTTAGGAATGACTAACCTTTAGACCTTGATCTTATTGTTAGATCTTTGATGCATGATTTAATGTGCATCATCAATTTTTCTTTGACTTGATGATTTGATTGATTTACCATATGCTATTGATATTCAATCCCAACCTATAATATTATGACACTTTTTAACCCTAAATTTATTTTGAATCTTGTTAAGGATTTTTTAATCCAAATATCTATTTATTGTGTCTTATTTTTGACGCCCCTAGGCATGTCTCTTAAGGTTAGATCATTTCTAAAGGATTATATCTTAAGATAGAAAAATCATCAAGATACCAAATTTTTAGGGGAGATATTTGTCATGAAATATATCATTATAATTCAATCCCTCAACCTTTATTGGCTTCACAAATTCATTTTTTAAATGTACTACCAAACTAACCTACTCATTCATGCTTGATGTGCCATGATGGTTTAGCTCTTTGAAATCACCAAATTCACACTTTAAGATTGCTCAAAGTGCTTAAAAATATTACAAGTGACATTAGTTATTCCTAATTTTTATCTTATATTTCCACCATTGGATCACTCTTCAACTAGGACTCTACTTAAATTTTCTCTCTCGATCTAGGCAAATTTTTTGTACGTAGGCCAAATTTGGCCAACAATACCTTCACATGATTTGACATTATTAGGTGAGGTGGCCTTGGATTTATCTTATTTTAACTATTTTTTCACTTTTATTTTCACCCTTTTAATATATTTCTTATCTCTCCTCATGAAAGTGGCATAATTGAAACATCTTTAGGCTATGGGTGAGCCTAAGAACGAGGTGAATCTCTAGATAGGGCTAGGTCTCTTGATGTACCACTTATAGAACACTAATAGACCTATGATTTTAAGGTAAAAGGAAGATAAAAATAAAATAAAAATATCATAAGAGAGGTGATACACCATAATAGTTGATGTTTACTAACCAGCTTCATGTTACACATGAGAACAAGGGAATAACCAAACATACACTTCTCCAATATGTATCTTCTCACATCATTATTATGTTATGAGGTTATGATGAATGTTTAATATAGGAGGAAAATACAAGAGGGTTATAATTTAACTATTTGAATTTACTAACTCACTCAACCTTGACACTTCATAAAACACTTCACATGCCCTGTATGAAGCTTTCCAACTACAAATAGGTGAGAAAATGAAACAATAATTCTAAGGAAACAAGTCATCACTAAGAATAATAAATCATAAAAATGAACACTTTATTAAAATTAATTTAAGTGGTAAAAATCAATATTATTTAATCATCAATGATATGTAAATGAGTATGGATTCACCATAATCAAGTGGATCATAAGTTATAAAGGCCAAAGTGGCTAGTTATTATAGAACTTGAGAGACATAGGAGAAGAGAGAAGTCCAAAGGTCACAAGTACACTTATAAATATGAAAAAATGATTTACTTGTGAATAATAATTTTATGTGAAATTTACCATGCAATTTATGGAGAAACAAGTGTCTATTCAAGGCATGAAACTCTTGAAAAGTGGCATAAAATTCCTTTTACTCACTCAGAAAACTACCTTCATGATTTAGCCATATTTGAACATCCCAAAACTAAATATGGATAAGTATAATGATTATAATGAGAGGTAAATATTTCATACATGCCTTTTCATACATTTTTTTAGTCGTAGTCATTTGGAATCTCTTGGAAATGAGCCACCACTACCTGTAATCTAAAAATTTCCTTTCTTAGTCACCCCTCACAGTTAGCCTTAAAATTAGTTTTATTTTTCCATAAAAATCATTGAGAGAGAGTGGATGACACTTGGAAAGACTATCCATGGCCTTAGACTTCTCAGTCACACCATAAAAATCCATCCACTTGAATTTTATAGACTTATCACCATCATTCTCACTATGCTTATTTTGACTAGTTGAGATGAAGCAGATAGTAAACATACTTAGTAGTTTTACCTAGGAATTAAATGGAAATTGGAATTTATCTTAAGTCCTAATATTTATTATAAATTTGGTTTCATCTATTTGAACCTCTTAGAACTTACACAATGCACAAAATAGTCAAAAGAACCTATTTTACCTTATCCATACATATAAGTCAGAAAAAAATCTGATTGAATGAAACCATAAATAGTCCTCACCAACCTATAACCACTTTCCTTGTCATTCAATGCCATTTGGATCCATCTCCAACCTAATTTTCTCAATCAACTACTTCTAAGGGTTTTAACCTTTAATGATGATTCATAAAGGTTTTACATCCAAATATAAACTTACTTCCACAAAATTTATGTTTAGGACCCTATATAGCTCCTCTAAACTCCTTTTACCTTCATTTAAAACATCCAATATAATGTGAGTATCTAAACTTCTCCTATCGATCATGCTTCTCCATTACCTATCGGTTTGAGTTGGTTCTTAGATCAAAAATGGACTATTTGATGCTTTATAATAAAGTTATAATTATATAAAAATTTGTAATAACCTCATAATCATGTTTAAATATGTTATAATTTTTACCCAAGGCTGCAAAGGAAGTTGACCCCTCATTTGGATTCTAGGCCTAAACCTACCCTTTAAGCTTGACTGTAACCTTTATGGTTTAGACCACCTTGTTTATATTAATCCTTCTATGAGATTTTACTTGTGTTTCATTAGCTATGTTTAAACTTTAAAAACCTCATTTATATGTCTCTATAGCCTTTGGTCCATCCTTTCATCTCTATTTTTCCAAAACTATAGGGTTTTCATACAGCTGGAAGTACCCTCTGTTTGAGACAAGATAGAGGGTACTTACCATATTTAGTTAGAAAATTTGGATTTTTTATATGTTTATAAAATTCATATATATTAAATCTACAAAATTTTATCCTTTAATAAAATAATTTGACCCCCAAACTCCTTAAATCTTCAAGGTGGACTATTTGAAGGCAGACTACACAAGGTTCAACCATATAGATTGTATGTTTATTAATTGAAGCTCTATATTACATTATAAAAATCCATTATTATGGTGTAATTATAATATTATTATAATTATTAAAGTGTTTACATCTCCATTTATAACTCTAACTCCCTACATACTCCTCATAGTCTTTTATCAATCAAGATTGTGTGCAAAATTTGACCGTATTCCCTATTTTATTCACTCAAGGGTGACCCCTATAAGTTACCTTTAATTTATTAGGATTTTAATATAGTATATAATCCTTAATAAAACCTTCCAAGATTAATTTAATCAATTTCCTTTCTTTAATTCACATTTTGGGGTTTGAATTGCTCACAAGGATGGTCACAGTTAGTTGACTATGTATTCTATGTTTCCTCTTCTAAAATGACCCATATAGGTGATAATTGCATGTCTAATATTGAAATAAAATGATAAAAACCAATTTATAGTTCCTTATATTCACTTGTATTCTGATTTTATCCATTTATCTCACTGTTTATATGCTACACCTCATCAAAACACACTCTATTTGCTCTCTACCTCTCACAGTCAACTATAGTTGACTGTAAGAGGTCTTATAGGTGTTCTTGCTTATTATAAGCCTTGAAAAAAATGAATACATCCATCCTTGAATAGATATAAAAAATAATCTAACTTTAATTTTTCCTTTTATGTATGGAGTGAGTCTTATCACTGAGGTTCTCAGACCCATTACTCATAGTAACCCTATAGCCATCCTATAGGGATATATTTTTGGTGAGAAGGGGACTTGTAGATAGAATTGTGAGGTAATATAAATTATATAATACTCTTAAGTGATCCATAGATAATAAAATTATATTTTAACTACCTAAAAACTTTCAATCATGAAGGTATGTTCCATTTTCAACTTTGGGTTAAGCTTTGAAGGAGGCAGTATGGTTGTAGGTGTTGATTAGCCTTATAGGCCAATTCAACTTGAAGGTTGATCATACTATGACACTTAAGGATTTATGAAAACTTAATAATCATAAAATCCTTTTTAAACCTCTTAATAATTCCATCAAGTCTCAAACCCTTCAATGTGGACATCTTCTCAAGTCTAAGCATTAGGCTAGTTGTAGGTAACTATGCCTAGGCCATTTGTACAGACTAACTCATCCTTGGTGAATGCAAGATACCCTTATATATACATAATTGATGATTTTATATGTAAATTATATGTTATTTAGTGAAAAAATATATTCTAACCTATTTTTAATCATGAAATCCACTCATTAGGCCTATAATTATTATTAACTCATCTTGTTGTAGATAGCACTATGAAATTTTAGTGTTCAAAGAACAACTTGAGGAATTTCAAAAACCTCTCTCCTCAAATCAAACGCCTCTCTTATTTTTAAAGTTTATAGACCTATGTGTGATATTTAAAACAAGTGTACTTGTAAGTCTTGAAAATTAATGAAAACATTGTATGAGAAACCTCAGAAAAGGGCATGGACCTCTATTTTGATAGTTTTGGGAATTTGTCTCAAAGTGCCACAAGTTTGCTTGGAAATTATCTTTGAGTTATAATATCATTAAATATTCTCAACACTCTTAAAAATGGTGTTAAATCATGTTCAAAACCTCAAAACCTTGGAGGGAACTCAAACACAATTTCCATGTTCCTCCAAGAAGTGCCAGGCAATACAACTACTATAAGTGGTCATTTGCTAAATTGTATTGATCTCTTGGCTCTTTAAGTGGTTCTTGAAGTTGTATTTGAAATTAAATATTAAGAAAATATATTTATGAGTAATAATTCATCACTTCACTTAATTTTGGAACCATAACATAGTATAAATATCTAGTAATTGGAAAAAATGACTACAACTTCACTCCTTCACTCTTTGTAAACTGAGTTAGCTCATCAAATCAACTTTAAAATTGAAAAAAATGATGGGGAACATGTGATATGAGAGTAATACCTATGGAATTAATCCCACTATCTAGATTGTATAGACTTGTCCAAACCAAGGTAAAACCTATAAGGTGCATAGATTAGTAAGCAAACTAAATAGTCTAACTTCTTAGGAATGGTTCATAAATCACATGTCACCATTCATTTGAAAAAAAACATACAATTTAATCTGATTGAGTGTAGAAGACACCCCTAGGAGAATTTTTCTTAAAACCTCTCTTGCTAACCATACCAAGTATAAACTTAAATACCATTCTTGCTTGCCATGCCTAGCGGAAGAAGAAAGAAGGGGTTTTCTTCATTTATTAAATGTTTTGATTAAAATAATCATTGAAGTTTATGGAATACCAAGGTACACTCCTAAAATTTCCCTAATTTTATGATTATGTAAAAAAATTTACACCTCATTAAATGATCATTTTTTTCAAGAAACCTACCATTTTCTCTGAAGAACCTACCACTTTAAAGCTATTAATCATTAATAAAGACTTAATATGACACATGGTGCATAAAATAACCTTTTTTAACCTTCACATTTCCTAAGGAGGCCATACAACTTATTTAATTCTATATGTTTAGCCCTAAAATGACTCAAAATGATATAAATAAAATTACTAATGACCAAGGCTAATGTGATATTAAATTCCATCAAATGACCTATAATACACTTTATGACACAATATTAGACCCCTAAAACACCTAAAAAAAAGTTTTTTCCTATAAGGGTCCCAATTTGACTTGCAAGGTAAAATTTGGCCAACAAATTGATGACTCATAAGGGTAGTATTCATGCTATAGTAAATATTAGTAGACTTATTAGTCCATTGGGCTTAGGGAGACATTTGAAGTCTGAGACAAACAATATGACCTAACACTTGACAACAATCTTTGATGAAAACAAGACCACTTGACTACCTTAACCACATAAAATAGAAGACACACACAAAATATAAAAAAAACACACTAACAAGACACCACACATGTGCTCAAGGACTTAGGGAAATCAAAAAACAAACTACTATACAAAAATGGAAACTAAGCATACCTCCTTTCTAGGATCAAAAGTAAAGTTTATTGAATCATTTTCTTCATGAAATGAATCATAGTGCCAAACATGTTTCTCTTTGGATTGGATACTTGATAGATTAAACATATTCCTTTACACTTCACTTGTTATGTTCTCAAGTAGACCATATTAAAATAGGTCTCTAATGTAAATGTAATCCTCTTGGCCTTGTATACACACCTCATATTTATTCCCACTCTTCATCTGATGATCAACTTTCATCTTCTTTGTAGGCATGATTTCAAGAGGAGTAGTTTCATGTTAATTAGAAGATTGATGCCAATATAATATTTTTTTGACCTCCAAAGGTTGATGTGAACTTTTATCTTACTCATCTATGATATTTTTAAAAATTTCATCTTGCTAACCATCACTTGTAATCAGCTCCAAAGAAGTTGTAGATCTACTAAGCGACTCAAACTCATTACAAATGTTTTCAAACTAATACCAAAAGTCTTCCTCTTATCTTTGATTAGCATCATGAAGGGAAAAAAAATATAATCTCCTTGATCCTCTTATTTATAATAAAAAATTAATTCATCCAATACTTCTTCTTTAACATAAGGAAGTCATTCTTCATTATCAACACAACATGAATACTCAACACAAGGACTCACCTCTTCTTTAGAATTTAGGACATCTTTAGGGAACTTAAGTTTTATCTCAACTTCCATAACCTAAAACTAATTTTCAAGGGCTGAAATATCTTCCATTTCCTTCTCCTTCTTGGTGATGCCAAGATTAGGCATCTTGAAATCAAGTGACTTAGCCCATTAAGGCTGCCAAGGAGCTACATTTTCTTCAAGCAAGAATTCTGAATTTTCTTCAACCAAATGCTCCTCTTTAATTTCCCATACCATATGTACATTAATACAAGAGGTGATGGGGTTAATAAAAGATGAAATAATTACTGTAGGTGGAACATAGGACTCAAAATCAGATTGAGAATGAGTTGTAGGGGATCCTTTTAGGAAATTTTGAGGAAGGGGAGGTAGAACTTGGGGTAAAATAACTAGGTTGTCTTCCTTCCATTTGACAATCATTTCATTCACATCTAATTTTTATTGAATAATTTCTTAAGGGATGTTATATGGGGTATGTTTAGGCATATTATCTTCTTTTAGGTCTAAGCCTTTCATCACACCTTGACTTAGTAATTTCATCCTTGACTCTAACTCTTCAATTTTCTTGGCTAGGTTATCTTGGAAAAGTATCTCTTAAATTTGATAGGAATCATCATGAGAAGAAGGAGTATAGGAGGGATATCATGGAAGAATAGATGTCTCTTAAGGAAGGATTGGAGGGAATTGTATAGGATAAATATCTTTCTCAACCTCACACTTTTTATCTAGGCTTTTATCCTCTTTCTTTCCCCATGATTTCACTATATTATTATAGCTTAGGATTTTAGGATTAGGAATCTCTTATTGAGGTATTGATGCAATTTAAGGAATGGATGAAGTGTTAAATAAACTTGGGATCTCCATAGGATTGGACTCTCTACCTTGTCTCCAATTTGGAATCTCATATTTAGATGTCACTTCTTGAGGTGGGGATGTTATTGGAGAGGGTAATGAGGGATTCAATTCCACTTCCTTTTCTGATGATGTGTAATATTTAATTTACATATTATCAAAATCAATCTTCGTATCAATATTTTATTTAAAAATAAGGTTTGTCTTCCCAACTCTCTCTTCTAGGTGATTGGGAAAAAGATGGCTTTGATAAGCTTGATTGGGCTCATGAATAGGGATCAATTAGGATTGATTGTAATATTGGGGAAGTGGATATGAAGGATAATAGGTTTTTTAAGTCTATCTATTATGAATTTTTAACCTATATTCCAAGGATTAAAATAGGCCACTCACATCTAGCATCTCACTTTTGAGCCTTTGCTAATTAACTTTCTCAATAGGTGCCCACTCTCTTTTGACCAGCTCTTATGCCACTCTCACTTTATGAAATAAATAATTAGGAATATCTAGACCATTTACATTTTATCTAACAAGATATATCATGTACCTCTTATATCTGAAGAGATTTTGATTGAAAATGTAAATGGATTGACTTAAGAAGTGACTAGGTTAACTAGGAGAAGGGAGATATTGAAAAGTCTAGTTATAAGACTAATAAAACTCATGACAAGGCTAGTAATGGTCATATTTTAATTCATATGGATCATAACAAGGCTAATATAGAATACCATAGGCTTGGGATACCTCACCAACTTATGTAAAATAATTATAAACACCAAAGATAGACATGAAACTTCACTAGGAAGAAATAACACAAGGAATGATAATCAATAATATTCAAAAGGAATACCTAGGTTTCTTGACTAGTTGATGTAACTTTGAAGTCACCATTTATGCTTAGATAGAGCCTCTAAATACTGATGTGTTAAAATACAACATCAAAATTCTTTCAACTTCTTGGACTAAGAGTCCCACTAGGCATGCCAAAAATTATAGTCACTTAGATTTGCACCCTTTGAGGAGATGTCACAACTTTCATCATCTATGTGTCATAATTGAAACACCTATAGGTTTCGGGTGAGCCTAAGAATGAGGTGAGTCTATAGATATGATTATTTCCATTGATGCATCATTTTTAGAACACTACGACACCTATGATTATAAGGGAAATAAGAGAGAAAACTGAAAGCAAATTATTCTAAAGGAGGTGATACACCAAAATAGTTGACAACTACCAGCCAAATTTATATTACACATGATAACAAGGGCCTATCTAAACACACGCTTAACAAAATTTCATCTTCTCACATCATATTACATTATGAGGTTATGATTAATGTTTAGGCTAGGAGGACTAGTCAAGAGGCCTATAATGGCACTATTTGATTATAATAACTCACTCAACTTTGACAAATCATAAAAAATTCACATTCCCTTCGAGAAGAAGCTTTCTAAATGTAAATAGGTGAGAGAATGAAACAACAATGCTAGGGAAACAAGAAGCTATCACTAAGAAAAATCAATCATCCAAGTGAACATACTATGAATTGTCATTGAAGAGGTAAAAATAATTAGTATTTATTAATCCATGGTATGTAAATGAGTAGGACTTCACCATCATCAAGTGGAGTATAAGTTACAAAGGCAAAAATGGATAGTTCTTATAGAACTTGAAAGAGAGAGGAGAAGAGAGAAGTCTAAAGGTAATAAATACACCTGTTAAGCTAAGAAAATTAGTTACTTGTGTATGATAATATAATTTTAAATGGACCATGAAATGTTAGAAGAGACAATTTTCTATTCAAGGCATAAAACTCTTGAAAAGTGGCATAAAATTCTTTTTGCTAGCTCAAAAAACTACCTTCATGATTTAGCCCTGTTTGAACATCCCAAAACTAACTATGTATAGGTATGATAATTTTAATGATAGGGTATGATTTCATACATTAATTTCCATGCATTGGTTGTATTCTTACTCATCTAGAATCTCTTGGAAGTGATGCATCACTACCTGTAGTCTAAAAAACTCCTTTTCTAATCACCCCTCACACTTGGCATCAAAATTGGATTTTTTTCCATGAAAATATGTTTTAGGTAGTGAAATACACTTTTATAGACTCTCCATGGCCTTATATTTCTTAATAATACCTTAAAAATCCATCCACTTATAGTTTTCACACTTCTCACCTTTATGATCACTATGCTAGTTTTGATGAGCTAAGATGAAGCAGTTGGTAAACACACCTACGAGTTTCTCAAAGTAATTAAATGGACATTACGAGTTATATTATTTCTTAATATTTGTCCTAAATTTGGTTTCATCTCTTGAAACCTCCTATAACCTATATAATACACAAAATAGTAAAAAAAAACATTTTATACGTTGTTTGTATAGATAGGTCAATATAATATTTTATGGGGGGAAACACTAAATATTACTCTAAAAACTCATACCACGTTCCTTATAATTATATTCCATTTGGATGCATCTCCAGCCTTATTTTCCCAATCAAGTCTTTTTAGGGGTTTAGCAAGGGTTTAAACTATTTTTACCTTTAATGATGTTTCATAAAGGTATAGCATCTAACCTTCAACTTAATGCCAAAAAATTGATGTTAAATACCCTATTTAACTCTTCCATACTCCTTTGGCTTCCATACAATACATCCAAGAAGATGCAAGCATCTAAACTTATCCTATCGAGCCTGCTTCTCCATTCCCTACAAGTTTGAGCTATTTTAGATCTCAAAAATGGACTATTTGATGATTTATATGCAATTTATAATCTTATAAAAATATTTAATACCCTCATAATCATTATTTGATATTATATAATTACTACCCAAGGTTGGAAAAGATGTTAACCTCTCATTTGGATTCTAGGTCTAAACCTGCCATTTAGACTTGAATATAACCTTCATGGTCTAGACCACCTTGTTTAGATTCCTCCTTATATGAGATGTTCCTCATGTTTCCTTATGTTTTTTTCAACTTTTAAAACTTCCTTGAAATGTCTCTATAGCTTCTAGTCCATCCTTTCATCTCTATTTTCTAAAACTATAGGGTATTCATACAAAAGGAAGTACACTTTATCTGAGACAAAATAGAGGGTAATTACCCTATTTAATTAGACCATTTTTATATTTTAGAGAGTTATCCAATTAATATATATATATATATATACATATTCCCTATACCAAATTTTATCCTTTTATAAAACCATTTGCCCTCAAACTCCTTAGATCTCCAAGGAAAACTATTTAAAGGTAGACTATACAGGGTTCAAACATATGGATTGTATGTTTCTTGATTGAAGCTCTATATTCCATATTAAAAATAAATTATGATGGTGTAATTATAATATTATGATAATTATTAAAAAATTTCCATCTCCATTTATGACTCCAACTCCCTACATACTCCTTATAGTCTTTTCTCAATCATGACTATATGAAATATTTGATTGTATTCCCTATTTTCTTCACTCGAGGGTGACCCATTTAAGTTAAATTGTATGGATTAAGATTTTGAGATATTATTTAAGCCTTAATAAAACATTAAAAGATGAAATTAATCAATATCATCACTTTATTTCACACTTTTGGGTTTGAATTACTCACAAGGCCAGTCACAGTTAGTTGACTGTGTATTATGTGTTTCCTCTTCTAAAATGACTCATATATGTGACCCTTTCATGTCTAAGTTGAAATAAAAATATATATACACATTTATAGTTCCTTTGATCCCTTTTATTCTTCTTTGATACATTTTTCTCACCTTGTATATGCTAGACCTCATCGAAACACACTCTCTTTGCTCTCTACCTCTCACAGTCAACTATAGTTGACTGTAAGATGTCATGTAGGTGTTATTTCCTATTTTAAGCCTTGAAAACAATTAATATAACCATATTATAATATATATATATATATACATCATAATATAACTTTAATTATTACTTTATGCCTAGAGTGAGGCTTATCACTAAGGTTATCAGGGCCATTACTCATGATAACCCTACAACCATCATGTAGGGATATATTTGTGGTGAAAAAGGGACCTAGAGGTATAATTATGAGGAAATATATATTATATAATAATCTTAATAAATCCATAGGTCATAAAAATATATTTTCACTACTTAAACCCCTTTGATCATGAAGGTATGGTCCACTTGAAACTTTGGGTTAAGCTTTGAAGGAGGCAATATGGCTATAGGTGTTAATTAGCCTTGTAGGCCAATTCAAATTGAATGTTCATCATACTATGACACTTCAGTCTTTATTAAAGCTTGAGAATCATCACATACATTTTAAATCTCTTAATAATTCCTTTAGGTCTCAAAACCTTCAATGTGGACATCTTCTCAAGTCTGAGCATTAGGCTAGTTGTAGGTGACTATGCCTAGGCCAGTTATACAGACTGACTCATCCTTGGTGAATGTAAGATAGCCTTATATGAAATTAATTGATGATTTTATATGGATATTATATGTTATTTAGTTTAACAAGACATTATAACATAGTTTTAATCATCAAATCCACTCATTAAGCCTATAATTTTTATTAACTTATCTTGTTATAGATAACACTATGGAATTTAAGTGTTAAAAGATCAATTTAAGGCATTTTGAAAACTAATATCCTCAAATAAAAACCCTCTATTATTTTTAATGTGTTATATACCTATCTAGGAGATTAAAGATTATATTTATTAGAAGTCCTGAAACTCAATGCAATCTTGTATGAAAAACCTCAAAAAAGGGCCTGGACCTTTGTTTTGACAGTTTTGGGAATTTGTCCCAAAATGCCACAAGTTTTCTTGGAAAGTATCTTTGAGGTTATAATAGCATAAGATCTTATAAAAACTATTCAAAATGGTGTTAAATCATGTTCAAACCTTCTAAACCTTATAGGGTACTCAAACACAATTTCCATGTTCCTCTAAGAAGTAGTAGGACATATAATTGTTGTAGTGGTCATTCTCTAACTTACATTGATATCTTGGATCTTGAAGGGGTTATTGAAGTTGGATTTGGAATTTAATATTAATAAAGGACATATATGAGAAAGAATACATCACTTCACTTCATTTTGAAATCATATCACATAATAAATCTCTAGCAATTAGAATAAATGATTGTAACTCCACTCCTTCATTCCTTGTAAATTGAGTTATTTAGATATAAAATTAACTTAAAACTTGAAAAAAATAATGTGTAACATCTAAGAGGAGAGTAAAAGACCTCTATATTTAATCCTAGTAGTTGGATTGTATGGACTTGTCTAAACTAATGCAAAAGATATAGTGTGCATAAATTAACAAGCAAACTAAATAGTCTAACTACTTAATAATGGTTCATAAATCACATGTAACCATTAGTTTTTAACCAAAAATAAAATGGAATATTATTGAGTGCATAAGACACCCTGAGGATATTTTTTCTTGAAACCTCTCTTGTTGACTGTACCAAGTACAAACTTGAAGACTGTTCTTGTTTGCCAAACCTAGTAGAAGAATATAGAAGTATATTTATTCATTTATTCAAGTTTATGATCAAAATAATAAATAAATTAATTTTATGGAAGAAAAATTGACACTCATAAAATGTCCCCAACTATAGGAGTTTGTATAATTTTATACACCTCATTAAATGCTCATTTTTTTCAAGAAAACTACCCTTTTCTCTGAAGAACCTACCAATTTTCACTTAGTAACAATTAATAAAGACTTATTAAGACACATGGTGCATGAAATCACCTTTTATAACCTTCACATTTCCCAAGGAGGTTGTACAACTCATTTAATGCTCTATGTTGACACCTAAAATGACTCAAAATGATATAAGGACTAAAATGACTAATGAACAAGGCTAATGTGACATTAAATTGGATCAAATGACCCATAATACACCTTATGACATAATATTAGACCCATAAAAAATAAAAATAAAAACAATTTTTTTTCCTATAGGGGTCCTAATTTAACATATAGGGTCAAATTCGGTCAGCATTTATTTAATCTCTTGTAACATGTAAACAATCATCTATTAGTCCCTTGTTATTATTAAGATGAACAAATAAAGATTATTAATATTCCATTTGGAATTAGGTTTTTGCATTAAAATTTTCCATTTCTTAATAAATGAAAAAAAAAGAAAAAAATTAATAATAAAGCACATAAAAATTAGAAAACCCTAGGTGACCAAGGGTTTAATGTTTAAAAATTAGGTTAATTAAATGTCTAACCCTAAAATGAAATATGGATTGTTTTCACTTTATATCTTAGGGTTAATAATATAGAAATGAAATGGAACAAGGGTGATAATCAAATGTATAACAAGATAATTAAATTATAAACTCAGATATAAACATACACTAAATTCATTATACTAAGATAATATACATATGGAAAGTACAACTAGGATATATATATATATATCCTAGTTGTACTTTCCATATTTATACTATCTTAGTATAATAATTGATTAACACCCTTGTTTTATTATATATATATATATATATTATGAAAAATAAGATAATTAATTAGATTTTTCTAATACTAATATATTTCTAGATCTAGAATAGGTTGAAATCAGGTAGGAAGACAGTTCTTGAAATAATTGTAAGATTTTGTATCTAGTGACTCTAGCTATTTGGATAGTTGTGTCAAATTTGGAAGGTTTTCATTGATGTTACTATTTGAGTCTGACAGTAGTGTCTTTTAAAAAATATATAGTGAAACAAGATACAACCACCTATATGTTTTTGAGTTTGACTTTGCTTTTGCTCTAGTGTATTTAGATCTAGGCCATGGATAGTCACTCCTTGTAAAATGGTAAAACCATCGATTTCCATCTTTAATGTGACCTTGGGATAAAATGGGTTAGTGGGTATATGGTGTTGATATAACCCTAATGACCCCACTTTTAAATGGAGCTTACTACATAGCCAATACTCAAAAAGAGGGCCTTAGACTCATGTTGTTTTCCCTTACATGTTGGTTTATGTGAATCATGCAATGTCTGTAAAGTTAGTACAATAGTAACCCAAATTATAACTTGTAAAATCAGCCTCTTGGTTTGATCCTTTAGTAATTCATACCTATATATGTGCATTCTCTATGAATATTTTGTAAATATGAAAAAATAGGGAAGAATTTTTCAATTAAATTATCTTTGATTTCTCTTTGGTCTAAATTCTAAGTGTAAGTTCAATGAGGGTTGATAATGTATTTGTATCAATCCTATTGGGAGATAACTTACACTATATCACATAGGAAAACCACTTAAATACATTTCACTTTAAAATTGGATGACTTTATGGAATTGGACACTTGCATTAAGGTAGGATAGTAATGTTGATGCTACTATTTATCTCAGACATTAGTGTCCAGGGAGTAGAAAAATAGGTATAGGGTCAAAAGTTGTATAGGTGTAATATAAGTATATTTTAATCATTCTAGGAAAGATGAAATGTCTATGTCATCAATATAATATTATTAAGATAAAGAGATAGGCTAACGAGAACAAGATAAAGCAAATTCAAGGATTTCAAAAGTAAAGAGAATGTAGAACTAAGAGGAACAACCAATGTTTGAGTTCTCTAGGTGTATAATATTGAGGTGCTATATAATCACAAAATATCATCTACATGATGATATAAATAAACAATTAGAATGGATTGGGTTGGTTGATATAGTTGGGAAAATTGATCAAATAAAACTATATCAATTTAACTAATGCAGTTGGAAAAATTAAATATTGTATTGGATTGCCAGATACATTTTATGAAAAATATGGAACTATATCAATTTTGATGATACATTTGGTGAAAAATAGGGAACTATATCAATATTTTTTGATGCAATTACTAAGACTAAGAAATCTATATAATACTAGCCAATATATTCATCTTGAAATATATATGATGGTTTTTAATATATCACTAAGAGGATAAAAGGGAAAAAATGAATATGATCTAACAAAATGTGGGATAAGATTCACATCATGTTCATGATAACGTATGCATGGGATATGATGACCTTAACTTATCTTCTAGATATTTAATTGAATTGGACTCTAATAAGGTAAATAAATAGAAATTATCTATACTTGGATAATTGGGTAAGGGCCTAGAATAAATATAGACATTTTAGACACTCGAAGACTTCACACAATAGCTTTCAATGTCAAAATACCTTTTGACCCTCGTTTGACCTCATGTCTAGTGGAACACCTAGTCAATTAGACTCATTTACTAACTTAACCCTATGAAACCCCTAAATTAACACATTTGAATAAACCATTTAATTCACCCCTTTTTAATTTGATTTAAGCCATTTTATTTTATCCCTTCAACTGTCAATCGTTAGCCTAACCATCGATGGTTGGCCTGACTATTGACAATTAGGTCTCTAATCTTGCTTTAATGTTTTAGTGCATTGACAGCTTTGTGTGAGATAAGTATCTCCCTAAATGGAAAATTACTTATAAAACTTGATTTAAAACATCATGAATTGTCAAATTTATCCCCCTATTAAATTAGTAGCTTCTTTTATCCCAATTAGCAACTTCATTGTATAAAAGGAGAAGAGGAGGAAGTGAAATGGATCTAGCACAATCCACAATATTTCATCCAATCTCTCTTGCACATAGGTGTCCATCATCCTTTCATAAAACAAGTAACATCATCAAAGACTTGAATCTTTATCAAAATCATTTTTGAAAGCCAAGGTACTGTCACTCTGGCCAAATTACTTTAGCCTTCCACCATCATGTTTCAAGGATATTTCACTTATTTTCATTGATTCATATTATTTCTAACCTCCCTACCCTATTAGACCCATCAACATCATATTATCCACCCCTCAACCTCGTAATAGACCTTTGTTTTCCCAAATACCCAATTTGCACCTTCTTTTTTGATCATTTCTATAATTATATAGGTAACTACCGATGGTTAGCACAACTTTCAATGGCCACTTCAACCATCAATGGTTACATGAATTTCGATGGTTAACCTGATTATCAACAGTCATTATGGCATAAAAATAAAATAAGCTATTTTTATCCCCATAACCCTAGTCAAACCCAACTTTCTCTATTTTTGCTTGATTATAATAACCTTTTTGTTTTTTTGGACCAGACCCTGACCATTTTAGCATAAGTATTGATTGGCTATGTTACTTTTGGTCATTTTACCATTAAATAGCATTATAATTTATTTGTATTAAACTTTTTTAATCTTATGCAAGTAGACCTTTACTTTATAATTTCTAACTTAATTATTATAATAGTATATTGATGGCCTCCTAGCAAGCAATACGCTTCTTTGATCTAGCTCATGCTAGCTATTCCACTCAAAATCCATCTAAAAACCCACTTTTTTAGTGTCTTTCTTATCTATAGGTTATTTATTCCTAACCAAAGAGGAGTTCCCATCATTATCAGGATTCATGCATGCACTTTACTAGGTATTTTTCTACACACCTTATTACTAGTTTCATTATTTACATTTATAATTAAGAATTGAGTGAAAATTAACTAAAACATTTTGGCATGCTCAATGGAACCCAGTTCCCTTTTTCTTCCTCTATTTTTTACCCATCGAATGAAATCTAAAAATTACATTTTAGGCTTAAAATAGACCTCTTGTATACATTGATTGCCTACTTGTACTAGTTGATATAGTAACTTATGAGGTAAATTAATTATTCATAGATTTCCCACTTTTTATCACACACTTAAGCCAAACCACAAAATAATTAACACATCAAAACCTACCTAAGAAAAGGCCCAACTAGTATTTCATCACTTAGTGGTAACCTTACCCCTTCCCAGCTATCCTATTTGGATTTCACCAACAAGGGGAGAACCAACTAGGCTCTCTAGTTGAGGATAAACTCTAAACTCATTATATTTTAGATAAGCACCTAACACCCCTATCATTGTGGTGTGTGAAGTGAGGGGATAGGCTCCAATACCAATCCACATACTAAAGTTCAACATATATTTCTCTCTTAAGCACTTGAATACAACCCAAAACCAACCTTAGATTTCTTATTTACTACTCGATCTACAATCTAAATTCCCTCTTCACACTTTCTAAGGCATAAGCCAAAAGTGATCTAAAAATAATCCTAAGATTTAATGTAATTTTAGTGTATCCATTATTTGCCTTGAATTATTTTATTTTGATTTATCTTTGTTTGAGGTCTGAATTTATTCATATTATTTCTTATTTTCTCACATGGTCTTTACTAGATAGTAGTTGATAAACCAAACCAATCAACCGCCACCTTCTTCTTCATCCTCCATGGAATATAATTTTAAAAATGATGGTTAACCTCAATTTTCTCCCCTCCTACCAAAATCCCAATTATTTTAAAGGGTGATGTGGACTAATTTCCTTCCTTAATAATAATTTAGTGGTCCTTGAATATTATCTTAACAACTTACCTCATCATACCTCTATTACTTCAGTTCCTTCTATAGATCTTTCTTATGGTATGTCTCCCCATCTTATGGTATGTGTTACCTAAACCCAACCCTTGCTAACCCAAGAATATTTTTCTTCCAACATCCCATCTACTACCACTTCCCAAACCTAATATGACATTCCAACCTCTAACCAAAAACCTACTACTATACCCCATACTTCCCATATAGGTTCAATTTTACCTTTAGTTACTTATACTTCACCTACTATGGGGTTATCTTCTACCCCCATTTCCACCCTTCCCTTTATTATAACCAATATGCCAAACTCTACCCCATTTTAGAATTTGGTGCTTTATATGCCTCAAACACTTCCACCCATTATCACTAGAGTCACCACTTAGCCTCAAACTACTCAACCTCAACCCACTACCTCAACCCTACCTTTAAGTCAACTCACATCCATCCCTCAACAAGTACCCATGGCAACCTATCAATATGTCCCTAACCTACAAAGATATCAATATGTCCCTAACCCACAAAGATATATATCACCTTCCACCTACCCATTTTTACTAATCAACACCATCTACCATCTATCCTTACATAGCTACCAACAAACCTAAATATAATGTGCCCCTTAATTATGTAGCTTCCCAACCTCAACTAGATTTGAGTATGATGTTAATGGAAAAAATGACCAACTTGGAATCATCCATCTTTGGGCCTCATAACCTTTTATCCTATGATCAAATTTGTAATGAACCCATTCATCCATTTGTTCCCATCCATTTATATCCTCCTCAATGGGAATTACCTAAGATTTCCAAATTCTAAGGCAAGGAGGACCTCCAAAAATAGTTGATATCATTTCAACATTCTTGTTATTTGATTGCATATGATGGCTCACTCCAAAAAACCTTCCTCATGTCCTTATCAGAAATAGTCATTGATCGGTATAATACTCTTCCCATGTACTCCATATTTTCTTTCTCCCAACTAGCCCAAATAAATTTAGAGCATTTTTCAATAAATATATCTAAAAAGGTCTCTATTACTGACCTCTACTGAGTTAAGCAATTTGATGATGACTCAATTATTGATTCTGTGGCTAGATAGAGAGGTCTAATCAACCAAATTTTTTTCTCCTTACCTTAACCTGATTTGATTGAAATCTTCTCTTAGGGTTGTGCCAAACATATTTCCTCCATTCTTCAACTTTAAACCTTCATAACTCTTGATGAGGCATTCACCATGGCATGAAAACTTGAAAACTGAGCCATTAATGAGGGAAATTAAAATTATAGAACAAGAATTCTAGATTTAAATCCAATGACCCTTCCTCCACTAAAACCACTAACAAACCTAATACCAAAATAAAAGCATCCAAAAAATTACTTATAAAAACTACTCCACCTCCAACTATCAACCAAACACCTCGAACCAATCCTTCCAACCCTTCCTATCAACAAAACCAAAACCAAAATTGAGCTCTTCCAAAATAAAATACTCCCATTAGAGAATATTATGCATCAGTTTTGGATAAATTACTCAAATATAACCTCATATAGTTTCCACCTATTAAACCATCTTAACAATGTTATGGTTCTCACCTTGTGTTGGGTTGGTATAATGAGAATGGCCATTGTGCCTTTAACGTAGTCATAGGACATGGCACTAATAGATGTAAAACCTTCAAAAATCTTGTCCAAAACTTTATTGATAGTGGAAAACTTAAATTTTGTAATCCTAATACACCTCTTAATCAATCCATTTACATATTCCATAAAACTTTTCCCAATCATGCTCCTTCTACCCCTCACCATGGAAATAAACCTAAATCATCTCATTCTCATGAGACACACACAATCAATGTTATTAATATTGAGCTTATTGTTTAAGAGACCATTAACTCAACCACCTCTTCCATCATTTCACTTATGTAAGTGGGGGGATCACCTCCCATTCCTTTGGATACCCAATGGAGGAATCAATCACCCCTCCTTCTCACCTTGATAGGACCTTAGCTTTATCTACCTTTCTTTTGATGGAAACAACGAAGGAGACAACCATTGCTTTAACCATTCCTTATTCTTTCATTTTACATATTCAAGTGGTTGAACTACCTCCCATTCCTTTGGACATCCAAAAAAAGGAACCAACCATTTCCATTCTTTCACCTAGGAAAAACACACCTACCTTCCCCATCATAAAACCATCCATGACCTCTTTAGAAATATCCCCAACCAAGAGAAGGTTACCTCATCTACCCAACTACCAATTTTAGAACCATCCATAAAAAATAAGGATAGAGAACCATTCCTTATTCTCCATCTAAGGTCTTAATATTTGAAACCAATGACTAAGGAATCAAACCCTTCTATAAGCCCTTTACTAGGCTAGTCCAAATTTTAGTGTTTACTTCTCAACCTAACTTTGATAGAGCCAACTTTTGGCATCATCTTGGATTCCCTTACCAAAACAAATCTAAATCATCAACCTCCCTTGAATATAACTTTAAAATCATTATTACCTTTTAACCAAATACCTCTTCCAAAACCATAAGTGAATGATCCCAACAAGTTCCTTCTAATATTTCTAAATCACCATATGCCTCTCTTACCAAACTAGTAAATAATCTAGGAATCCTTCCCACAACTAGCCACAATCACCCCTATTTAAAGTTAGATTTAACACCATTTAGTCCACCAAATAATCCCTCAACCAAACCAATTAAGAATGTAGAGTTACCCAAACCTCTACCTCAAACTAGACCCATACCATCTCCTTCACACTTACTTTCCATCTTAGGACCCCATCCTTCTACCATTCCAGTTACTTATTCTTCCTATAATAAACCATCCCCATTTTCTCCACCTACACCCATCAAATCCTCTAGTTCTCCATCATTTTTAAGTAGCCTATCTACCTCTACTTTCCCACCTATAGTTAAACCCTCATCATCCAATTCTCCCACTTTCAGATCATCTACCCCTAGATCAACCATAACTATACAATCCCAATGACCAACCAAAACCATTCCACCACATACAACTTCTAAGGTGAAAACTAATTCTAAAAATGATCCTCTACATAAAACTATAAACCCTTCACCTCCAACACCTTTGAATGAATCCTAATCAACCATCCTTCAAAGGTTGTTACAAACTTCCTCCATTAGTTTACCACATATCGAACCATTCTATCCTTCTAACACCAAACCTTCCTAGTTCAATGATAACTTGATTTATGTATACCATAGGGTACTAGGACATGACATGGAGAATTTTAAATCTCTCCAAGCACTTGTTCATATCCTATATGATGAGGATGATCTATTATCAAATCACCCCTTCTTACCCCTATTACCAATATTACCATCAACCCAACCTACTCAACCTTTACCTACTCTCTCACTCCTACCAAGGATGAGAAGGAGGAACCAAATCAAACATCAAACCTAACAAACCCCCTTATCCAAATTATTAATGTGGTTACATGATCCCAATCCAAATATAAAGATAAGAGAAAATCAAAATCATCCATTCCATGGACTTACTCTTCAACCCCTCAACCTTCAAGCCAAAACCAAACACCTACACCTTCACATATGCCACCACCAATGCCCAAAGTATCCATTTTGGGACCCTCTCCCTCCAACCCATCTGAATCCATCTAACATATCATTTTGAAACAACTTCACCAAACACAAGTGAAAATGAGACTTTATGAACTAGTCAACACCTCAACCTATTATCATCAGGTATTGATCAAGGCTGTGTAATTTATAGAGGTTCATATAGATGATACTCAACCTCTTTTACCCTTTTTTAGATCCCTCCAAATTTCCACCCTCATCACCTTAAAGGATTCTTAAATACCTCCCACTCATCATAAGGATTACAATCTTCCCCTTTTTAATACCACATACATCAATAAAACCCACATCAAAAGGGTGATGATTGATGGAGGATCTAGCATTAACATTATCTCCTCCCATGCATATGATCAACTTAAATTACACAAAAATATCATGTTAGAAAGTATAGTGGTCCTACTCTCCTTTAATAATACCATGGACACTACCTTATATACCGTTGTCCTCCATATTCATTTAGAACCTTGTACCATTCTTAAACTATTTTAAATTATATAAGGTAATTTAAAATACAATGTGTTACTTGGATTCCCTTAGATTTGTGCTATGAGTTGTATCCCTTGCACCTTACACTAATGTGTCAAGTTTGAGCATGAGTTATAGGTTATTACCATCAAATATTACCCTAGTCCCTTTTCCTATTTTAATATGACATATCAGCCTAATGATGTCCTCTTACCTCCATCTACCTTTCAAGCAACTTATAAAAAAACCACCCCACCAACTAGAACTATCAAAACTCCTACTTACAATAATGACAAAGCTTCAACTAGCTCATCTATCCCTTCACACCAAATTCTGATTAAGGACCCCTTGTAATACACATTCTAACATCTCTCTCTTGGGGATTATCATCTTTTAGCTCTTAATGCTTTCCCCACTCTGAAAGAATATCGGAACATCAAATATAACCCTTCTTATGATCCCAACATCAGAACCACCATCCCTTTTGGGTTGTCTAATAATAAAATAAATTTTGCTTATGGGGGACTTGATTAGCCACTTCTGGCTCCCACCATTACCCCATTCATTTGACCATTCATCACCAATTTTTATTACCTAGACAAACAAACCTTTGCTAAAGATTACCTTTACTAGCATGCTTAGAAGGGGTTTGGTCTTGGCCTCTATGAATAGGGACCTCACAAGTTATCCATAATCAAAACTAAAAAACCTCATGATCTTTTTGGCATTGGGTTTGTTCTACTAGGAGAACCTACCTCACCAAAACCCATCACCACCATCGATGACAAAGATGTCCCATCTTCACCAACCATATCTCCCTTTCAATTTGAGGGGTCTAATATAATCCCATCTAATTTTTTTATCAATACCATTAGTTCAGGCCCACTAAACTATCAAAAGGATGGTTGAACTAAAATCCTTCCTCTCATCCATCTTTAAATTATTGAATGTGATTCTCCTACCATCAATACCATCCAACATCAGGATGATGATTCCATTCTCACCTACCTCAATGCGGGGGATTATTATATTCATAAATATATTCCTCCTAAGAATCAAATAATACTAAATTAATCCACTAGTAATGTCAACTTAGGTAACCAAGATAACCCTCATATCATCAAAATTGGCTAATCTTCAAATTCCACATAGCAACAAGATTACGCTTCTTTCCTTCAAGATTTTAGCATAGAATTTTCTTTTTTATATTAGGATATTCCTAGAATTGACCCTTTTATTTACCTCCACAACATTATTACACATCTTGAGGCTAATCCAGCTCAAAATAAGCTTTGTAGGATGCATCCTCACATAGCCCTTTTTGTCAAATAAGAGCCTTAGCGTCTCTTATCTATCGAAATCATTCAACCCATCGAATATCCACAATGGGTTTCCAACATTGTTCTCATCACCAAACCCATAGGGGGCCTTTTCCTCTATATCAAATTTCATGACCTCATCCTTTCTTACCCAAAGGATGACTTTCCTTTGTCAAACATCGACCAACTTGTTGATCTTATAGCTAGCCATGAAATGTTATCTCTCATAGATGGTTTCTCAAGATATAATCAAATTTTAATTTCCCCCAAAGATCATCACAAACCTTACTTTATTACCCCATGAGTAACCTTCTACTATAGGTTCATGCCTTTTGGACTAAAGAATGTTAGAGAAACCTATCAGTAGTTCATGACTTGTATCTTTCATGATCTCATCCATAAAATTGTAGAGGACTATATGGATGATATCATTTATAAATATAAACACTATAAGGATCACCTAGTTATTCTTACCATCATCTTCACCCACTAATCCATTATCATATAAGGCTTAATCCCTAGAAATGTATATTTGGGGTCCTATCTAGAAAGATTATTGGTTTTATCATCTTTATCTATGGAATCAAAATAGAACCAACTAATGTCAAAATAATATTATAGATGCCTCCTCCTACCAACCTTACTAAACTTCACATCTTATAGGGAAAACTTCAATCCATACATCACTTCATCTCTTAGTTATTAGATAGATGTCAACTCTTTCACCACCTCCTAAATAATGACACCTCTTTTAAGTGGACAAAGGAATGCCAATAAGACTTTGATTTAATCAAGGAGTATATTCTCTCTCCACCTATCCTCATACCTCCTAAAGAAGACCATCCATTTTACTTATATATATCCAACATAAACCATTCCCTAGGGGTAATGCTCACTAATCATGATGAATAGGATATAGAATAGGACATATATTACATTATCCATAGCCTTATTAAATATGATACTTGGTATAGCCATCCCAAAAATATATACCTCACCTTAGTATTTATGGCCTCTATTGTAGTAAAGTGTTCACTTCAATAAGCATGATGATCGATCATGCATACAACTCTAGTTATCAATAATTTATAGGGTTAAGAGAGTTAGGTAAAAGGGGAACAAGGTCTAGCACATAACATTTAAACACACTAGTGTGTTTGCATCAGTTTCACATATAGCACAAGCCTTATGCACTTACCCAAAGCATGATAGTGAGTTCACTAGATCTGTGTCTAGCTAGTCGTGTCATGGTACAACCATGGGTTATGTAGGGTATAATGGTTTAAGAGGTTCACTAGGTCTCTAAAATAATGGATTAAAATGATAAGTTTATTAGTACATGCTTAAATAAAGCGGGATATACATGGGTATGCCCATTCATCCTAAGATTACCATTCAACACTAGGTCTAGTGCAAGGACCTTCATAGTGGGTAAGAGATCTAAATAGTGCAAGGTGCCACTTACTATAGGGTGAGTCCCAGTTCATCAACATTCTTCATAGGGAAATAACTTCACAAATCAACCAATATATAATATACTAACATATAACAGTATAAATCTATATTCATTCATTAATATCTTATTTTTATTACAATAACCAATAGTAGCATTCACTAATCAATATGAATTTTATTAATATCATAGGATCATAGATGAGCATGGCTTACATTTTCTACTTGGTACTCAAAGCTTCATACTTTTATCATTCTTGAATTTTATATATATTTGATGTAATAAGCTCTCCTCTACTCTTAGAGGTCATCATTTTTATATAAACATTGGCCACTCCTCTTGCTAACTAGATAGGCACATGACAAAGGGTGGGTACGTGAGAGATTGTTAGCTCCATTATGCCATATAAGATAACTAGGGCATGTGATAGGTGTTAGGATATTGATTAGGGTTTGACACTTACCTACTATACTAATATCTCCATGCTCCTCAAGCTTCAAAATGACATGTGTAGTAATGGATAGGTATGCCTTGAGACTCACACTGCTATACAACTATCAAACAACTAGCTCAAGGACTTTGGGAGTCTATCCAATCAATGTTAAGGTGTGAAAAAAGGGTCTTTCACTTCCTCCAAGGGTCTCCATGTGTTGGGGTTGATCCAACTAGAATAGGATCAATCCTTCTCAAAAAGGGGTCATGACATCACCTCATACAAAATTTCTAGTTTGCCTTAGACTAGCCCTAAAGCACCTTATGTGCATAGAATTTAGGCTCACCCTATTTTAAATCCTCAAAATTTTCAAAGAATTATATGGAACCCTTCAATTCTTCAATGACACCATCTAATTTTTTAGATGTTGATTCTAAATCGAGTACATCTATGCTTTCAAATTCCCTTTTGAAGGATTCTAGCCTTTCCTTTGCCCTTCTCACTCTTCCATCTAGGAGTTCACCTTGATCACTAGACTTTATCTATAAGGTAAAAAATACTACCTCTAGGTCTTACTCTTGTGTTTTTAGTTGGGCACTAAGGAATTTGGCTTGCGTCATCACCTACATGCACTCAATCCTTGAAAGTATGAAATAATTATAGAGTAAGGCATCCTTCTCACAATTTATCTGCATAAGGCACACATTGATGATCTTTGCCTAACACATAAAGTTATAGAAAATGGTATCTACTTCTTTAGTGCCTCCTTTGAGTTTAGTGAAGAGGTCTTTAACCTCTTCCATTTTCTTTTCTAGTTTTCCCATTATAGCCTCATAAGGGTTTTCTTTCTCCTCCAATGCCAAATTTAGCCTAGGGATCATCCACTCAATGGGCTCCACTTTCTTGATGTTCTTGATCAATTTTTGGAGCTTATGTTTGGTTTTCTCAACCTCTTTCTCTATCTTTATCAAATTTTCTCCAGTTCCTAGTAAAAACATCATTAATGATGTTCTTGCATGCCATAGAGATTTCCATCTTGATCAAAGCATTGGCCAAGTGCATGAGGTTAATGTCACCGGGTTTTAAAATATGGTAGTCATGGCCCTCTTCAAGCTTCTTGGAATGCTAGATGGAATTTCTAGGGACCTCAAACTTTGGCTCATTCATGTAGTAATCCATGGCCCATGAAACTTGGTCGTAGTTGTGGTAGTTATTAGATGTATGCACAATATCATGTAGAATTAATAATCCTTATTGAACCCCATCTATGATTTCTTATATTTTTTAGGCTTAACCTTTGCATTTTTCTTAAGCTCTTCTTCTTCACTAACATGGTGTCAGTCCATGTTTCTTCAACTCTTTCTTCTTCTTCTTCTTCACTGTTATTGGTGCTAGTCCCCTTTTCTTTTATTTTATCTTCTTATTCATCTCCTTCTTCTTTGGTGATAGGATCATCATCTCATTATTCTTGTAGGGGTTATTTGATGGGATTTTCCCCCTCATCCTCTTCTTAGTATGGTGCCTCTTTCTATGATTATTTTTCTAAGGTGCTAGCATTACCCTTTTCTCCTTAAGCACCCCCTCAAAGCTAGGGAATGCCTTCTATGTAGCCTTTAATACTATTTAGGTGTCAATTTTGAGCATTACTTTAGCATCTTCTCCCTTGGGATCTATACTAGTGGAACCCTTCTTTCTTTCCTACTCCTTTAACATGCGCACCTTTTCCTCTTGGGCTGATTTTACTTCCCATTCTTTCTTATGGGTGTATTTTACCTATGCCTTATCCATAATTTCATATTTAATATCCTTCCCTTCCTTGAAATTTATTTACACTACTTGTATGGCACACTTTTCTTCCTTCTTTTTAACTTTTTCAGCCTTAAGCTAGTCAATATCAACCTGGATTAGGTTTGAGGCCCTCAACTCCTTATGCTTCTAATATAAGGTGAGTGTTTCATTGATGTGGCCTTGGTCTAGGTCCATTTCTCTCCATTTTTATAATATCCCTCCATATTTATTGCCTATACTAGAGGGAGTTACTTCTTCAGGTGTTTCACTTACTCTACTCATTTCTTCCCTCCACAACCTATGCATTGCTTCACTTTTCTGCTCCTCTAACCCTACCATTTGGATGACCTTGATAGGAACCCTTGAATTGGCCATATATTCTTTATTATCCCTTAACTCCCACACCCTTTTGGTGTCATCCTTGTAAGAACCAAGTCTCCTTAGCATGTGCCTTGGTTTTTTTAGCTATGCATCTGGAGAAGGTGAAGGGGATTGTTCACTAGGGGATGATTCTACATCCTCAAGTATAATGTAGGTATCTTATCCCAACACTTCCTATCTAATCCATATTCTAATGTGTCTTCTTCCAATGTAGGGGAAGGGGCCATCTCTTTATTTTTCCCCTTTAGGCTTTCAAGGGGTCAAGATGCAAAGCATACACATTTCTAGTGTGATTCTATTGCTGAGGCTTCCCCTTTTGAAGCTATATTTAGATTCAACATTTATTAAATCTATTATATTATCTCCCCCCTCTTATTTAGGGGGATTTTATTATTTTCTTGGGGTATGGGGGTACCTTCCTTCCCAACTAGGACTAGGGGGTCTCTTCATTTCATAGTGCTAGACCCCTTACCATCATCCTTTCTTCTAGGATTCATCACATAATATAGTATATGGATGAATCTAAGGTTCATTACCTCATACAAAAGATTGATATCCATCTGATCCAACATGTCCTCCTCATATTTTTTTAGCCTCCATCTATATGAGGTAATCTATGCCTTATTCACTAGATTTTTGTATCTATCTCTTTGACTATAGTGTCAAGACTCTACACATTGGGGATTCTAATAAGCATATCCTAAAAGAACTTATATGAGAAGGCAAAGGGAAGATTTAACCATCTTGACTTATCCCTATCCTTGAGTGCTAGATAGATGATGTAATAGTGTTTCATGATAACAAAGGTCATCATTCCAAACATGTTCACTGGGAGCCCTTGTGAGATGCACCACTCTAACCTAAATTCCTTTATGTATTGCTCACACCACTTTAGTACACTAGTCATATACTTGATTTTGAAGGTCATGGGGTAGGTGAAGTCCTTATATTTTTTCATTAGGCTTTTATGGTTTCTCAAGAACACCCATAAGTTATCTTTTCCACCATCAAGGATCTTGATTTCTTCCATGATTATCAAGATGAGGATGGATCCTCATCTAGAATTCCCCTTCATGCTATGGTACTCTAGTGTATTCTTAGTCATTTATGTGGAAATGAAATATACCATGTTGAAATTTAACCCCTACACCATGTGATAGGCTAAGTAGAGGTATGCCTTAGACAAATTGGCCCATCTCCCTCTTGGGAATAATTTTGAGTTAACTAATCATAGTACCACCTTTATGCCTAGGTCCTCACACTTGATGATGGGGAAAGTGTATCCCGCTTAAAGTAATTGAGGAGCTTTTTGACATGCTCCACCTCTTCATCATTACTCATTAGTTGATGAATGTATTTTCTAGAGTTTGGAAGTTTGGTTATCTTATTAATCAGTCATGGGGATATCTTCATGTGTCACCCTATGAAGTACATGTGAGAGGAAGAACTAAACAAGTTCCTCTACCTTTATAAAATAGGGTAACTCATAGATTTGAGTTACACCTAAAGCCTTTAATCTATCTCTTATTGAGATGTCAAAGATTGCATCTCCCTTTGGGGTATTACACTGAGTGTCCACCATCTAATCTTTCATGAATTATTGAAATTGACTTGATGTTCAGTGGTTTTAATCCCATACCTGACATACATACATGAATGAAAACCAATATTCACCCATCAATACTTCAGGCAAGAATGACATATGTTGGTAAGACATCTTGGTTAGTGCCTTGACTTCCACCATTATAATGTTGACTGCTTCTACTACTTGCACCCTTATCTTGGTGGTAGTTTCTTCCTATACTATTCAAACCTGCTTGGGTTTGAGTTACATCTCTTCATATCTCAATACCTTCCACTTCTTTATCATTTTGAATCTACTAGAATTGAAACACACGAGGTGTGGCTCGTCAAAACCCCTAATTTTTATTTGGAATGAGTTATTTTCCTAATATTCTCTAGCCATTAATAGTGGCTTAGTGTTTATTTTAGTTTTGTTACACTACTTTACTCTTGATACACTTTTTGCTCTAGTTTGTTGTACCACTTCCTTACTTGATGCATTATCTGATCTATGGGTATTTTCTCTCTTAGGGTCATTTCGATCTAGTTATTTATCAATTTTGTATAAGTTTATAACCTTATTCATTCACCATTCACCATATTTATAGATTGATATGTCAACCACCATCATTAATGCCACTATCTAGACTTGATTGTCAAATTTCCTAAGAGATCATGAGATCTTCAAAAATTCAATGTCTTATCCTTAATAAATGTGTATATTTGTTCCACCATCACATTAAATACTTATAATAACTTTTTGATGATGTGACATCCTTTTTTCAAATGGTCACTTCTCACTTTTCCTAGGTGGATGCCAGTTATCCTTGATGATCTCTTTTTATGTATCTCCTTGGCTTGACCCTCACCTCTCTTATGGTAACTTGAGTGTAGCACCTCATGCATGCACAATTAATCCTCCTTAGTTCCACCTCTTCTAGCTATGCTTTCATTTTAGTATGCTCCTTTGTCTTGGTTGATTTCTCACATGTCATCTTGTATTGGCCTAACCTACCCCATATAAATTCCTTGCGCTATCCCTCTAGCATATGGTATCTCTATCTACCTTACACACTTCATAGTAATTTCATCTTTGAGCATCTTCTCATCTCATATTGCATCTAACCTAGTTAAACATCTTCTCTTGCACTAGCCCTCTAGTGGTTCAACATGTTCAAGGTCTACTCCTACCATCTCACCATGTGCCTCTTATGTAAATTTTTCTTTTTTTTTCTACTAATTAACCTATAGGCTTCACATGCCCAAAATTTAGGTGTTTATCCTCATTCATTGGTGACACAAGTTCTCAACTCACCTAATTGGATTTATCCATGGAGTGGTGAAACATAGGGACCTCTATGGCCATCTTGTGCCACCTATTACTAAAATAAAAACCATGGTTAAACTTGTGCCAAACCTTATTTTGGTCAACTCAATTAAAATTGAATATTGACCAAAGAGTAAGATTGTCCTTGGTACAAGCACCACCTTATTTCTGGTATGGCTTGAATTAGTTACCACTAAAATACCCTTGAAGCATTTTGCCAAATAAGGTGTGCAGTTCACATGTACCAATTTCTAAAATGTGATAGATGAGATAAGGACCCATCCATCAGATCTATAGCTTACCTAGGTGCCAAAAGTATTTAGAGTCATAAAAAAATAATAAGGTTGCTTTAGTTAGAATGTTACACTCAATCTTCTTGTCATGCCACCTCTTTTGGTGTGCCTTCTCAACTTGATGATCCCACTTAGCTTGGGCATGCATCTCATATAAACACTCTAATTATTCTAACCTTGTGCTCAAAAATTCTTGGTCATCAAGGTGGAAAATTTACATGATGCATAAGGAAGGACCTAAAAAATCTAGGGGTAGAACTAATTCCATGCCAAACACTAGTTGAAATGGTGTAGCCTTGTTTAGCTACTTGTATGCCATGTGATAGGCCCATAGTATTGTAGAGACACGATCATCCCAACCTTAGTGAGGCATGTTACAAGGATATTATTGAAGGATTTAGCCATTCCATTGGATTTAGGATGATATGGGGTGGTCTTGTGGTGTGCCCCCATGTATTCTGTTAAAGGATGCACACCATCTCATTAATGAAATGTGTGTCCCTGTCACTAGTCAAACTTAATGAGTACCCATATCAACTGATGATGTTCTCTTAGATGAATCATATGACTATTGTGGCTATGTAGTTTTTTTTTGGTGCTACCTTATCCCACTTATGTAAATATTCATTTACCACAAGGACATATCTAGCCCCTATGCATTATGGTATAGGGTTAATTAGCCCTACATAGTTAATGGCCCAATTCTCAAATGGCACCTAGGCTAGAATAGGGATGAGAGGCATCTCATCCCAATGGTTTGGATTTCTAATGTGCTATCATATATCACATTTCCATGCATATTTCTTGGTATCAATGAATAGGCTTGGTAACCATAACCCTAATTGTATAATCGTATGTGTTATTACATCTATAGTGTAATGTCCTCTAGCTATCCCTTCATGCACTTATTGAATGATAGAGTCCCACTCATGTTCCAAAACATACCAATATAATAATTCATCCCTAATCATCTTTTATATCTCCCCCTTAATGAGCTAAAATGGGGAGGCATGGACATTAAGCTACTTCTTCTCCTTAGAAGATAGTGTTTATGGCACCAACCTTGAGGTTAGGAAAGTAGAAATCTCTAATAAGTATTCAAGAACATGATGAACATAGTAGAGCTACATTTCTATCATATCATGCTCAATTAATAACACTATATCTATAGAATCAATTCAAGATAAGTAGTCTAGCACTAAATTCTATTTTTGAGATTTAACCATGACTAAAAATTGAAACTCCTAGAAGAGCACAACTTATCTATAAATGCACCCATGCAAAACATGTTTGTTTATGAGATATTTCAATGCCTTATGATTAGTGAAGAAAGTGAATGGGGTTGATAGTACATACTACCTAAAATTTTATAGGGTGTAGACCATTTCTGGCATTTCATGCTCAGTGGTGGTATAGTTCTACTTAGCCTGTGTCAACTTTTTACTTATGAAGGAAATAGGGTGGTCCATGTTACCTTCACTTGGTTGTGCCAAAATGGCACTGATGGCTGATCTTGATGCATAGATGTGGACATGAGAATGAATCATCTAGTTAAGAAATTGAATTATTGATTCACTCACCAATTTAAGCTTTAAAGTGTCAAATGCCTCTTCTTGTACCTCACCCTAGTATAACAGGCCATCTTTGTACAAAATTTATTGTAGAGGCATGAATTTGTTTTTATAGCCCCTTATGAACTTCCTATAGTATACACAATAGACTAGGAAGGTGTAAACATCATTATGCATGGAAGGGGTCTATATTTGAATGATTATTACAATCTTTGTTGGATCAATGAATAATCCATCCTTGAAAATGATATGCCCAATCAGTGTGTTAAATAAGGTGGTGAAGATGCACCTATTTAGATTTAATGATATATAGAGCTATCTACACATTTTGAACATAAGGAATAGGTTGTCATGGTGGTCCCTTACAAGACCATACATGGTCTAGTCATCTAGATATACTTAGAGGATCATGTGGATGAATTCCTTGAAATCAGTGATTATCACTCTAGAAAATATGGTTGGGACATTCTTGAGCCCAAAGGGCATCACATTGTAAGTGAAACAACCCCATTCAATCACAAATTTGTTTTTGGGCCTATTGTCCTCCTTTATTTACACATGATGGTAACCTAAGAACCCATTAATGAAAGTGTATATTTCACAACCTATGACCCCATCCAATACTTTATCAGTGAATGGTGTTGGGAAAGAGTTATTGATTCAAGTGGCATTTAGTGTCCTATAATTGATTTAGATTTGTATGCACCTATATTTATTTATTTTGATGACCATCAAACTCACCTACTTTAATTCTTATACTGGGTAGATGACACTAGTGACCAACATTCCATTGATTTCTAATTTCACCTTGGCATAGAGATAGGGGTTCATTCGATAAGGGTGATTCTTGATTAGTTTTATTCCATCTACTAGTTTGATGCTCATATTTACTAATGAAGGGTGGGAACCCTTCATTTCCTTATAGCTTTATAGGAAGAGATCTTGAATTTCCCTTAGGAGGTCGATGATGGCCATGATCTCCACCTCAAACCAGTATGTGCCTATAGTGGCCATCTTGGGCTCACCTTTAGTGTTGATGTCTACTTGGGTAGTATTGAAGGGTGCATAATAGGGTTAATTTCTCTCCTAGTGGGATTATTTAACCTACCTCATTCCCTCTATCATCTCAACTCAGAGGTACATCATATCTCCATCATCTAGAGAATTGCCATCAATAAGGTAAATGAGCTTTTTCTTACCTGTTAGGGCCCTCCAATTACACTCCTTATAGGTCTCATTATATTATTTATTGGAGTGAATATGGAGCACCATTTCTTTAAATAAATTCAAAATAACCAGTCCTTTCTCTCTAAACATATATTTTAAGCACTCATCTAAGATAGTTGTGTCCTCAAACATAGCTCAGTGGATAACTTGTAGTGACTCTAATTATTCAAGGTTATGTTAAGAGAAGGATAAAGCATGCATAAACTTCTCCTTTATCACATCTTAATTTCCTATTTCTCAGTACATCTCATTTTTGATGTATCATGCTAATACCCATGTCTTTATATTTCTATAGAATACATGCACCCACAAGCCTCATGGTGTGTTTTCTCTATAGATCACCCAAGTCTCTTCACAAAGTTGGATATGCACAATGGGGTCACAATTGCCATTATAAGGAGGTATGTCTAGATCTTCATTACTTATTCCAAATCTATTATACATGGCTACATTCATATCCCACCAAGTGGGTAATCCTAGTTTTGTGTGGCCCACTAGTGCATAGTAGTAATTTTTAGTGTATCCACTAATGCACCTAATTGATCAATCTCCTTTGAGATGCAAGCCTCAATATCATTTACATACATTTCAATAGGATGGTTTCCTTCATACTTAGGGAGTGATATAAGCTTCATCTTGCTGAATTAGAGTACTCTCTTTCCTATCTCCTTATCATGAAGAGTCAAATTCTTTTGGGGTCATGTAATTATTACCAAGCCTATGCCAAATAATCTAGATCTAGATTTATGCACTAGAAGACATCTGCACCTAGTGACATCATAGGCTTCTTCAACCCAATGTTTTCAAACTATGTCCATTGTATTTGAGGCTGATTAGCCATCTTCCCAAGTGAGCACCCCTTACTCATTGGGATTGAGAGTCTTAGTACCTTGTACTGTGATGCTATAAATATGGTTAACCTCATCCTTAAGGTTAACACTTTCAATGTAAGGTGGACCTTGGTCACCTAAAATAAGAATCACCACCCTCTCTTTGCCATTTTTAAAGGTCATATAACACTTCTTAAAGTACATATTGACATTGTTTTCATATCACTATGGTCTTTCCAAGAGTGCCAAGTAGTTGTCCTCCTCTACAAGCTCTATGACCTTAAAGTGAGCTTAGAACTTGAAACCCATGATGCACATAATGACACCATTTAAGATCCTTATGGGCTATGCTCAGGTCTTAATTTCCATGAACAATGTGTGTGGTGATGGTCTCAAGGGTGGTCTCCCCATCTTATCCTAGGTGTTATTGGTTAAGATATTGACCTCTACACCTATGTTGACCAATACTTCACAAACTGACCACCCATTGATGGTGGCATCTATTAGCAATTCTTGGTCATACTCGATGTTCTAAGTATGCCTCAATTCTCATGTCTACTCTATATGTGACACTATAATATATATTTATTTATGGATGGCTTCCCACATTGGTGATTTCTCTATATGCCTTAAAAGTAAGTCCTTTAGTATGGGAAACACCCCTTCCATCTATAGGAGGCATAGGATCTCTATCAACTCCTAGACCTTAGCCTCTTACTGGTCTTACTTTCTACATGTCATGGTGGCCTATGCCTTTAAGTCTCTAGCCAATTAGATTTTACCCTAAAAGTCTTATATCATGGTCATCACTTGTTATAAGATGTCGTTTTAGCATGCAAGATTAGGGTATGGCACTAATTTTAGATCTATCCATGTCACACAATTAGTGTGGCTTAACTCACCGTATTCCAGGTACAAGTCTTAGTTTGGTATAGTAGGTGGCTGAGTGGTGCACACTTTGCATCATGATCTACACCTTTAGAGGCCCTTTGGGAGTCTATTTTGTCTTGATACCCCATCTCCCTTCTATGTACTCATGTCACACCATAATGGCTCCTTTATCCATGTCAGGTCAACCCTGCATCACCTTCTTCTAGAGATATGGGTAGTCTTGGACTATGTGTGGGTCTCAATAATACCAACATGTTGGGTGTGCTAGGTATTCATACAAATAATGCTCATTTAACCCATACTTATAAAAATACATTGGTGGGAATCTCCCTCCACCACATCCACCTCCTTAGACACACGCTCCTCTTTGGTTTCCATAACCCATGTTGTTCTAGCGATAACCCTCATTCCCTTGGCCTATCTAGCCACCACTTGAATTCATAGCTTGCCTTACACCTCTCTCGATGTTTTGGTAGATCTCATCAATAAATATATAATATATCATCATGTGTGTGTAGGCATCACACATCTTGTATCAAAATTTTGTATTTACTTGACCAATGATATGTAATAGTGGACAATTTTGGAAGTCATGCACTCCATGGAAAACCTCGTAGTTTGGGAGTATTGTACATAGATTTTTATATGTGTAGTTGTTCTTTTTATTCCCCTTTATCTCATAGTTGATGCACCATAGCCCACTATGAGATTAATATTCCTATCTAGTAGTAAGCTTATATAACTAAGAATCCATTGATGCAATATGTGCTTCCATGAAGGGACTAATCCTAGTGTTGGTGTTTCTTACCACCTTGGCCTAGAACATGGTTTCAAGTGCTTCATGGATTTTTATTAAGGTCTTAATGGATATCACACTTTATAATGGAATCATTAGGCCCCCAAAAAACCATTGCGTATGTTATGATGGGTGGATATCATAAGGACTCTTAGAGAGGAGAGTCTTGAACTATGCATCATACAAGCACACACTTTTAGTTAACCCTTGAATAATCTCCTTAAACACCACAATGCTCTATTTTTTAAACTTATTTAACCCTTGAATAATATCCTTAAACATCACAATGCTCTATTTTTTAAACTTAGTAATGTCAAAATCCTTTAGGAATGCTTCCTTAAACATGTCATAATCAACCATAGCCTAGTTTGGATCAAACTTTTGATACCAAGTATAAGCATAATCTAGTAGGGTCATCATAAACTGTGTTACCTTACACTCAAGCTAAGTAATGCCATGAGTACATCACTATAACTCACATTTCCACACATGTTCTATGGAATTTTAAATTGTGTGATACTAAGTTAGATACATGGCCATCTCAAGGTATATTTGATGTGGTGGTGCATGGGATTTTATCATGCATGACATAGTTGTGTCTACATAGGGTGCAGTCCCCCAATGCCCTAACTGGTAGGGTTGAGTGTTGATCCTAATGGATTAGATTAAATTTTAGATATTGATGAAATTTATTCACCCACTAATGGTGTTTTACCACTTCTTACAAGCTATTTCCTAGTTGGCATGGCTAACATTCTTTACAAGGGAATATTTACACTTGTATTCATGGCACTTAGAATAGCACCTTCTTGGTCAGTTGTACCATTACTCAGATCCTCATACGGGATCAATTTTTTAATCGCAAATCCATGATATAAAATATTTTTTGAATCATATTATATTTGGGTAACAAGTTGAGTTACCTTTCTTCTATTTTCAAAGGGGGAATCCAGTGCACGGGCTTGCATTTCAAGTTTAAATGGGGAAGGTGCCTCTAGCACATCCTTAGGCACCTTATCTTGTAAGGACTCACTACACCTCACACACATCTACATAATATAACCACTTGTTTATTATTCCATCTTAGCATGTTATGGTCTTTTAAAAGATCCTTCCCCATGCCCTTCCCACTCATTACAGGTCCATTTAGCACATTCAGGTTCTAAGTCTTCCATCAACCTTCATTTGTAATTACTTTAGTTTAGCCTCTATATTTCTTGGGTATCAAGTTTTTATCCTTCTTCCATGTAACCTTTCCTAAAATTTCAAATTCTCCCCCTTGTGCTTTACCATACACACAAGGACTTTTAGCCTTCCATCTTCATGGTCTCTATCTTATAATTGACCATGAGCTTATTTAGCTCAATGTGGAGTCCTTTGATGAATGTGCCCTTTGGTTCTCAAATAAAATCATGCTCTACTTATTTTGAGCATAACAAGATTGACACTATGAACTCTAACATGTAGCTATTCAAAGCATCATCCCACCACTTATCTATGGTACATGTCCACACTTCATCCAGGCTTTCCATCCTCTCTACACACTTTGTGGTCCACTCGAGGTGCTATGCATAACTTATTTATCTAGTATCAACATATGTAACCAACCATTTATATATTTTTTTAGGTAGTTCATATAAGAACACTTCATATAATGGGTCATATAGATAATTCTGCACCCATTTCTATAGCTTTTTTCCTTCACACATGGGATGATTCTACATGAAGCAATCTTCAACTTGCTCTATTTAATGCTAAACATTATTTAGTGATAGATAGAGTATTTCTCTACTACAACATCTTAACAATGGAATTTAACATGTTCCTACAAAAAAACCAAAATTTTGTAGTAAAGTGTTCACTTAAGTAGGCATAATGCTCGGTCACGTTTGCAAATCTGGTTATCAGGCACTTCTAAGGTTATAAGAGTTAGGTTAAAGTGGAGTAAGGTCTAATTCACAACATTTAAACACACTAGAATGTTAGCATTAGTTTCACATAAGGTGTAAGACTTATAAACTCACCCAAAGCATGACAATGAGGGGACCAGGTCCATGTTAGGATAGTTGCATCATGGTGTAGCCATGGGTTATGTAGGATATAATGGTTTAGGAAGTTAATTATGTCTCTGGCATAGAGGCTTAAAAGGATAGTTTTATTGGTGTATGCTTAAGCAAATGGGGATATACATGGGGATGTCTATTTATCTTGAGTTTTCCCTTCGATGCTAGGTCTAACACAAGGACCTTTATATTGGATAAGAGGTCTAAGTAATGCAAGGTGCCACTTACTATAGGGTGAGTCCCAATTCATAAACATTATTCATGAAGAAATAACTTCACAACTTAACCAATATACAATAAACTAACATGTAAAAATAGTAATCTATATTCGTTCATTAATATCTTCTTTCTATTACAATAACCAGTAGTAGCCTTCTCTAATCAATCTAAATTTTACTAATGCTAGAGGTTCACAAATGAGCATGTCTTACATTCACTACTTATCACTCAAGACTTCATATTTTTATCATTCTTGAATTTTTTATAGCTTTCTATAAAATCAACTCTCCTCTACTCTTAGAGGTCATCTTATTTGTATAAGTGTTAGACACTCCTCTTATTGACTAGATAGGTGCACACAGAAGTGTGGGTAGGTGAGATATTATCAGCTCCATTATGCCATATAAGATAACTAGGACATATGTGGGGTGTGAATTTTTTATTTAGGGTTATATGCCTACCTACTCTATAGATATCCTTATACTCCTCAAGCCTCAAAATGGTGTGTGCAGGACTGGACATGTATGCCTCAAGATTCACACTACTATACATCCATCAGCTAACTAGCTCAAGGATTTTGAGAGTCTATATATTCAATACCAAGGTGTGCAAAAAATGTCCTTCTCTTCCTCCAAGGGTCTCCACATGACAGGGTTGGTCCAATTGACATAGGATCAAGTTTTCTCAAAAAGAGGTCCCAATAGCCTCCAAACTCCATCACTACCTTACTAATCATAAAACATATGTCATCACCAACACTAACCCCCTCAATTATATGCACTTTAAGCCATAAAAAAGCCAATGTATGGCTAAGTGGCTCATGTTCCTAACTAATTATGATCTTTAGTTCCTTTCATAAAATTCCATTAAAGGATAAGTCATCATTGACCAATTTGTTTAATCTCCTCTACCAAATAATCAACTTCTTCTTCTTACCTTTCTAGATGAGTTTATTGTAACTCTCTCTCAAGAGGATCCCACCTACAAAGTGACCATGTTATTTGATGACTCCAAATACTAACATGGTGGGGGTAATGGAGTGATTATCATTCCCATTAATGGTGAACCTCTTCCCCTTTATTTTAAACATGACTTTGAATGCACCAAAAACATAGCTAAAAATGAATCCCTTATCATAGGTCTCCAAATTACCCTAGCCTTGGGAGTCAAAAAAATTAGTGTCTTTGGTGAATCCTAGCTATTTATCAACTAGGTCAATAGATCTTATCAATGTAAAAATGATATCCTATTGAAATACAAACAACATGTAGATATAATCTTAGCATTTTTTGATCATTATCTTATACAGTCAGTTCCTTGATCTACTAATAAATTTATAGACATAATTGCTTCCCAATTCCCATCTCAAAGGATAAATCCAAACTATTTATCACCATCCATCATTTTATCAATGCTCATATATAAGTTTTGATATTCCTACCATTTTTAATGTTTAAAACATCTCCTTTTGACATTTGGTATGACCAAACTTTTGACTACCATAACCTTGGCATCATTCTTCCTAACCTTTTAAAGAATTTTTGAAGAGATTTTGTTTAGAGTACCTCTCATTATACAATATTAGGGGAAATCCTTTAAAAACATGGTTTTGATGGCATCCTTATCTATTACCTTCACAGTCATGAGGATTCCCATTCTATCAAGTAAACACATGATGGCATTTGTGGGGGACATTTCAGTGGCCTAGCCATCATTATACATATCCTTTAACTTATCTATTATTATCCCACCCTCAATCAAGATTGTTGTGATTATGTAAAGAAGTGTGTCAAATGTCAAAAACACATTAACTCATATCATGCACCTCCCCATGCCCTTCAAGTATCTATAAATTATTGGCCCTTCTAACAATGGGGTCTTGACCTTATTGGGGAAATCAATCCCTATTATTTACAATGACAAAAATATATCATTAATACCATCAAATATTTCACCAAATAGGTAAAAACCATCCCTCTTATCTCAACCAAATTTTAAAATATTATTGACTTCATTAATCATCATATAATCTACCACTTAGATGTTCCTCATAAGATTATCACTAATAATGGAAAATATTTTAAAAACCAGACACTCCAAGGTCTTTGTAAATCATTTGGCATCAAGTTAAGATGTTCCTTACTTTACCATCTACAAACCAATGGATAAGTAGAATCCTCTAATAAAACCCTCATAAAAATGTTAACCAAGGTAGTGAGTGATTCAAGTTAGGATTGGCACTTGTATATCCTTTTCACTTGATGGGCTTATCACACTAGCATTTTAACCTCTATAAGTTCTACCCCTTTCTCTTTCATCTTTGGTGTAGAGGTGGTCTTGCCTCTCAAAGTCCATATTCCATCTCTTTTCATATATTTACATGAAATCCTTTCTAAGAGTAGTTATCATCAAGAACACCTCACAAATCTTGAACTATTATATGAACATCACCTTGCATCCCTTAATCATCTTTGTGTCTATTAGGAATGAATCAAAAATGTATTAAAAAAACACCTGAAAGAGTGAGAGTTCAACATCAAAGACCTCATCCTTAAGGAAAACCAACATGTAACTAATATGGATAAAATTAAAAAGGGAAAGTTTGCTTTCAATTAACTTGGACCCTATATCATAACCCATAACTATGGATCAATCACTTATCATTTATCCTCTCTCAAAGGCAAACTAGAGATTCAGCCTCTCAATGCTTCATAGTTTTGTCTTTTCTATTATTGAAACAAGGATCAAACTCACATTTTTGACTAACTTAAGCTCATCCCTTAGTTTACAAGATTTTCACATCTTTTCACCTACATATCCCTAATCTCCTTAGGGATAATGGATTAAAACATAGAAATGTGTCATTATCCATCATAGTTATAGCCTAATCCTAAGCATGGGTACCATGGCTCCACCCATGGCATGATTCTCATGGATACTTTTTGTCTCTAATCAGATGGAATCCCATGATTAGTTGTCTTTCAAACCACCCACTTATCTATCATTAATATTTTGTGCTAAGGTTTTGCCTCCATAAAGGTAAACCTTTTAATTTAAATAGACTTATCCATGTCTAACCTAGCATTCAAAATTGAAAAATTAGGATACCAACATATCACTCAAGTCCATATCTCTAGTATTATGGACTGATCCCTTAAAGGATAACTTCCCAACACCTAAAAGTTTCTTAAAAATAGACTTCTCCCTTAAAGTATAGCTATAAAAATCTAATTTTAGACCATTCCCTTAAAGGATTGCTATGAAGTAATCATTAGAATCTTCCCACATCGATTATATTCAATAACCTATCAAAATATAAAAATCAATAAACAACCCTATGTTAGAATCAAAGTAAGTAAGCCACAATCAATGCTTATAAGTACCATTTACAAAATTTCCACATCAATCAGTCTATGCATTATCCTAGTATGCTATAATCAGCTCCTATATATGTAATTGGTAGATTTCCCACATTTATTATTCTACATATCACATTAAGGCATGAACTTGTCTATTAGGATTCTCTAGTCACCTATAAAAGGGTCAAGCTAACCCACATCAGGTTACCATTTCACATGTTTCCCATTCAACCATTCACTTATCGCCTACTTTCATTTAATAAATTTTCTCAAATCAAGGAGCTATGAGTTTACTTGATGAAAAATAATCAAGAAACCCTCTTTCTCAATCAAAGCATGCTATTGCAAATCATTCGACATGCTTATGTTCACTTGGTCAATCCAACTATGTTTTCTTGTTGTTATGTCCTTGTCAACACAAAATATCATGCCTTTTCCTTGCCTTCTATTATTTCATGTGGAAATATGTCTCATAACTCTTATCTCTTTCTCACATTTATTTTTTTACCTACACCTACTTTATTTGCTTTCATTATTTACTCATATCACATATCATCTGCACACATGAAAACATCATTCTCATCAGCACAATCATAACATTATGACCCATAAATAAAACAAATATAAACCATATCCTACACATAAATAAAACATTAAGAACCCTAAATCACAACATACCAATATAAATCCTAAACAATAACAACATACCATTATAACATTATAACAACATATTATAATAATCAAACATCATCCACATCACTTCTACAACAATTCCAAAATGTCATCCTATTTATGAACTACACATCCTATCTATAAATCTTACCAATCAACATGTTTTTATTATCCATCACATGACTATCATTTTATCTTTAAAACATATTGTCATAAATATGTCATGAAGAACATCATCAAAAATCATCTATCAAATATTCATGGTCATACACAAACTAAATAAAAACTAACTTAGTCAAAAACATGTTTTCAAACACATAATCATATAACCAAATAGTCACCATCATATCCATCATCAAATACCTAAACTCAAAAAAATTAATAATAAACCTATGCATGATGCATGATATATGCCATCCATAATCCATAAACATCATTACATCACATCATAATCTGCATGTATCACATCATAATCAATGAATATAATCAACATCATAACATACTCATCATGTCATCAACATAACTATCTTGTCATTAGTTTAATCAAATGTCAACATATCATAAATATACACAAGTGTCATAATCACCACATGATCATCATATAAATCAATAATAAAATACATGACATAATGTGTCCATGTCTCTCTTTCTCATATACATCTCATGTCATCAACACAAGATGGTATCAAAATTAGAAACATATAATATACAAGGCCCCTAGGGCACCACTACCAATGGGCCCACCTACACTACCAATAGCTCCATCTACACCTACACCTTCACCAAAACTTGCACTACCATCTAGAGGTGGTCCCCCTAATATCCCTACTTGACTCACTATATCAACCGACTATCTTAGAGTAGCTATAGATGGACCCACTATTAAGTTGGCCCTGTACTTTCCATATTGCATATCTTATAGTAATTTTGATAGAATTATCACCTCATAATATGTCATCTCCTCAATAGTGGATAAGTACCATATCTTTGGAACTATGTCAGGTGATCCTCCTCCTATTATTATGACTACCCCTACCCTCTATCTCAATGAATCTCTCTCCTAAGTCACTAACCCTAGAGATATCCTCACCTAATCATGCCTACCAATCAAAGTGGTAACCTACCCATATAAAGTGACAATATATGCCTATAATGTGGTTAACTTTTCTTGTAATCTTATAATCTGGGTATATACTACTCTCATTGCCACTACTTCCTATCCATCCTATATTGGTGCCCTTGTAGAGTCCACATCCATAATTTGTTTTCCCCCATCACCCCATCCAAAATTTATCATTGAATACCTATCTTGGTACCATAATGCATAACCATATATAATCCCTACATCATCTATGATAGCTCTCATCAATATTTCCTCATGGTCTAAAGCAACCTCTTATGCCTATGGATCTAGGAGTAAGAACTCAACATCCTCTGTCTTATATTAAGGAAAATCTGGCGATATCCATTGAACAATTCCAAAATACCTCCTAACTTAATCAAACAAGATAAGCTCAGTCTTGCAATCACATCTCCCATATATCCAATGTCATCTATAAAGTGATAATGTGTGATAACTATATCCTACCCACCTTGGCTAGTATAGATATAGCCTCCACACTATGTCACCCACCACTAATCCCTCCAGCACATCTCTAAACTAATATATCTCTGGCACCAATACCAGCCCCTATCAATTTATAATCTCATCATCACCTCATGAAACCCATAATGTAGTCTATCAATGGAAAGCCATCCCATGGCAAACCCAATGGTCTCAAAAATCATATATACTCATATTCCTAATAATGAAGAATAAAACCAATGTTGATCCCATATTACCTACATGATCTAAATGCCTAGAGATCTCTATAGATCTACACCAATAATACTAGGGCCCATCCAAACATAGTCTTCCACAAAATCATCTCAAACAACACCCCGAGTAATAGGTATGAAAATTGGCCACTACTCTAATCAGGAAACATAAATTAAGACACAACTATCATTATCATGGTGAGGAAACATCCATCTACCTGAGCCATCTGGTATAGTGTCCCATATCAAATACCACTTGTATGATACCTAGCCTAGACCTAATATGATCCATATATCAAATCTATGTGGTAGTCTCAGTCCTCACTCTCTATGTTATAAATTGGCTCCCCTTAAATTGGTAAGCATGTGATCTTCACCACATCCTCTAAGATAATTTTCATCTCCCTTTTTAGTAGTAAAAAGGTGTTTATGGTAGGATCCCATATTTTGATGAGTTATATAATCATTGTCACATATTTTAGTAGGTGATAATAATGTATCATGGCCCCTATACCCACCTCCTTCATGTATCTGCACTCATTGTCTATCATCCTTTTGAACATCAACAAATATCTTATGGACTCAGTCCCTCATCTAAATCTAGACAAGTGCTTATAAAGTAATCAAATTGACATGAGCATTTAGTTTTATATGATCAAGCTTAATACAAACCTATACCTACCCTTTTTCAACCTATACCAACGAAACACATTTCATCTACCCTATCACCTCTAGCACTCTAACAAACCCCTACCCAATCTAACACATGCTTTTTAACACCTAACATTTCTCTTGGCTACCTTTACCCACTGACCATTTTCACATCTCATCCTATCAAACCTACATTTGACCTTTTTAAACCACTTGATGTATCTCTTAGAACCTATACAATACTTTAACAACCTTTCAAAATTTACAATATTTTAAACTTTTTAGATTTTATAATTTTAAAATTTACCTTAAAAACTCTAACCACAGTACTATTACTCTATAAAAATTTAACTACCCAATCACCAAAGCCTTTAACCACCAATAGTTCATGGAATAATTGATGGTCCCTTAATATCCTCTTACTTCCATGCTCAACCACTGATAGTTAAGTTGAACCACTTACATGTCACTATGTGTGACAGTGTAACTCAAACCCTCGAACTATCTAAACTTTTATCCAACCACCCCAAATATATAAATAACATACCAAACTTACCCTAATCCCTTTTTTCCAATCCACCATACCCTTCCAATCTTGATTTCCCCAAATTTTATGATCAAAATCAAAAAATTCTACCCTAGGGCATCATTTTACCTAAACCTATTTTAAAACCCTACCTAGTAAAATCATTAAAACCTTCCCATATCAAATGCATAATCACAACCCAATAACTTACATTATCTTATCTAAATTTAAAAAAATGCCTACATCATTCTATGATAATTTATGTGGTTGAATCCCTTATCATTATATTTAGCCACGTCCTCATCCCCCTCCATCGTACCACCACTAGAGTCAACCCCACATCCACAATCCACCAATAAATCAACAACACCTCAATCACCAAATGTCAATCTAAAAAATGCTTTGATTCACCCAAGCACTAAGTAATAAAAGTCAAATGGTAAAATTGAATTACCATTTTCCTTTTTGTATTGTGGCTTTTAGGGTTTTCTTGATCATTGATAGTTAGGGTGACCATCAATGATTGATCCTAGTGATAAACCTAACCATTGATGATTGGGGTCCCATATTCATTTTCCCACTTTTTAACACCCCACTTAATAATCCTATCCTTTTGAGAAGCTTACTTTATCTCCCCTTTCAATAAAACCCCACCTCGGTCTAGACCTTTAGGGAGGACTACATTTAGCTTGAAGTTATTTTTGGATATTATGTCTATAGAACTATGTAGGCAACATCCACTTACCTAGTGCATATGGAGTTAGCTCAGCCATCCCATAACCAAAGAATCCAACCATTACACCACATCCACCTCAACAATTATCATTTTTGATTTGGACCATTTGTTTGTTTTGTGATAACTTTACATGGTTATTTATGATCACCCTAACCAACCTTGCTATGTTGAACTTTTAAACTTTGCACCACCTCATGCATAACCTGACCAATTATGTTGTTTTGTGGGAGTAATTCCTACCTTGGATACTTGAAACCAACACCAACCCTATCTAGATGGCTTGATAGGCTTGACTTGATTAGGTATTACCAATATTATGGATCAGTTACCCCTCTCACATGTCCCTCTAGAATCAAACTTATTTGTACCAACATTGGTAAGGTTTGTCTTTACACAATATTGACTATCACCCTTAGTCACATTTTATTCACATGTTTACATCTCCAATACCCAACCCTTTTATGTCACCCACCTTGTGCCTACCCATTTACCATTTATAAAACCTAGACTCAATTTCACTTTCAACTCATCAACTTTTGGTTTGAGGGGAACACCTCCTCTCATACTCAGGGTAACCAGACCTTGACCAATGATCTATTTTTGTTCCAAAACTTGTTATATTAAACCCACTTAACAAAAAGGGGGAAAATGTTGACACTCAAAAACTATACATGATAGTTTTCAATGTCAAAATGAATTTTGACCCTTGTTTGACCTTATGTCTAGTGGACCACCTAGTTAATTAGACTCTTTATCTAACTTGAACTTATCAAACCCATAACTTAACACATTTGAATAAACCATTAAATTCACCCCTATTTAATTTGCTTTAACATATTTTCTTCTAGTCTCTCGATCATCAATAGTCAACCTAACCATAAATAGTTGGCCTTCAAGACTACTTTAATGTTTTAAAGCATTGAAAACTTTGTGCGAGATAAGTATCTCCCTAAATGGCAAATTTCTTTTAAAACTAGATTTAAAACATCATGTATTGGAAAATTTATCCCCTATCAAATTAGTACTTTCCTCTATCCCAATTAGAAACTTCATCCTATAAAAAGAGAAGAGGAGGAAGAAATGGATATAGAACAATACATAATCTTGCATCCAACTCTCTTGCATACAAATATCCAACATCCTTTCAAAAAGCAAGCAACATCACCAAAGACCTGAAGCTCTGTCAAAAACACTTTTGAAAGTTGAAGTGATGTCACTCTAGCTAAATTACTTCAGTCTTCAACCATTAGGTTTTAGGTATCTTTCACTTGTTTTTATTGGTTTATCTTATTTCTAACCTCTTTGCCCTATCAGACATATCAACATCATATTCTCCACCCCTTAGCCTTGTAATAGACCTAGTTGACCTAAATACCCAATCTACACCCTTTTTGATCATTTCCAAAATTATATAGGTAATTGTCAGTGGTTAGCACAAATACTGATGGTCACTTCAACCATCGATGGTTACCTAATTATTAAAAGGTCAACTTGACCATTGACAATCACTATGACATAAAAATATAACAATCTATTTTTAGCCCTACAAACCCAATCAAACCCAAATTTCTCTATTTTTGCCTAATTACAATACCTTTTCTAATTTTTTGGACTAGACCCCAACCATTTTGGCATAAGTATTAACTTGATTTGCTACCTTTGGTCATTTTTCCATTAACTAGCATTCTACTTTCTTTGTATTTCATTTCATTTATCTTATGCAAGTAGATATTTAATTTATCATTTATAACTTAATTTTTATAATAGTATATTGATAGCCTCTTAGTAGGTAATACACTTCTTAGATCTAGATCATGATAGGCAGTCCCCTCAACCATCCATATAATAACCCCCTTTTCTAGTGTCTTTCTTATCTACAAGTTATTCCTTCCTAGTCAAAGATGAGCTCCCATCATTATCTAGGTTCATGCACATACTTTACCAGGTATTCTTCTACACACCCTATTACTATTTTCATTATTTACTTTCAAAATTAATAAATGAGTGAAAATTAACTAAAATAGACATAATAGAGGGTAATATACACTTGAATGTCAATAGGAGGTCCAAATCCTTATCCTATGACATGGGCTATAACTCTTGCTAGGTCTCAATAACTTCTATAGGTTCACCTAGTGTGATTTACTTTAGATGACTTCACTTTCTTGCAATCTTATTCTTTATCTACAACATTAAGGTAAGTCAAAGGTATGTGTTTTTAAATTCTTTCCTTTCATTTATCTTATTTTCTTCTTACTTAACCATACTTAGAATCAGTGTTATGTGTTATCATGTTATATCTCTAAATCACCATCTCATGTTACAATTACATTACACGTGATGATCTTTGGCTATGGCATATGTATACACATAATATTTTCAAACTTTTATTGATTATTGACACTTCATATCTTGAAATAACATATTGAGTCTCAATCTATTTGAGCGCATGCCTTAAGGGGTGCACCAAAAAAGGGGTGGGTAGATCATCAGTGCTTTATAAGATTATTATTCCTTTTTCCACTTGCCATCTACACACTTGTGTCCTAAAACCTTAAACCCTAAGCTTATTTCTCTCTTTCCTATCCATTCTAGTCATTGTCATGCTTTATTCATTTATTTTTTGCATTATTACCCTTTTTTACCTATTTAATAAACTAGGTCAACTTGGTTGACCTAGTGTGTTGTGGTGATACTTTATCTCTTTTGGTTTGTTCACCTCTTGATTGACCTAACACAGACCTAATGAGTTAGCCTAAAAATGTTCTAGGTCAACCTAGTTAACCTAGTATAGCCAGTATGTTCAAAAGTTTTTAGGTAAGATCCACCTATATATACAAGGTCATTTACCACCATTTGAGAAGAGAGAGTTGAATTAATCAAATAAGTATGATCAAACATTTGGTTATTGACCATTCTACTTGAAGAATAAAGATTTAGGGTTTAATACTTTTTTTGGATCTCTAATCTTATCTTATGGAGAAGTCTTTTAGATACTTAGGTAGGTTATGTAGCCTAGAGCTTATTTATCATAGTTATCCTTACAAACCATAACGATCTCTTATGAAGCACCTTGGCCAAGGGAGAGATTGAGGCTTGGTAAGTTTGTCTTTAAAGTTAAGTATCCCAAACTTTATTTCTCCTTTGTAAGAGTAGATAGATAATTTATTATGTAATCTTCTTTTCCATGTATTAGGATTTCATATACATTGACGTGATTATATGTCTCCTATGCATGTTTAGTTTAGTTATTGTTTATTTATTTTGTTCTAACCCCCACTTTGAGCAACAAGTTTTGGTGCACATTAGATTAGTTTAATTTTACTATTATTAGAATACTTTAATCTCTTGTTTATTAGCATAAGTGAAATATAAAATCATAGGAATCTTTTAGGGTTTTTATGTGACTATGTTATACTATAGGCTTTAGAACCCTTCCTAGTATGATATGTTGTGACAAGTGATACAAGTGATCCCCTAATATAGTCTAGTGGACCCCCATATTGGTCATGCTCTCACTTGAAAAGTGTATACCTAATCAAAAGTGTAAGTATGCTCTATCTTATCTAAACTAGGATTAATTCATGTACATCATGTAATTCTAATTATATACATGAACTATAGAGAAACAAGCCCTTTTTTCCTTGACTTTGGCATTTAACTGAGTCTAAGAAGTATTATGTAGTTATGGAGAAACAATCCATAATTTACCCCACTCTAACATGTAACTAAATCAAAGAATTAATTTGTGATTAAGGAGAAAAAAAACATACTTACCCACATTTTGGCATGTAACTAAGTTTGATAAGTAATCTATAATTATGGAGAAAGAAGCCCTACTTTCCACCACTTTTACATGTAAACAAGTCTAATAAGTAATATATAATTTTTTTGAAATAAGATCTACTTTCCCCCACTCTATAATTTATCTCAATCTAATAAGTAGATGTGTTCTAAGGTCATAATTATTTCTCAACTTATGTTTTACATAAATCGATGTAATCTAGGTCTAGTGTAAAACAATGGATCAACCATTATAGATGGCCTTATGACCTAATATGGTGAAATATTGGTGGCATTTTTGTGAAAATTTGAGTATTATCTGATAATATAAACATAGATAATGGTAGAAGTTCCATTCCATTTGTGTAACTTGGTAAAATCCTATGGGATTGAAGACAGTTGCCCTACATCATGCCTCTAGACCTGATATATGAATAATGTAACTATGTAGCTTTTGTATAAAATTGTATGTGTATATAGGGATGGTGTTCCATGCATGTGCCCCCTTAGTCATAATTTGATTCTATAACTATGTTAAAATATTGTATACAACCCTGAGGTTCTGAAATAATATCTACAAAACTATGGAACCTTATAAATCTAAGCCAAATTCTACATCTATATATGTGAGTGTATGTGTCACTAAATATCTAAACTTTAGTGTTTGATTATATCTATGTGTATGAATATATGAGTTAATATATTTATATTAATTAACTTATATAATTGAGTATCTATGTATCTAAACAACTATATGTCTAATTATCTAAACTAATATATATCTGAGTATCTGAATTGGGAAGTCTAAGTCAAACTATGTGTCTAAGTAGAACTATATCAATGTAAATAGTATATATATGCACCCTTTTGGTGAGAGAGGTAAAACTAAAGTAAAGGTGTCAAATCAAAAGTGATATTGGTATTTATAATGATAGTTAGTGTTGGCAATAATAATGTAAGATCAACTATTTTGGTGATTGTAGAGGAATTATTTGTAATTTGAATCTAAGATAGACCTATGATTTATATT
>JARHVA010002693.1:1090000-1182500 GCA_037957365.1 Torreya grandis
AGGTTTACTTAATTCCTTAATACTATTTAAATTTAATGCATTGGTTAACTATATTAGGGACCTTTGGTTTTAGTCACCATAACCTTTAGAGGGGTGATAGATTGGACCTAGTGAGAGGGGAATTGGCTATCACCTTTTTGGAGGTTAGGATGAGAAATGGATTATACTATAGTAAGGGGTGAAGGAGAATCATTGGTATCAATTACATTATTATTTGTTAATGTAGTATCACATGTTAATGGAATAGATTACACATTTTATCATTTTAATGTAAATCATGTAAATGATGAATATAAGTATTATCTCATGTGTGTTTATCCAAACACATATTATCATTTGAAATAGAATTTAATAGGAAATAAATTTCAACATGAGATATGGGTGAAGTAGAAAGGACTAGATTCAATATCTTATTCATTAAAGTCATAGTAGTCATAATTTAATTCACTTGTAGAGGCAAGAGTATAGGAACTATCATTTTCATGCTCAGAAAGATGAGTAGAAGAATATTTTAGATTTTAGTAGTATGAAACATATCACCATGCATAAGTAAAATGCAATGTGTATCTTCACTAGCTATTAGTGGAATGCATGTATTATAATTATGTCCAATAATGGGGTCAAGGGTAGAAGAAGTAGCAAGCATGTTTTCATTTATCATATTATGACATGTAGTAGGAGAGTTAGAGATATTTTAATTTTATATATTTTCCATATAATCACTACGTATATCTTGAAATGTAAAATAAGGTGACAAAATAATATCATCTACTTTCATTTATGAATTTTTAAAAGGTGTAGAATTATTTGCATTGGAGTTTTTGAATTGAATGGATAAAGGTAAGGGATGTGAATTTTAATTTTCTATGTTAAAGAACATCATGTATAATGTTACTTGAACCATGTAAAGGTAAATTGATTTTAATGTTCTTGTACTTCTTTAATTTGAATAAGGATCTATCAAAATTGGTTTAAAAATAGGATTGTAATTAAATAAATCACTACATACAATGGGATCTTTTAGTTTATATTGTTAATGTGATTTTTAGAATTAGGGAAAGAGAGAGAAAAAGGAGAAGAAGGTGAATCTAATATATCCTCTTCAAAACTTTCATTATCATATTCATAATTAAAATAATGATAATCAACATAATTATAAATGAAATAATGTTGATTATCATTTTATTTTGTACAATTTAAAAAATTGGTCCATTCATTTATATAATTATGAAAAAAAATTATAAATTGGTCAATTGGGTGAGGGGTAAGAGGTTTCCTGGAACTCATTTTAAACTTGGCACAAAAGAGAATGTAAAAAATGAACAATAGACAAACAATGGGGATAAGATAATCTAACATAGATATATTTGAAAATATGTGAAATATTCATCCCAATGTATAGGAAATGAATCAAAATTTTACTTAAAGCCCTAAGGGTTACTTTTTGAGTGTATGGGGACCTAGTATATAGATCTAGGGTTTGAAGATTTTAAAAAATTAATATATGTTAAATTAATGAAAACCTATTAAATTAATTGATATGGATTATTTTAGATGTACAAAATATAGGGAAATTTAGAATTTAATAAACATTAATTTAGTACACAAAAATTTAACATACAAACCATAGGGTGGAACTAGGGTTATTAATCAATATTTGAATTAAGTCATGTTCACCAAATGTTTTAATTATTTAAGACTTAGTAGATGTAAATCCTAGGTTGTTAAAGGGTTGGGTATAGAGGGTAAATGCAAATAAATATTACAAATAGATATATTGAATTGATTTACCCAAAATATAAAGTGAAATGAGAAAATTAACCTATCTAAAGTGAAAAAAGAATCAGTAGATGATGGAAAGGATGAAATAGGTTTGGAAATTAGTCTGGAGTCCTTTTATTCTCAAACTAGATTTGAAACTACTTGTAGATAGTAGTGTAGTTAGAAGGATGGTGTACATTTCTCTAATGTCAAAGTCACTATGATTGTGTCCTTTTAGGGACATGGGTCCTAATACTTTTGGGGATGTTTCAAGGAAGATATAGGGCTATGTAGGTATGTTTAAGGGATTTTGGTCATTATTCTATGTCATTATTTAGCTATATATCCTCTCAAAACCCTAATGAATAATTACACACATGAAACAAAAATGAAATAAAATGTAGAAGGAAGTAAAAGGAAATATTGTGGGAATTTAAAATCATGTGAGAGATAACCCCTATTATCCTAGATTCTACCTACATTAGCCCCAATTATAGGGGTCTTAGACTGCATGTAGTTCTCCCATAGGGAACATGCATAATCAACATACATGGTATGATATAATAACTTTCACTTAGGCCATTATTTGATCAATCATAAAGGTATATGCATGTTACTAAGTAGTATGTAGAGTTTTGAACTATATTATTTACTAACTTCTAAGTAATTATGTGCAAAAGTATTAATTTCTAGATGTAAAATGCCTTATGAGACTCTTTATATATAAGGAACTTTAATTTTAATGTGAGAAACTTCTTAATTATCTAAAAAGGTATAAAATAAATATTAAATCATAATAAGAGACTGAAGTAAGGGTAAGGACCCATAACAAGTTTAAAATGTGACTATTCGACACTAATGTTGAGGTGCATACTAGCATATTGCGCTAGTATCCATGACCATGTTAGTGTCCTAAGACCAAATAATTAAGTACTAATTATGGTAAATAGGTTAGGGAATCATTTGACTAAGATATAATTATATAATATTACTATAGGTGAAAAAAATATGAAAAACAAGTTATAATAAAGATCAAAAGACCAAAATGACCATGCAGAAAGGACTCATGTTCATCATTAAGTCCTTCTTGTGAAAGAGAAAAAAATACATGGTACTTGTGTTTTCTTGACCAAATTAGAGTGTGTAAAATATGTATATATAAATAAGTCATGTAGTAATAATCATAACTTATAAATGTGTTCAATAATACTATTCTAGAAATATGCATGATATGGATAATGACATCTCACAAAAGGGGGAGGTGCGTGATATGTATCAGATCATATAAAAACTCAATAAAAACATGATCATAAATTAGTTATAAAAATTAATAATAAATTAAATAACACACCATGTCACATATAAATCCAAGGGTCCACATACAAAAGACAATAAATGCCACATAATCAAGGCTAAGGGGGCATAAATAAGGGGGAATAAATGTCATGCTCATAAAGATAATTAACAATAAATAATGGGAATTATATGCCACACAAAAAGCTAAGGGTCCACAAATAATACCAAAGGGACACATAAAATATAAAATCAATAGATATATTATTATAAAATTATACAACATTAATGAAATATAGAACATAAAAGTTAGTCTACAACATTTAATTATGTAAATGTCACAATAAAGTAAAGTAACATATCCATGTAACACTATATAAAATAATAGAAATATCAAATCATGTGTAATAAATAAAATTACCTAATAATGGTAAATTCAAAGGTCATATAAATATATAACCTATAACACTATAACATGTGGAAGAAGATGCCCCAACATTGTCATAACCCCTAGGTAGATGAAAGGTTAGTAATATATTAATCAATATATAATGTTTATATGTATGACTTGAATATCACTCATGTATACAATTAAATGCATGTGTATATATAAATTAATATTTAATCTACAAAAAAAATGAAAATAAACATATATTAATGATGTAAAATAAAAATCATGTCATGTTTAGGTCTTGATTTGTTTTGAATATATTCTTTTTGTATTTATGATTTTTTTGATAATTTTGAATATTATCCATGTATATGAAGAAATAATAATTTTTCATCCCAATCATCTAATTTTTGTATGTCATCTCACGTGTCCTTCACTTTGGCATGTTTCTAGTGGTTGTATAAACTCATGACTTTTTCTACCAATGTTTGATTGTATATTTTACATAGAGATAATTTTTGAGGTCATGCCTCTTCATTATAATCGATAGTATCAAGTGAAATTATAACTATATTAAATTTATATGATAAGGTGATACAATTAAATTTATCCACCAAGTTTGCATTTTTGTAACCACAATAGCCCCAATACAAGTTTTGTTTGACTTGTGGAGTGTATTAAACATATAAATGTATCATTGATTTTTTATTAATTAATGATTGACAAGGTGATATGTCCAAATTTAATAGAAAACAAAAATGTATAACCCTTTTTATAAGTAAGGATAAATATAATAGCCTAATAAACTAAGGAGAAGACTATTCTAAATGTAGGCCAATTAAATAATTTAGATTCATAATATATTTTACTATGGTGCTAAATTATGTTAATATTCTAAAAATATAAATTACAATGCTAAATAGTATTTTTATTTATTAAAAATTAATAATGAATAATACTTAAATTATTTAATGATCTTAAAGTAGGTATGAAAAGTGTGGGTGTGGAAACAATCAGGATGATGTTCAACTATTATTTGTTAGATTCTAAAAGTTAGCCCTCTATCATCTTGGACACTACCATCTAAATAGGGATACTAGCATTGAATATTATATCTAAAAATTGATGTTCTTATCCTTTATGAAATACATTTTATTTTATATAAATTCCACATACACCTATTAGGTTTCATTGTCACCTTGTCGATTGTCTCTTTGGATCATACACATAGATTATTGATATTAGTAATGTAGTTAAAAACCTTAGATCCTCCAATTAGGGAATTCCACCTTGAAAAATAAGGGTTCATGGGTTTAATTGAATTAAAACTGACCTTAAATACCATATATTAATTAGATCTACCTACATAACAAATACTTTGAAGAGGGCATCAGACTGATGTAGTTCTCCCCATTATGTGGTATTATGTGTTAATAATTATGCAATATGTTATATCTAAGTGCATGTAGTGAAAAAAATTTTAAGTTTAAAATTAATACTCATGGACACCTATAGGAATCCTATGAATTATTTATAAATAGGTAATAATAATGTATTATAACATAGTTGTGTAAATGATTTAGTGAGTTGGATAGGTGCTTCCTTGGTAATAGGTAGGTGAATAATGAGTGGGATTTGTTTTATATTTATATCACACATTTGGAATTAAATATCATAATAATTTTAATTTATACAAATATTTTGACATGTGCATATATAAATATTTGAAAATTTGAGTGTTTTTAGGGTATAAACACTAATGTTGATGCTAGTGTCCTAGTCTAGTTGGTAATGCCCTAAAGGATAGATAACTAATGGAAATATGCAATTTGAAATGTAAGATATATATTAAGAATTAAGAATATTTTGGGATATAATTCATCTATAAAATATAAATATCAAGGTTGGACTACAAGATAAACATTTAGGCATGATATGGCAAACATGATCTTTTTGTTAGCAGGAATATACTTACTTAAAAGGTTGATCCATGAGTGAAATTTTCAAGTGTAAAACACTAGTTTATCTAATAAAAATACAAATTTATCATCTAAAAAAATATTTTTTGTAATTAATTAATTCTATATTATAGATCTTTTAAGAATGGTAGAATACTTGTGGTTAGGCATTTACTCTTATCAATTTATATGTGATGCCAATAGACTTCCTCAATAAATATCATTGTTCACTATATTTTGTCACAAAGTATTATGACTTCTATTTTTACCTTGATTAATATGAATTTATTTGGAACTTTTTGGAAATTGATCTTATAGACATTGAGTAACCTTAACAACTCCTTGATTCTTGTATTTTTCTAAATTTTTAACTATAGGGAAATGTAACTATCTATGTTATGCCTAATGATTCAATAATAATCATTTTATATCTTTCCCTCCTAATATAATAAGTGTCTCATATCTACATGTATACTAAATAGTAAAGAGATCAAGTGACTATCAATTAAAATTCATAAGATAATTCTTGGTTCTTAATACATGTCACTTGTATTGTAGTGGCATGTCCTGTCCTTGGAAATTTACCATTATTCACTACATTGTGCCCAAAAACATTGTTATAATTTGAAATATATACTTGTTTTCAAATTCATGTCATAATTTAAATTAATTTTTTTTTCCTTAATTGTGTTTCCATCATAGGAGAATCATGGTCTATAATAGAATTATAACTACTATTAGTATTTGGAATAATTTGATGATATGACATTGGTTCCTTTCCTTTGTGTCATGTTGATCATTATTGACAAGGAACCTTTGAATAATATTTATTCTTGGAATATGAATTATATTGATACTTTATTACACTAATATGTGTAAATATGTTAATAGATAAGTAATAATTTAAATCAATGGGATTGAATTTTATTTTATGAAAATGATCATAAGTAAGATTTTTAATATCATTGTCGTACTATTATGTACTATGAAATTAGGATATTTGGAATTGAATATAAAGAGTAATTATTTATATTTAATTTTCAATAACTTGTGGTTGTTTATTTATATATTCATTAATGTTCATAATTAATTCATTATCATTTAGTTAAATCAATTCACCCACCTCATATGTGTGCATCGAATTTAATGGGATGGGTTGTGATGGTGTCACAATAAAATAATGTCAAAATGTGATTGAATATGAATTTTAAGTGGATAATAAGAGCAAGGTAAATTATTTTCTTAAAAATTTATTTTTAATTCATTCATCATTCCAAGAAGCATTCATTCAGATAAAGATCAATGCATACATAAACAACCACAAAAGCATATAACAAGAGAACACAAGAGATATGTGGGAAACCCTTGTGGGAGATAAAAAAAAACTAAACCATGCACATGAAATATAGTCCTATAATGTCAATATACAAATTTTAGTTAATCACCATCTTCACAAGGAGATCCAACCCCTACCTATTTAAACACCCACTCAACTAGTCTTTTGCAAGCTCTATCTTGCAAGAAGGGTCCAACCCCCTAGGTAAATTATCACTAACCAAGTCATATTTTATATATTATAAAATTTTAACACCTATTTATAATATTAAACTTATGATGACCTCTTTTTTTCACTCTCTAGCCTTTAATCTCACTCAAACAACCTCTTTAGGCCTTTTGCTTATCTATCCCTCTCTTTGGCAGTATTAGGTCAAATGACCTTGTTCAACACCTATAACATAATATTTAACATTCATGAAATATTATAAATAAATATATTATTGTATTACACACCTTATCCTGGTGTTCAAAAACCTATCTCATTCACATATATTCTCAACGTCTCAACGAGTCAATTTAGGCCTATTAAGCCTTTCCTTTATACAATTTTTTTTCTCAAGAACCCTTTGGTTAGACACAATAATTTGAATATATGAATAAATATTATAATGGAAATTATATCACATTACCATAATTATAATAAAAACTCCTTTGGTTGGCCATTACCTCAGTATCCTCAAACTTCAATTAGGCCTTAATGAGACCTAAAGTAATTAGGCCTACCCATGCACACATTACCACTTAGATCCATTTGAAAATATTATGGTTCCTCAATTGGAAAAAAAAATAAATCATTATTATAATATACCATTTATAATTTCACCTATGGTATCTAACTCAATTTATCTAATTTCACAACTTGGACCTCTCAATTAGGCCTACTCACTTTTTAGGCCTTATTACTACCAAAAGTTTGTCAACCATATTTAAAGCATACGATCAACTTTCTAAAATAACCATATCATAAAAATAAATTAATATAACCTTAATGAATTTGAAAAACTCTCATTTTCAATTATACATCACCACATAGGTATAGTACCCTTAAAAAATTCTCTTACTATAGGCTCACTTAGAACTGCCTGTGCACACTAAAACTCAGTCATTAACATCTAGGACAAAAGCACAATTTTGACAAAAAAAATGGAAAATAATAATATTTAAGGACACATAATGACCTAAGGGTAATTATTATATATAATATAAAATTTAACTTAACCTCTTTAGACTTTAAATCTTCTTTGTAAGAAGCTCACTCAAATCTACCAAACACTGCCAACACACAATGAACAAACTTTGACTCTCCATAACATATTGAGAAATTTTAATAAATATAATTGAATTAAAATTAAACTTATTGATATTAATAAAATATTAATATGATTTTAATTATTTAAATTATGTCTTATGAGCTCAAAATCATCACTCTTAGATGATTACTCAAAATTGTTAATAATCTTATCAATGCAGTCATGTAGAAGTTCATGTTTAAGACTTAAAAGAGTGATTTAAAGAAATATAATGAACATAAATATATCATATGTGATATATATTACATAATAGAATATATGGATCATTTATTCTAGGATCAACCATTGGTCGTATAGACTAATCTCTTAAGCCTCTATCTCAATGTCTTAACATAGTATACTACGCTATTTTAGATTCCTTATCTCAACCTTAACCTATCTATACACATTTAATAAATAATAAATAGGTTACTTAAATTTAAAAATAAAACATAACCAATAACATTACTCAAATTATATTTTTTCATAAGACCTCATATACTTCACTTCCCTTAGCACATCAAGAACTGTCAAACACTGCAAACATCTAGTCATGGAAACATGACATTATAAAACTTGAGAAATAATAATTATTATATTTAAATAAATGTAAAATATCATAAAACCTACTTATATAACAATTCAACACAATAATCATATGCTCTAATGAAAGCTTTGCTCCTATAGACCATTCTCATTTCCTTGGGTTTCACTATCACATCTTTTCAATATAAGCCATCTTATCAACAACTTTTTCATAATTTTAAATGAAATAAAAATAATATAATCAAAAATCATAAGATATATATGTATCAAAAAATTACCTCAATCATTTTAATCATCCCTAGTCACTTGAATCTCATCCTTAAATTCTTTTTCACTCGATCGAGTTTTTTTCTCACTATTTACACTCTTTGCTAAATCAGTGATAGATCAACTTGGGTGAGAAATTTAGTTGAAATAGGATATAAATCAATAAAATAACACCATGGTTATCATGACATTCATCCTCCATTAATTTTTATGTGTTGACCTCGTCAATCCTACTTATAACAATAAATTATTCAGAAATAAGTAGTTTTATGTAGCTTCCACTTACTATTTTGACACACAATTTCCACCTAGAGATGAATGGATAAGTTATCTACCTCATAAAATAATAAAAACTGATCAAAAATACCTTTTTGGGTAATTTCCAACATGTTTTCTCCAATCAGGTCATTAAGAGGGTTTTTAAATGGTTTTAGACCAATTAAACTTCGTAATGATTGTTCATACATCTCTATCCTTCAAATTACAAAATAATGCATGGAAATAATTATTATAACACTATTATAACTATAAAAAATGTATTATGACACCATATAAACTTTACACATGCCAATTAGCATCTAAACTTCCTTCTCAAGTTCTCATCTATTTATTTTACATGCACATGATATCTACAAACATGTTTTCTTGCTTTCCCCTTCAATATATGACCTAAAACTTGGTAATAATTATTAAATAAAACTATAAAACCTAATTCCATGATAACATGGGATATATCACCTTAAAACCTCAAAATAAATCCTCATTAAACTTCACTAGGTCTCTTTACACACTATGTCTAGGATTGTTAGTTATATTTTGACCTTTGAACACACTTGAAAAATTCTTATCCTGATCTCAACACCTCATTCACATATAAAATAAAATCATACCATGATATTATGTTTCCATCCATGTTCACATAGGTCTCAAATTTATCATCTTAACCAACTATCAAGCCTGCATCTTCATATTAGGTCTCTCATACAAGGGTTATGCCTCAATACCTAACCTTGCTACAACTGTATATGTACTTTAAACCTTATACACATGTTTGACATAGTTTCCAACATACTCTAACATTTTATAACACTTATTTTGACATTATCAATCTAAAATACCTTCATCTTATAACCAACATGTGTTTACAAGCTTTGTTCATGCTTAAGAACTAGTTTAAACACACAAGCCTAGTAGGTTCCATACCTCTTTAAGAATTTCTTACCACTATAGACACATTATCATGTCATAATATTCTTCAAATAATGTTATATACCACTCAAAAATATCAACTTATTCACTTTATCAGACGTCACTATGCATGCCTTCTTGAACACTCAATATTTCATACTTCCTTTGACATCAATGACAATGCATAGACATATGACATCAATTAAAATTTGAAACAATATCCGCCTTTGTAATTGATGGAAAAAATACATCATAGTAGATTGCAATCATTTTTCCTAAAGTTAGATCTCCCCACCAATTGTTTATTCCCCTTTAACATTAATTACAAAGGTTATATACACTCTCACAATGTCATCTACAGAGTCCATTGATCATAGGACTTGATCATTTAAATTGAATAATCAATCTAACCTTTTTTAATTCATACATCTCTCCAATATTTTTAGGCCATTTTAGTTAACTCCCCATAAATCCATGATCCACCTAGATCATGCAAATTGAAACTACAACTCAACTATAAATTTCACAAGAATATCATAGCTTGTATGAAGATAACTTTACCATACATGGAATTATAATGGAGAACAACATATTTTATGTAATAATAGTCCTTCTAAGACCCACATGGAATTCTAAAATAGTAATCAACCCTTATTACATGAAGTTTAATAGTCATTATTGACTTCCTAAAGTAAACATAGGGTCTTATGATGTCTCCAATCCAATCTACCATCTGATCAACCAAAAACATAACATAAAATAACAAGGAATCTTGTTCTTCATATCTATTTGAAGAATCAAACCACTCACTAAAATTACATATAAGATCTCATATAGGCCTATTCCTTATTAAGATTTTTCAACCATAGAAATGGTTTCAAGGAAACAAAACTTCCCTCTATAAGTGAATGGATTATTTTTGAGAAAAATATTCTTAGGATCACATACACCATTCCTCATTATCCATATGTCTCAATTAGACTCCTCAATTTATTAGGGATTAACTCAAATTATGACACTTTCAATATATGACTTCAATAAACTAAGGATATATATAATTTTAATATAATTATTCCTATAGGAAAAATATGATTTTCCATCTAATCACAATCTTCAATAGGTATAATGCATCAATCAACTTCTCTTTATGCATTGAAAGCCATCATGACTCAAATCATTTCAAGGTACCTTTTTGGTTATCATATAGTCATACTAGATCAATGAAAAAACCTATTATGTATCTTTACATAGATATACATCTTCATTATCAATATCTTATCATTACCTTAAAAAACTTATGTCATGTTCATGGTCTTGAAACCCTTCTTTTCTTCATGCCCTACTCATCTAGATTCATGAAAACAACTCTGAGATCACCTTCACTAGTTTCCCTTGTTTACTATATCTTTCACATAATCTATTTTATTTAAAGAACATATTTATACATTTTTAAAATTTAATAAATATGTACACATATTCTCTCAAACCATATGTACCTTCTTAGGATAATCATCTTCAAAACATGATAACTACTGAGTGGTATCATTCACTTGAAACAACTAAAGTTTGTTTAGAATTTGTAGGCCCTTTGTCCTTACTAACTTACAAACATTTTTGAATATCTAAATTAATGTATTATTAACCATCATAATAATAAAAACAAGTATATACCTTTATCTCAAAATAAGGATCAAATAAACCTTATATCACCAATAGGTCTTATCAACATACTTAGGCTTCTAAATAAACCACTGCCTATCCATGATAGCTTCAAAGAATCAACTTATCACCTCTTTCTTGGTGATCATTTATATTCCTTGAAACTTATGGTAAATATTTATACCAATAATGGTATTGGATTTATAGACCAAAAATTATCTCTCATGAGCCTCTACCTACCAAGACACCTACACATAGTTGTACCTTCTTATCCATATGCTTTTTATATGATATTGTATTATCTACCCTTGGTTATCATAATGTTTTCATAGATCATTCATCTTTTCTATGGGTTGATTAATTGTATTTATATCTCCCCCTAATACTATATCTCCCTTAAGGACTATTACTTTTCCTTCATCTTGTTGTCAACAGTTCTATGCTCATTTTCCTTACATGAAAATCTATAATTTTTGAAGAATATTTCATACCTTAGTTTGATGACCATATTGGCCTTTAATATTTATTAAGGATTACATTCCCCCATTATCAACAAAATCATTTTATTACATGATACTAAATACCATGAATACATCATAGACCAACATCAAATAACCTCCTTATACTTTAGCTATGATTACTATTATATGATCTCCTTTAGGCTATTAAGAATTCTCTAAAGGACCAATATCTAATAATTTTTTTTGGAATTATCTATTGATAAATGGGTTTGAATAATTTTATTAAAAAATTATATTCAATTCATTCAATATTCCAAGAAGCATTCAATCACGTAAATATCAATGCATACACAAACAACCACACAAGCATATCACAAGAGAACACATGATATATGTGGAAAAAAGTCTTGTGGGATAAAAAAATTAATCATGAATACTTAATATGTTCATATAATGGAAAAATATAAATTTTATTCAAGCACCAACTTCAAAAAGAGTTCCAATCCCTACCTAGTTAAGCATCCACTCAACTAGTCTTCTACAAGCTCTATCTTGTAAGGAGGATCCAACCCCATAGGTAACTTATCACCAAAAAATTCACATATAATATGTTATCAGCTTATAATACCTTTTTATAATCATAAAATAATTATTACCTCATTTTTTTCACTCTTTACCCTTCAATCTCACTCAAATAGCCTCTTTAGGCCTTCTCACTTATTTAGCCCTCTTCTTGGCAGTATTAGGTCAAATGACTTTATTAAACACATATAAAATAATATTTAAATATTAATTACATATTAAAAATACATATATTATTTTATTCAACACCTTCACCTGGTGTCCAAACACCTATCTCATTTTCATATATTCTCAACCTCTCAACTAGTCAATGTAGGCCTATTAAGCCTTGCCTTTATACAAGTTTATTTCTCAAGCACCCTTTTTTAGGAAAAATTCATTTGAATATATAAAAATATTATAATGGACCTTATAACATGTTAAAATCATGAAAAAAATCACTCATTTTTTATTCATTACCTCATTAACCTCAAACTTTAATTAGGCCTTAATGAGACCTAAGGCAATTAGGACTATCCAGGCACACGTTACCACTTAGACCCATTTAAAAATTTTAAGGTTATTAAAATTAATGAAACATATAAAAAATTATTATAATATAAAATTTATAATTTAATCTTGGTTCCCTAACTCCATTTATCCAATTTCACTACTTAGACCTATCAATTAGGTCTACTTGCTTTTTAGGCCTTTTTACTGCCAAAAGTCTATCAACCATAACTGAAACATACAATCACATTTATCAAAAAATGTATAAAAACACATTAAAATAAACTTAATAATTTAAAAAAACTATAAATTTAAATTATACATCACCACACAATCTAATAGGCCTCAAAAACTCTTTTTCTATAGGCTCACTCAAAACTGCCAGTGCACACTAAAACTCAGTCATGAACATCTAGGACAAAAGCACACTTTTGCAAAAAAACCATAGAAAAATTAATATTTATATACACATCATGACATCAAGGTAATTATGATCAATAATATAAAATTTAACTTAAGATTTGTAGACTAGAAATCTTATTTATAAGAAGCTCACTTAGAGTTAGCAAACACTACGAACACACGGTCAACAAACTTTGACTCTCCATGCCATATTTATAGCTTTAAATGAATATAATTTAATTATAATTATAATTATATATATTAGTAACATATTAATATGAGTTTTATTCTTAAAATTAGGTTAGAGGACCTCCAACTCATCACTCCCAAATGATTAGTCAAAACTGTCAATAGGCCTGTCAACATAGCCATGTAAAAGTTCATGTTTAACACTTATTAGAGTGATGTAAATTAATATCATGAAAATAAATATATAATATTTTGTGTGTGTGTGTGTGTGTGTGTGTGTGTGTGTGTGTGTGATTTATTCTAGGATCAACAATTGGTCTTATAGACCAATCTTTTAAGCCTCTATCTTACTATCTTAACATAGTTTGCTAAGCCATTTTGGCTTCCTCATATCAACGCATTAACCTATATCTCCACATTTAATACATAATTAATAGTTTATTTACATACAAAAAAACATAAAAATATAAATTTTTACATTTTACCTTGTCATAATATCTCTTAAACTTCACTTCCCTTAGCACATCAAGAATTTTCAAACACTAAAAACATCCAGTCATGGAAACATGGCATTTTAAAACATAATAAATAATAATGATACTAAAATACATTTAAAATATCATAAAAACTCCTTATATCACATTAAACACAAAAATAATATGTTCTAATGGCAACTTTACTCCTGTAAACCATTCTCACTGTCCTGGAATTAACTTAAATAAAATTAATGTAAATTCTTACCAACTTTTAGAGGTAATTGAAATAATTTTTCACTTAGACTTTCTTCACACAATGCATTCTTAGGCAACTTTAAAATAATATTTAGGAAACATAGTGTTTGTAACCTTTTCATTGAAAGTGGGAAATTATTATGTACTCTTATTAGATAATTTTTAGGCCATCTTATAAACACATTTTACATCATTTTTAGTGAAATAAAAATCATAAAATAAATATTTATATGTATTTAATAATGACCTAAATAATTTGGATTCATCCCTAAACATTTGTTCACTCTACCTTGCTTTTTTCACTATTTACACTCTTTCTCACATTAGTGATAGATCAACTTGGGTGAGAAATATGGTTGATATAGAAGATATAAATCACTAAAATAAAATAATTTTTATCAATAAAAAGTATTTACCTTAAACCTACATATATTTTTATGTGTTGACCATGTCAACCCTACATGTAACAATAATTTTTTTTAGAAATAAGCAATTTTTTGTAGCTTCCTCTCATTGTCCTGGCACAACATTACCACTTGGAGATTCCTAGATAAGTAATATACCTCATAAAATAATAAAAATTTATCAAAAACACATTTATAATAACTTTCAAAAAAATCTCCAATTCGGTCATTAAAAGGGTTTTGAGAGGGTTTTAGGTTAGTTAACCTCCTTAATGATTATTCATACAACTTTGTCCCTCAAATGCGAAAATAATGCTTATAAATACTTATTATTACCATATTATAACTAATATAACTATACCAAAATTATTAGGATACCATTAAAAATTTACATGTACCAATTAGCATCTAAACTTCCTTCTCAAATTCTCATATCTTCAGTTTGCATGCATAGGAGACCTACAAATGTTTTTTCTTGCTTTCCCCTTCAATCCATGACCTCATAATTGGTAATAATTATTTAATAAACCTATAAAACCTAATAAATTTATCACATGGGATATATCACCTTTAAAACTCAAATTTACTCATCATTAGACCTCACTAGGTCTCTTTGCACACTAGATCTAGGATTGCTAGTTACATTTTGACCTTTGAACACACTTGAAAAATTATTATTATGATATAAAAACCTCATAAAAATATCAAATTAACTAATAACATGATATAAATATTCTATCCATGTTAACATATGTCTCACACTTCTCATCTTAACTAGCTAACAAGCCTGTGTATTCATACTCAGTCTCTACTGCAAGGGTTATGCCTTAATACTTGACCTTGCTGCAACTATAAATGTAATTTCCACCATTATCACATGTTTTAAGTATTTTAAGACATAATATAACATTTTTTACCACTTATTTAAATATTATCAAGATCGAATACCTTCATCTTATCACCATCATGCCTCTACAAGCTTTGTTCATACTTAAGAGCTAGTCTAAACACACAAGCCTATTAGGTTCCATAGTTATTGAAGACCTTAATTCAAATGTAGACAAATTATCATGTCATAATATGATTAAATTAATTCCATATACCACTCACAAGTCTTATCTTATTCACTTTATCTGACTTCACTATGCATGTTTTCTTGAACACTCAAGATTTCATACTTCCTTTGACATCAATAATAATGTATAGACACATGAGATCAATGACAAATTGAAACAATATGAATACTATATTTTATCATTTTTCAATATCTTAATGATTTTAATTTACATGAAATGTATACACATATCCATCATGAATTAACTTACAACATTAATGAAATTTAGATGGTATTACATCCATGGTATGTATCTAAGGTTGATCTAAAAGTAAATTATAATATAGAGGATTAGGCATGACCTAAAATATAAAATATATTATCTTAGTTACAATATTAAAATCTAATGGTACTGATCCAATTATAATATGTGGAATAATATAAAATATAATAATTCTTCAATTTTATTTTTGGATAGAATTCATATTGATACCAAGTTGTTGTAAGAAAGTTATGCTATGTATATTCATTATTGAGACATTACATATAAACACATGTTAAAATTTTTTGGTTTGTAATTTAAATTGAATAAATAATGGTATAATTTTATATTATTTATTTCATGGAGGTAAGTATTCCTTGTCAAAGGAAATAAATTTGTCTATATCCTTTAATTTATTCATGAAAAAAGTAAAATATGTCACTTTTATATTACTATAAAGAATATTTTTTTACAATGTGTCATATAACATTCATTATAAATAGGTGACTGATTTATTAACTCAAATATATAAATATTTACATTGGTATTCATAGTTTATCAATAATTTCATACCCTTTGGGTTGATTTATTTTCCTTGTGGGATGTGGAGGGGCATAAGGAGGAACATGTTGACTACCTCTGTTTTTCCATGTGAGTCATCTTACATCTTCTAGTAGTGACAACCCAGATCATAGATTTAATTAAAATCCATGAGTGAATGATGGGGGAGGGATGGTATCTATTATAATTTTTTTGTCTATGGGGAGGATGGGAAAAAGGATTTATACATGCCCTTTATCACCTAGCAGTAATAAAAAGTAAATTATAATGATTATTACAATAGAATGAATTAATAACTATTTTAGATTGTTCATTAGTTATTTTAGCCTTATTAGTGTAAAAATATTGGATCCAATTAATTACATGTGCCTTAGATATTTTTCATATCAAAGTAAATCAAAATTTAATAATTAAAAGCATAGCTTGAGAAAATAAATATAAACTAGTGCATCATTTATAACTATGTGCATTTTTATATACTAAGGAAAATCAAATATCAAAAATAAAAATAAGATTTATATAATGAAATCTAAATCCTTTGAATTAAATAAGAAACCATAAGGGAAACTTAGGGTTTGTCAATGCTTAATATAATTTTTGGTTCACTAATTTTTTTTATCTATATTGGGATTAATGTGATTAATTAACCCTAATTAGTTAGAATTATTATAAATGAATTCAGAATTCAATATATATACAAATATGAATATAAGTGTAATACTAGTTTGGAATTTTATCTTAATAAGTATAGAGATAATAACATAGGCATAAAATATTTAGTGGTTAATTTATCCATGGAGGACTAAGACAATAGATAAATAATAACAAGGATGGAAAACTATACTACAAGCCATTCAAATCAAGAGCTATACTTTTATATGCACCCGTATAGTACTGTCAGCCTCAAGTTATTACTTTTAGATGTTATGTTCTATATTTTATGGTTATTTTTCTATAGATGTTTCTATTTAGATATAGGTAGGTGAACCTACTTGTCTTTTGGCTCTTTATGCAAATATTGAGATCTGATCATGTGTGAAACTCATATAAATGTGTCGCTTTCACTTGAAACCATAGGTCTACTTGCATTGATATAATTATACATTTGAAAAGGTAAGAAAGGTGGGTTAACTAAACCTAAACCACTCCTTTTTAATGGTTTATCAATGTTTATATATATAATACTCCAAAGAGGGAAGTCAAAACACATGTATTTCTGACTGTTAGGTGAATGTGTACAAAATATTTCATTCAATGGATGAAACTTATAATCTAGCTCTTGATATTTTTAAAATAAAAAAAATTATCCCATAAGAAATTATGTTCTAAATTTTATGTTACTATCCAGAAGACAAGAACATTGATATGATATTCTATAGATATATAGGTAAGATAAATATTTTGTTCGGCATAGACTATCAGATTCCCTATAGGTGATTGAGAGACACATGGTAAGGATATAACCATAAAAGGTATGAAGATGTTAGAGAATGGAAAATTAGAGTCATCTATATATGCAAAAGTCATTTCAACACAAAATAAGTAAAAACTAACATTTGTATGTATCAATTACTAAATTTAGTGTCTATGCTAAGTTAAAATGAATCACATTTCTAAAATACCACCATTGTCATTAATCCATATTTTTAATATATTAAACTAAAAAATATATAATCTTATTTGAGTTTAGAACAAATTATCCATAGATTAAATAGTCAATAATCATTACATTTTTTTGATCAACTAATAAATTAAAATAGTTTACTGGCCAAGATGGAAATAAATTCGAGTAGTAAGCTTATTGGTATGTGTTTTATACACATCCTAGAGGGTGATGGGATTAATCCATATCATTTTAGGATTATTAGAGATAGTATAAGGCATGAGTTTTAGTATTAGATTCACTTTAAAAAATTTATTGGAATAACTCTATCAGTGATGTAGATGTACCACATATGGAGATGACATTAGCATTAATACTTAATTCTAGCTTAGAAATTTGAAAATATTACCCAAGATTGATATTCACAATGGTAACCAAGTACTAAATGAAGTTCATATCAAACAAAAATAAAATATAAATAAGGGTAGGGAATAATGAAAATTTTCAAAATTCATTAGGATATTATTTCTTGTATTATGATTTTTGAATGAGATTGTAGTTTTATCTGTACCTACATAGATTAATGTAAGCCCAAGTTGAAACAAACACAATAAAGAGTATAAATGTTTAGGATAGATGTCGTTCATATAGAATTAATTGTATAATATAAATCACCAAATAAAAATATTAGTAAAACACATATAATTGTGGTAATTTACTTAATAAATAAAACTAAATAAACCAATTATGTTAGAATTATAATCGACCTAACTAAATACACATATAGCCATCAAAATTCATACTATGACCACCAAAAGCTTAGCATATTAATTTTTTATAATATATTATCTCATATAAATCATGGGCTAAGATACTTCATCAAAAAATGAATACCTCTTACAACCATGATGGAAATGTTTGTTAAAATATTCGTAATAGTTAGAAGAGATAAATTATTACAAGAAAGAGGACATTAAAGGACAAAAAAATAATGAATTATACATATAGGACCACATATATACAATCTATTTCTAATTTATTTATAAATACTACATACATACCACCTAACCATTTTTGTATTTCTTATTCTACTAAGGATTTGGTAATTGTTAGCAAAGGTGCTTGGGATTCACCATAACATTATAATTATAGGTATAGTTGTGTGATTTATGTAAGACCTTCTAAGAATGCATAGTTAAATATAGAATTAAAATACATAGATTGTGTTTGTAGATATTTAACATCAAATAATATGATTTCACAACAATCACGTCGAATTATATATAAATAGAGATGTAATAGTAGGAATAAAAATGATTAACATTCTCATACATAGAGCTCTATAAAAAAAATTAAACATATGGAAATACCATTAAAACCCACATTGAATCTCTATTCTATATTTATCACAAATGGAATTTTTAATAAGATCTATGATCAATCACAACACTTTATTACAATCCTTTTGATAATTATTAATCAATGAGACTACTCATATATCTACTCAACAACCTGTTATATTAAAATCCAAAGGAATATATAACCTAAAATATCCATCATTCTAACTTCTAAATCCATTCTTAATACACACGTATATATGATCATATTATGTTTTTTCATAACTCAATACACTTAAGATGAGACCAAATTAGACTAACCATGAAATAACTCAAAATAACCATAAAACAAAAATGAAAACATGGTTCTTATCCATGTGTTACTTATATTCACCTAAGTATTTTGGTACTTACATTCTCTTTCTAACACTTTCACATAATTAAATTATTGTCATCTCCTGAGAAAAATTCATAAAGGTAGTTGGTCTAATGCATAAAATATAGGTTGGAATTTCATGATTTATAGATCACCCAATGTGTCATTTATTAAATCTCACCTATTATACACTACTTATTTACCCTAATGAGTTTTCAACTATCATGATAGGCTACAAACCTTACAAGTTTTTAGTAGTCTTGTATAACTAGGTGACTACCTTTTTTGGGTTTTTAACCAAACTAGACTCACTTTTGAATACAATCATCCTAATAGTAAAACTTATAAAAAAAATTATAAAATTTCAAACTTGCATAGGAACTATTAGTAAGTTGGAGGCATCTAATGGCCAATAAAGATTGTAGACTCCTACAATACTAGTTTTTCTCCTTATGATGAGCTAGATGTGACACTCTTCCTTTATCTAAGTATTTTTTGAGGTTTTTTGGGTGGTATGAATGGTGATATGTTTATTTTAATTATGTGATAGAACTATCTAAAGTGGCCAAATAAGTCTTAGAAGACTTTATTTAAGTAATTAGTCATAAACACTTAGTATTAGTGTGCATAGATGTTCTTGAGAATGAAGCAGTTGTCAAACATAACTATCCTCTAAAGTGATAAAAATAGCTATAGTAGTGGATATCATAGTGTTGATGTCCTCATAGAGTTAGGAAAGCTTGTTGATGCGTCACTACACTTGAACCCGTGCAAAGGTATTACATAACATTTGGTTCTTCCATGTTTAGTTTTGTTGCTTGATAAATTACCTAGTATGGATGGAGGGATACAAAGATGTGACCATACTTATGGGATTAGATGATTGGTTGTGTATCACTATCTTAAAAGAGATGGTTATATCAAACTTAGGTTATGTATTGCTTCAGACTGCATCTAACTATTGAATCTACTCTAGCATTTTTTGAGACAACTACATGGCTTATGCTATCACATCTTTAATATTAGATTAATACTCCTTAATAAGTTCATTAAGGACTCAATTTTTAGATTTTATTGTTTGACCTTACAATGTGAACTTGGATAGGTGTTAGAGGGTCTAATAATCCTTTATAAGCTATGTAATTATAAGTTGTATCTTTTGGTGAGCTAAGAGGAGGTTGGTGTTGATGAATTGAGTGTAGAGAACTAGGCACACATATTCAATGACCTTGTTGGTAATAATTATCTAACCCTATAGTTATGTGTTTTATTACAGTAGTTTCTCAATCCATCACTCCAAGGAGATAAATTTCTATGTAATAGACTCATGGAATGCAAATTCTCCCTATATTTATTTAACTAAGGGACGTTTTTCAACATCCAAATATGATTTAGTCATGGCTAGAACCATTGCTAATGTTGGAGCTACATGTTTTTAGGGATTCATTGTAGCAAATCAATGGGAAAGGAAAAGATAGCCTGCCAAGTGGATGTTGTAGGAATATCTCAAAGTTAGATTTTCTATAGTCTCATCGATGCATCCTATACTTATGTATCCTTATCCTCCCCTTTGTCCTATTTAGTAATTTTATCCTTCATGGCTTGTGTTTTTACTATAATGACTTTATCTTGTTGTACCTTCACTTGGTTATTATAGCTTGTGTGTCATGTGCCCTTTTCATGGTATCCTCTACTTGTTTGTCTCTTTCCTTTTACTTTTCCACAAATTTTACTTTGTCATGCATCTATATTGCCTTTGTCTCAAATTTTTCCTTTTCTTCCTCAACCTTATTCTTTTTCATAGTTACATATCATTAATCTTCCTCTTTCCTACATATTTCCATAACATATTTGTCCTTTTATTCTTATTCCTATTTCATAGTAGATACTATATCCTCTTTTTCTTTTTTTAGCTTATTCTTAGCTTCTTTATATTATGCCTCCTATTTTTTTGTGGACTCATCCTTGTTCTTATATTCCTCATCTTACTTAGACTTATTCAAAACATCTTGCTTCACTTGTAAATTCTTGTTAGTTATTTCCTATTTTGCTATTTGCACTTTATTTTTCCCATCTTCATCTTCTTCAAATTACAATTTCTATAAGTGTTTGTATTCTTGTGATTTTTGTGCTTTATATTTATCTACAACAACCTTTTCATCTTGGTTACTTTGTTCTTCATAAACTTGTCACTTTACCTTTGCCTTGGCATGATGCTTTTCTTCCTTTCAATCTTATTTTTGAGTTTCCCCTTCCACTTCTTCACATGAAACTTATTTTTCTTCCTATGTCTGTGTATTTAAAGCCACCTCCTCAATGTTGATGACAGGATCATTAAAATGTGATGGTGAATAAATAATCACAATGTTTAGAATTATTATCTTCTTAACATGGTCCTTCATATAACTATAACTAAGTAGTACATGATTATAATCTATTGTTTGGGTTGTTGATATGTTTGTATGGTTGGACTGGACTATGAGGCTTAGACCACTTATTCTTCTCCCTACATATGAGTTTTAAGAGTTTATATTTCTTTTTCTTCTTTCAAAATTGTCCTGTAGTGCTTTAACATTAGTTTATTGAGTGTAAGTACTTTGGTAGGACTTAATGGTATAAGATTAAATGGTTGTGGGTGCAAGGAACATAAAAATACCCCTACTACTAAGATATCTATTTGAATTTTATGAATATTGGCCTATTAATTGACTATATCCACCTTGATTTAAAGAGTAAAACCTCGTATTTTTACCCACATATATGGTGGTACCTTTTTCTACAATTGGATATTCCACACCAATTTCCAAAAGAACTCCTTCTCATCTTCCCTCTCATATAAATCATTGGACATGTAGGGCATCATCATTTGGTATACCTCTTGTTCATTATTTTTTATTTTGGACCATTGAAATTTGTTTTTAATCTTAGGATCATGAGGGTCATCTAACTAGGTCCTATAGCTCATTATCTATTTGGGTAAAGGAGATTTGTGTCTTATCAGGACCTTATGTTTCCCACAATCTAGTGGCATCGATGTTTTTATTATAAACTTCTCTAATGAGGATGTTGGGGATAGAACACCTAGTGGTATTATATATAATGGTGTTTCTCATATTTTAACTAATGTATTTTTATTTATAACTTATTTTTATATTTTTTCCATGTCAATAAAGAAAGGTATAGGTACACCAGGTACCTTTAGAAGCTTAATAATTTTTATACTTATACCTTGACATAGTTTTATAAATATTGCATGTTATCTTAAGTATTCTATCACATTAGGATGGATTTGAGGTTTAATTATAATGACTTCCACCAATTCATCCTACCCTATATTAAACTCCTAGGTATGTGTAAAGTACATGTTCTCATCCCACTTCTAGATGAGGTTCATCAACTTTATATCAAGATAATAGTAAATGTATAGGTGCACTATGCCTTCAACATATTTCAATTGGGTAAATACCAAAAACAAGACCAAGCATTTATATTGAAAGGTCTGATTCACCAAGGCCAATAACTTGTCAATATTGTTGGTGAGTTCTAATACTAGGAACTCATGCTAATTGAACTCTTCATCTATGTGGATCATATGATGGTTGATATAAATAGTTCCTTTTATTTCATCCTTAGTCATTTTCCATAATATTTTGGTGGTGTAGTCTATGAGAATATGAACTAGGTCATTTGGGATATCCTCCATGGGATGCTTCCATTGTCTATGGTATATCCATATCAAATTTTTGGTAGGATTGGTGGGACTCTTAAATTGTATGGATCCTAAAGTATTTAATATGTTTTCATTATCATAACCCACACCATCATATCTAAATTAAAAAAAATTGGTGACCTCCAAGGAAAGATAAATCTTTTCCTCACTATATATTCCAAGCACTAGTTGCTTTATGTCACCTAATTGAATGAATGTAGATAAGAATATCAAGAGATCAACATATATATTTTTGAGTTTATGTTATTTCACTATCAATAGGGCTTGTGTACCTTATACTCCTTGATTAAATATATGAGCTTCTATAAACTTGATAAAATAAGTATCTAGGTCTATGAAACTCATTTGGCATAGATTTTATCCAATCCTGATATATTATTTTTGTGCCATCGTGAGTCCTTTACTAGATTGAAAATGCTCAAACTGATCCATCAGATATACCTATGTTCTTATTCTATACTATTATGAATATTTTAGGCAATTTGATATCTACATAATGCATAAAAACTCAAAGACATCAAGGGATTAAAATTAGCTGTGTAAAGTGATGACTCAAGTGGAAACATCATACACTTATGGGAATTCATGTTCCTCTCCATAAAATTAGATTTGTATATGAGTTTTTATCCCTCAAACTTACTATTTATATCATTAAATTATCAATATCACATTTTGATGAGTTGGTGTGCTTTTTATTGGGCTAACATCCTTTATATGGTGAGTTGAATAAGGGATGTGATGTGATGCCTTACTATTCTCCTATAATAGTTGATTATTCATTAATTAATGTTCACCTCTCCTCTTAATTCATCATAATTTACCATAAATATGTATTATTCATTATCTATTTAGGACCTCATATCTTGTGTCTTTCTTGGACTTAATAATTGACGTACTCAATCCTTCTTTGGCATGATTTATTTCTTACTCAATTCATTCTATATTAATGGTGATTTGAGAGATATGGCCTCTTTTTTAACTTGTTGAAACTTACTATGACACACTTATGATCTATATACACAACAAAAAATAAACAAAACAAACCAAAAAAATGTAATTAAAAGATAATCGTAGACTAAAATGGTGTGACTCAATACCTTTTTTGACTTGCAAACATAGTTTAATGGTGGTAGGGTTTGATCCTACTACCATTCACCTATATAAATAATATGAAACCATATAAATCCCTTCAAACTACTTTTCTTGGTTGTGATAACTTATATATAATGTATGGACCTTTCCATCTAATGTTGAACTTGATTGAGGATACTCAAAATTGACTATCATAGAGTAATACCAACTTATCCACCTAAAACTCTTTGTTGTGTAGGTTGTAATCATGCCATGATTTTTTTATAAGTTTACGTACCTCCTAAGTCCAATATTATCTATTTCTAACTTTGACCATCTGATTTAACTCTAATAACATGTTTGTCAATGATCTTGTATTGCCCATGTATATAATTATTATGATTTGTAGAGTAGGTATTATATACTCCATGGGCATGACCAATTCCAAAATATAGACCAATTGAAATGGACTGAACCCTATTACACACTTATAGTTTTGAGATACACCCATATAATGTAGAAATTTGATCCTCCCAATCATCCCTTTGAACAACATAGATTTTAGTAATCATCTTACCTAGTACCTTATTCTTAGGTTCAACTTGGCTATTAGCCTAGGGATGATATGTTGTAATTTTATGCTGAGAAATAAAAAATTCATCAATGATAATATTTATAGTCTTGTTAAATAAATGTGTTTCTATATCACTTACTAGTTTTTTAGGATAACCAAACCTAGTAATGATATTTAATATAAGAACTTTGTTGCATCCTTAGAATCAGAACTGGGAATTATAATAGCTTCCACCCACTTCATAAAATAGTATGTCACATTAATAATATATCTAACATGTTTATAATTATTAGGTAGACTAATAGGGTGAATGAAATCAATTCCCAATTTCAAAAAAGGTTATTGTACTGGCATCAGTTATAAAGGCACTTTATGTCATTGGTTTGGTTTACCCATCCTCTAATATACATAACATTATTACACAGATCTATGGGCATATTTAAATAGATAATACCACCAAAGGCCAATTTTTAAGGTTTTACTCATATTCTCATCTCTTATGAAGTGACCCCTTATGATCCCCTAATGTGCCTCTTCAATAAAATGTGGCCTTTCATGCTCTAGAGTAACTTTGTGCAAAGCTTCATCTTTAGCCAGATGATAAAGAGATCCATTGATAATACTATATGTCAAGGCTCTATTAATGAGTTTCTTCTTATCCTTTTCAACATAATATTTCAAAAATATCCCTTGTTCAATAAAGTTTGTGACATCATGTAACTATTATGAGATTCTAGAAACATGAAATAGACATGTGTTTAGAGACTCATCTAGGATCTCCTCTAGTTTCTCACCATTTTAAAAACTACTCAAATGATCTGGATCTATATTATCTCAGCCTTTCTTAACATTTATTTGGAATTAAAATTATTGGAAAATCATCAACCAACATGAAATGCATCCTCACAACATGGGCTTATTTACCAAGAAGCATAACGATTGATGATCAGTTAATAACTCTAAAGGTGTAGCCAAAAGGTCATGCTAGAACATGTGAAGTGTAAACACCATAGATAAGTATTCATATTTAGTTATCATATCATTTTTATCCATAAAAAATATTTTCATAATTGTGAAATGGATAGGATTATATTATCCACCCTCCCCTTGTGCTAATACCACTAAAACTATGATTCTTGAGGCATTTACATGTATGTTAATGGTTCACCATAGTTTGGGAAAACTAGGATTAATATAGTAACCAATATCTTCTTTAATTTAATGAATGTTTTTTGGCATTCCTCTATCCATACAAACTATGTTCCTTTGTGAAATAATTAATACAAAGGAGTAGATATGGTTAAATACACTTTAATGAACTTATGGTGGTATCTTATATGTCCTAGAAAATATCACATCTATATTTAACTTGTAGGTGGTGGCATTCCCATAATTAATATAATATTATCTTGATCTACCTATATGCCCTTGATGTAAAACAAATATCCTAATATAACTCCACACAGTGTAAAAATTAAACATTTATTCAAATTAAGTGTAATTCACAGTGCCCTGCATCTCTCTAACATAAGTCAAAGTTTAGATAGATTATTTTAGAACAAATAAAACATTACCCACTAATCTAAGTAAATTTCTAAAAATTCAAGGATAAATTCCTTAAATACATTGACTATATCAGTAGAAAAAACTATAGGTGTCTTCTTTAACCAAAATGGCATTACCTTATATGCAAAGCAACCCCATTAAGTTGTGAAAGTGGTATTGGTCCTATCTTATTATATTATTAGGATATAATGATATCCATTAAAGCCATCGATGAAGGAATACACTTCATGCGATGTAAAAACTTCTAATTCTTCATATTTGAATGGAATAAGAAATAAATGATTGATACAAGCCTCATTCAAGATGTGATAGTATCCATACATACAAATTTACCTATTCTTATTTGGTTTCACCAACATAGGGAAATCCTATTAAGATTTATCTATAGGAAAGATAATACCAACTTCATGTATATAGTCCCAATTAGCTTTCAATTTAAGCTTAATATTTAGATTCAATTGGTAGGGTATTTTCTTGATTGGGCATGTGAACTCATTCAGATAAATGTGCATTTATCCTAAAGATAGATAAAAAACCTTAAACTCTATAAATTTTAAAATAAATACATCATGGTAATATCTTAAGAGTTTCATAAATTCATATATGTCTTCCTAAGACCAATAATCTCCACTATGTGCTAACATGGTAATGGCCTCTTTTCTATTATTAATCACATGTTCCTTTAGTGATTCTCAATAGATGTTGAATTCCCCCTCAGTAATTGAGTTACATAGAATCTGTTGGGCACATCCATTTGGAAAATTGATGTGTCATAGAATTTATTATTTTATTTTCTATGTGACTAGGTCTAAGAATGGTTCAAATTCTCATTTAGGCTCAAATATATCAGCTAAATCCATGTCATCTTCATCTTCCAAATTATAAATCCAATCATTTTGATATTATATCCTATAACAATATTTAAAATGATTTCTTCTTTCCCATTTTCATCTTTATGGGCCTGTAAGGCATCCTTCAAGTCATAGGCTACTCCTTTTTATGAATATAACTCAACCCTACCATTTTAGTACTTGGATCTCCCATTACATAGAAAAGTCTTATATATTTTTAATGATTGTGTGTTAGGGTATTATTATATTAAAAATGAATGTTTAAATGAATTCACTTCAGACTTATGCCTAATGCTTCATATCTTGACTACATTGTTGATGTATGTACCAAACATTTGGGAAAACATCTAGTGTATTTTAAAAAAAAATATACCTATTAATTTAGAGCCACATATTTTAAAATTTAGACATAAATGCATTATTATATATGAATTTGGATAGTCTCCCTCTTTAAACACTTGATAATCTTTTCTAATGTTAATTGGTAATTGGAACCTAGCTAATAGTATATCACATACTTTATTCCAGTTCAGTTGTTCATCCTAGTGAAATGAACACTATTTCATATTAACCCCCTTCAATGCATAGTTCAGAGTGCTTTCCATTTGGTCAATATTCATTACATGCTATCAGAATCAAAGGATAAAATGATTAAAATCCTTAGTGGTGAAATAGTGGGGTATTTGGATTTTTATCATAAAGACCATCTAAAGAAGATATATCTCATGATCTCCCTTAAACTAGTTGAGTATGTGTGTATTATAATCCCAACTCATTGAAGATGATATATCCCATGGTATAATTGTTTCTGAAGTCATTTCTATGTAATTTTTGTCTTTGTGACCTATCTAGTATAAATTTTTTATGTCAGATCAAGTTGTTGAACTTATATTCATAGACCACACATCCTTTAGTTCCAACTATGGAATCTCTATATGATTTAGTATAGGCTTGAAAATGAGTCATTTCTTGTAGATATTTTGTGTTTGGACCCTTTAGGGATTATTGTTATCATAGATAACTATATATTTAGTATCTTTTAGAGCTTTCTATTTATCTTCTATGTTCACTTTCATCCAACTACTTTCCCCATAAACATATGACAAATCAAGCTCTTTGGGTATGCGATATGGTTTTTACCCACATTTATTTAATGTAATTATGATTATCTTATCTCTTTTATGATATTTAAATTTATTCATCATGATATTGATGGTCATTTGACCATTATATACCCATTTTTCCAATCAATGCAAGGTAGTGAGTCTCATATATCTTCATGCCAATTACTTTAAAGTCATCACACATACTTTAATCCATGATTCTAATTACCACATATTTCATAAGTCCAATAATATCAAATCATCCATATTCCATAATGCTTAGTGTGATAGGACTATAAATCAATGCAGGTTATCTAATAGTTACCCATGTTAATCTTGGGATCATGTTAACGATGATGCTAAAATCAAATATACCATATTGGGAATTTCATACCCTACCAACCTGATACCAATCCTATAATAAACATCCCAATATTTTTAAGTCTTAACATACTATATAATTGTATCTATATATTGTTGGACTTTCTACACACATTCCAAAAATTATGGAGTAGATTGGTGATATTCTATGAAATATTTGTTATGCAAGGTATTAAGTAACTTCATTAAATTTTTCAAGGTGATGATAAAAAAATATGTTCATCCATATCATTAATATCATATTTGATAGTTTATTATTGGTAGATTATTTTCAAAATTTATGGAAGTTCTTGTATTAGTCCTTTTTGGTGACTAGTTTAGTATTATTATCATATCAAGACTTTCTTATCCCATCATCTTGTGGCATCTCCAGAGGTGGTAATCCTTGTTCTACATGTTTTTGGGTGACTACTTGCATAAATTAATTATCTCTAGTTTGTGGATTAATAATATTCACATTCCTTATTTCCTTATCAATTCACTATTTTTATGAAACTAGACTATCCTTTATGTTGTGTTAATCTAAAAATCTATAGTAGGCACAATATGATTATCATTAGGGATTTTATGGATAATTTCTTTGTATATGATTATATTATTTACACAAGTATCATTGAATTTTAGGTCAATGGGAATTATTTCCATACCCCCTTATGCATCACTTTAGTATTATCGCTTATAATAGCCTTTATATCCTCATCTATTTTCTTGGAATCTTCATCCATTTGAATATTATGGCACAAAGATCCTAAAATATTATTGTGTGTTCTAACCTTGTTTTTTAAGGCAATCATACCCATAATATTGGTATTAAATAGGTGATTGTTCCCAATTTATTTATTTTGTCTGGAAAATCATAGGATTCCACTAAGAGGAAGATTGGTATTGCATTATTAGAGGCGATCAATTTTTAGATGGAGTTATCCAAGACTAAGATGGTGGTGTTAAATTGGCCATACCTATAGGTTGATATTATGGTCCCATTTTAATACATGGTGCACCCATCTATGTTGTACAAATGATGCTAATGACTAGGAATTATTTTAATCATAATGGTTGTTTGATGTATAATGATTGAAAACACATTCTTTGTAATATTCTTCTTTAGTTCCTAGAGGGATATGTAACTTTTTCATCATAATTAGGTGAATTTTAGAAGTTGTAATATAGAGTCTTTGGATTATTAACATACTATTTTAGGATATGGTAGTGATATGTTTCATGTCTCACCACTTTGTATATTTTATAAAATTTTATTTTGATTCTTGGGCACTTATTCCTATGATGTCCTTATTTACCACACTTTATACACCATCAACCGAACATGGACTTGTATCCTCCCTCTTGATACTAATCAATCCTTATCATGAGTTTTTATATAGTGTTTTCTATTTTAAAATTTAAATTCAAAGTATCACCATACTTTTTTTATTTTTAACCCTAATCTTAGTTGTTATTTCATCTCCCTTTTTGTTGATTTGTGTTTGAGTGATGGTGAACCATATTATTGTTCTAAATTCTTCCATAAACAAAGACAATTTATCTTTATCTTATATATCAAAATATATTTTATTCATCACATTAGAGAATCTATAATCATATTTAAAGACTATCTCTTTTGCTCCCTATCATATTTATTTCAAATCCTATATAGTTTGGTTAGAACATTTATTGATATTAAAATATGTAATAAGAAATGTATTTACTTGTTACATATATGATTTATTGAAATATCTATGGTATATGGATTTAAACACATGAAAACACAAATATCCAATTGATTCAAATTTATTTATGATATCTTTCATAATTCCCTTGGCCTACCACTTTATGCCATAATTGAGAAAGTATTATTCTAGGTTTTAAAACCCATGATAGGGTCCAAATTGATAAAGTCCCCTAACTAAGTTTCCACACTAATATTTCGCTTAGGTATCAAAGTTAATTTATAAATAATTAGTAGCTATTGATTTTATGGAATTACCAGGAATACCTAAGTTCTTAGTGCCTATTGTGTCCTTACTCATTTAGGTGATGATGCATTCTTTGATGTATCCTCATCCTCTTCATCTTATTCCAAGATCTTGATTTATGAGATAAAATTCCTTGTGTAATTATTATGGGATATATCTCTATCAAGGCTACTACTTGTATATTCTTATTCTATTTTTCAAAAAAACTATGTACAACTTCATGATGTGTGTAATCAACTAGAAGTGGTATTTGGATTCTAAGAGTACCACTTGAGACAACCTATTCCTAGATTAGCCCTATACCTATCCTAAATCCTTCTATCACACTTTTATATCCTTTGTGTGGACCACATGTGTTCTTAGTTAGCTAAAACATAGTCTTATACCTCCACTCCTAGATCTTGGTCCTTCATGCCCAAAATCCTACTAGTTAGACATTAACAACACATTAAATATGTAGTAAGAATTTTGAGCTAATAGATTAAATCATGTAATTTAAACCCAAAATCTCAAACTACCTAAGTAAGATCTAGATTCATTAGAATCAAATGCCAATATATGAATACATAATTAAAACTAACATTCTAATCCTAAATCTAATTGCTTCAAACCAAGATTAAATGGATAAAAGATGAGGATTGGATTGAGATTACTGTAGACTCAAAATTTTGACATTATGGTTTCTTGATCATGGATTCATGGATTTGGTATGTGGATTCAATTTCATGTCATTGAATCTTATTTTAGACATGGATAAATGGATTATTTATATTTAATATGGAGGGAAGAATAATGACTAGATTTAAATCTTGGGACAATGAGATTAATTTTAGGGGATCTTCTAAAGAATTTTTAATTCTTTGGAAACCTCTAAAATAGAGGGTTATAGAGGGTGAAGGGTAAGTTACAGAGGATTATAGAATTTCTTAGGGATTAATTAGGATTAGGTAGGGGATTATATAGGGATTAGGTGGGTGATTAGCGATTAGGGGTGTAAGAAAGCCTAGGAATAGGCTTGATATGTGGGTACGTGGGTCACGGGAATTTAAAATACCAAATAATGGATAAGTGGGATTAGTTAGTGGATAAGATGGGATTAGGTGGATTAATGAAGAAGCGGGGGAGGAATAAGGTTAATAAATGAAGAAAAATGGAAGGGGGTAGTAGACAAATTAATAGAAGGGGTGATATTTGGATGAAATTAAATGAGATGAACATAATTAATGTCAAATAATAATGTTATTAGTGACAAAAATTAATCAAGAAAATTTAGGTGCATACAAAAGACACTAAATTCACATGGTGTTAGTGTCCCCAACATGGCACTAGTGTCCCTTACCCTAACTCTCTTGAACGGATATATTTTAAAAATTTAAACTTTTTTTAAGGTCATCTTAAGCAAATTTTATTATCCGCATAACATACAAAATGTATAAAAATAATATTTCTAAAATTTATCAATTATTGATGGTTTATATCTTACAGGAACCCATCAAGTCTCAATATATCTAAGATCACACTTTAATGGGTGCACCGAGAAAGGGGTGAATAGATTATTACTATTTTTCAAGATTGTTGTCCCTATACTACCACTTTTTATCACTCCAACCATCTCTTAAAAACATTTCCATAATATTTATCTCCTATTTTCACCCTCTTCTAGTCATATTCAACCTTCATTATCCCTTACCTATCCTAAAATCCTTTTTAGAAATTTATGATACACTGTCAAAACCATCAACCTTGTACTCTAATTGAAAAAACTCAATTAGGGTCTGAGTCATTCCTTGGCCGATATAGACCAGGACCTAATTTTTTTATCAATAATGATAAATTGTTGATTGGGATAACTCTGTCAACTAATTTATTTTAAAATATTAGGTTTATATTTATCTATACATACATAATAATTTTGTCATTTATAAAAGATATAATAGAAGAATGAAATATGTGTATTTCACATATAATTATCCACCATTCTCTTGAATAACATAACTTAGGGTTTCAATACTTTTTTTGGAGATACAGATATTGTCTTATGGAGAGGATTTTTAGATACATAGATAGGTTGTGTATCCTAGATATAACTTGTATTTGTCATCCTTACATAACAAAACAACATTTTGTGAAGCACCTTGGCTAAGGGAGAGATTGAGGCTCAGAGGGTTTGTCTTCAAAGGTAAGTATTCCTATCTTTGTTCTTCCTTAATAAGAGTAGATATATTTACATTTGTATTTATCTCCCATGCATTAGGATTTTGTATACATTGACATGAATATATGTCTTCTATGCATATTTATTTAATGTTTATTACCCCAACTTTGTGCCACAATATTTGGTGAGCACTAGATTAGATTTTACTTCACTTGTTAATATTTTAGTTAATATGAGAATGTAGGACCTAGTTAGGGTTATTGCTTAGTGTTGCTTGATTGGAGGCTTTATAACCCTCTTCAAACCCTCCCTAGTGATATTATTGTGGTAAGACATCCCTTGGATAGGTATATTAGATCCATATTGATCATGACCTGAAATATCTAATGTATCAATAATTGGAAGTGTAAGTAGGGTTTATCTTCTTCAAGATAGGATTGATTTATAAATCAGTTGCATTTCCCTTTGTATACGTTCTAGTGTACCCAATGTGAATCTAACCCTTGTAGGTTTTATTTCATGCCATCATTTTTATCATTTTATAATATTTTTACATATTTTTAGTACTTTATCAAACTAATTGATATAGTTATAACTTTTTGTGTTTAGGTTTAACACACAATTGCATCAAAATGACTATGTTCTATCTATGTAGGTCTTCATCAACTACAAGTTATTAGATCAAAACTTTCAACATAATATTCTTATCCAATTACATATTATCATACATTTTCAAATAGGTCAACTCTACCTACTAATTTTTTCTACTAACATAAAGGTTAGTAAACACTATCAAATAGGTCAAATTTATTCATTACTCTTCTTCAACATTTAGGGTGTTTTAGAACTTAGTTGAACCAGTCGACCAATTTTTTAGAGCTTGAAAGAAACAATTAAGAACTATAGAATAAAATTTTAAATCTAAAAAATATTCAATCCCACCAACATTCCTTTCTCATCTCTATTTGTCATTTAAAATATTCTTTTAGTTCTATTTTTCACAAGATAATAGTCTTGAAAACTACAAACCTATAGCCAACCAGGTTTACCTAGTCGACTTAGTTCTATAGTTTATCTTCTATCTAAGAGACATATTCAACCTATTTGACTATGTTATTAAATACTTCAATTATATATAATAATATAAACCAAGTCAACTATATTATATATTTTTTTTCATATAATGTCACTAGAACCAACTCTATACTATTCTTAATCAAAGAATTAACTTTTATTTACTAGTAACTAATTCAAATTTACTTTTCAATTGTTTTCATGCTTAAAGTAAATCACATAATATAAATAGGTGGTTTTTTAAGTTACCATTTTAATAAAATTAATTTAATATTATACACACACTACCAAATCACTTAACATTCAAATAGTATTTAAACATTTTTCTTCCCAAGGCCTACTTACTTGGATCTCATCACTAGGGGGGAAACTGACTTGGTTTTTTGGCCTAGTATAAATATGTGGTTAATGGTATATGTTGTAAAACCACCCAACACCCTTATCAATACAAAATTTTAAATTGAGGGGGTAGGCACCAATACCAAACTAGTACTATTGCCAATATAGATCCTTTTCATCCCAAACATCCTAAAACCAAATTTAGACTACTTTCTAGTTCCCTATTCAAGCCAACTTTCCTATAAAATTAAAATAAAAAATTTTTAATAATGTAATAACATTTATGGTGACCAATTAGTTAGAATTTACTTTTCACTTGATCACTTTCTCTTTGATCATTGTGTGTTATATTGAAAAACTTTAATTGTCCAATGTTGGTTCAAGGTTTATTTTTTGTACCCAAATTGAATAAATCACATTGATCCAATTATTTGAGTGTTTGATTTCATATTTCTTAAAAATATCTTGAAATGTATTCCCCCTATATTATAACAATGTTGTTTTGGTTGATACAATCTCTTATATAATGTGTTTTAGCTTCTTTCTAGTAGTACATAGTCTATATGCATGATTATGTCTTCTTATCCTCTTATTAAGTTTTTTTATTTAATATTACATAGTCAATATGCATGAATTTGTATCCTTATCATCTTGTTTATCTTTAATTTTTTCAATACACGATTAACCTAAATGACTATGTATTATTATCTATCTATTGGGTTATATAACATAGTCAACTAATTCAAATCTGTATCCTATTTTATGACTTTGTATTTACATCATCCTCATACTTAGTTTTAATCTCTCATCATGAAATTCCTATTTGAGGATAACACAGAGTTAAACTCAATAGATATGATGAAATTTATGAATCCCAATATGTTTCCCCATAAACAGCTTGTGCCTTTCACTATAGATTAAATTAATGTGCATGTAGCCACTCACACTAAAAACTATGAGACTCTTCCTCATGCATGTTTAGTTCATAACTCTCTTTTATCCTTAGAAGATGAACCTAAATTATATTATACTCTAGAAATTCTTTTATTAATTAATGAATTTACTTAACATCAAGGAAAAGATACTTCCACTATTTACAATCTTATGATAAGTGGTAAAAAAGAATAACCCCATTCACCTTCCCCCACATTCCCACATGGATTTGGGGGAAATATATTCTTTGATTATCAACTTATTCCTTCTCTTTTGACCCATTCTCATACTATTACCTCTTCTTCCTTGATTTATTTACCTCCATGCCAAGTATCTCTACTAACATGGCAGGCTCAACATCTTGTGGGCCTTTTCCAAGACCCACCCTTATTAATCACTATAATAGTGCATCATTTTCTACCAATAGTAATCATGAAACTAGTGCTTCTTCTTATTCTTCTTCTAATCCTTCTACTAGTGCATCTTTTGCAACACATGACTATCATGCCACTAGTGTCACACATGCCACTACTCATAGTGGTACCCAATCCACTAATAACAATGTTAATGCTTTGCATACTTCACACACTAACTAAAAAACCACTCAAACCCATTAATGTTTTTTTTAAAATACCAACCAAATGAATGTTTTTTAAGCTAATAATGCCAACGAATAATAAAAATTTAGAATCACCTTATTCATCTCCAAAATCATCTTCACCAAGTTCCATGGGAGTGTATAATCAAAATTCCCCCAACTCCCCTTAGGTATTCCCATGGTAACCTTATTTCCCAACCACATTTTGCTAACAAAATGATTAAACATGTTCAAAATAAACCTCTTATACCTCAAATTTCCAACATAAATATAAGAGGTATCACCCCTAACATTAGCTATAATAGGATAATTGATCTTAATTTACAATTAAAAACATTTGGAAATCTATGAAAATATTGGGTCAATTTAAACACTTTTTCCACTACCAAGATCTTAGAGAAAACCCTCTCTAAATATGCTTTAGATAGGTATAATAAAATCATGTCTCATTCCATCACTAGTTTAGAAGATGTAGTTAATGTTCTAGTACAATATTTCAAACTAATGACCTCTTTAAAAATATGTTGGCTCATTTTATTAATTAAAAACATATTGAGATGGAGAATTCACAATATTTTATCAAAAAATGGAAGACATTATCTAATAAATGTGAATACAACATGGTAGATGATAAACTCTCTCATCAATTCACCAATACCCTTTATCATAAGTTTAAATATTAGGTTAGGACTCTTTCTCCATAAACTTTAGAAAAGGCCCTTGACCAAGTCAAATGCTAAGATTTTATCATGCATCAGTTTGATCTATATCAACTATGGGCACTCACATGATCATCAAAAATAAAAATCATCATGATACTAATGATGTTGTCATTGATTCTTATGATATTATTCATAATATTCAAGATATTCCTCATAACCTTGCTCTAGAATAAGCTTCCCCTTTAAACCACACCCATAATCATTAATTTTCTCTAATAAGAAACATAAATGTTCATAAGCCATTTTCTTTAGTATAACTATAAAAGAATATACCAAAGCCTATTCCATGAGATCTTTATCCCACTAACCCTATGAAATCATGGTACAATCCAAATAAATTATATTAGTTTCATTATATTTTGGGTCACTCTAATGAGACTTGTAGGCAATTGCATAACATATCTATGGATTTCCACCTTGGTCCAAATATTGATCATGATTCCCTCATTTGTAAACATCAACAATCCTATGACATTGATTTTAAATCTCATGAAACATAAATTAAAAATCAATATTCATAATGGGCTAATGTTCATCTATAAAATTAAAAATATCCTCTTTCTAACCATCAATACAATAATGAAAAGCATAATCCTTCCACCAATCATGTTATCACATAGATTTTATACCCGTTCATTGATGTGGTAGTTCACTGTGAAAAAATATAATAATACAATGGGAAAAACTACAAGCTATGGGACTTTGGAAAATTCAAGTTAACCTTCAAAGAAGGAAATATTAATTTCATTAAATCTGATGCAACTGATAAAATATCAATTTATAGAAATTCCTCTCCTTTAGTGTTCTTGCTCCTAAACTAGGTTTTGACTAGGAAAGGAGTTAAGAATGAAATTTGTAAAACTTAAATGGTGATTGAACCAAATATTTGTAGTGTATCTTAGTACTTTATTGAATTAAAATAATATAATGTAAAATATATTGAAATTTATTTGAGCATAAACTCATGCAAATGGGAAATCAGAGGCAATATTTTATTATTTTTCATAGAAGGGAAAAAATTCTTTATTTATCAAACAATCTTTTAGAAGGGTATAAAATACCAAAAATTATTTATTATTAATTAAATAAGAATTAAAAATTCCACAAATGTTTAAATAACATGCATACATAGGGATTTCTTAGACAAGAAAGGTAAAATATTCAATTTATTTCATTCTTTAGGTTACAGCTTGTAGAAAATACAATCAAAATGAAGAATAATACTAATAAAAATAAAAAGATAGATTGGGATATGGGGTCTACCCATATTTATAAAAAATATCTAATAGATGATATTTAGTAATCAAAACTTCAATGCTCAGTAGAATAAATCATGTAAATATGGAACTTCATATAAAAAGAGGCATGATATTTATCTTCTGGCATCCTTAACATGGTAAAATAGTTTGAAAGAATGCATGCAAGACATGGGCATGATATTTAACTTGATGTGGCATGGATGGAAACAATAAAATCTTCATGAAATGCTTTGTGTCTTTTCCATGTAGCTACAAAAATTTTCATGCAAATGGGTAGCACCCAAAATGGAACTCAATGTTTAAACAAAATATAACTTTAGAAATAACTCAAGTTACTTTTATAAAAGCCTAACTTAAAGATTACAAGTGAGAATTTTACAAATTGAAAGTAATGTCACTTTTTAAAACTAAATTTGTAATTTACAATGTGTAATTATACAATTTTAAGCAATCATAACTTGTCAAAATGACAAGTGTAATTTTCAATTATGCTTTTTATAGTTTCCAACCTGTCAAAATATAAAGTGTAAAATATATATGTCTCTTTCTCAAAAAGAGCTATATAAAATCTAGTTGTAATTACAATATATATAACTTTGCAATGTTTCACAATGCTGAAAATATAATACATGAGAATATTTTAATATAAATAACTGATCAATTTCGAAAACTTACTCTACTTTCTTGTCTTTCTTATCATGTAGCTTCTCAACATATGCATCAAAGGCCTTGAAAATCTCATGGATTCTAAATTCATCTACACTAAAGGATTAAAAGTTGGTGATCTCACAATTTTTTGATGTGTTAGAATGTTCCCACTATAAAGCCTTGATTTTTTACACTTATTTACCCATCTTATCCCATGAATTATGATACCTAATATGGTGGTGGATAGAGTTCAAGATAAAGACTATATTTTTATCAGATTCTTCTTATACCACCTATTTGATCTTGATCTAAACCTCTTCTAATATAATGATGTTATGTTCATCATCTACTGGCCTACTTGATAATTTACTTAACATTTCTTTAATGTCATACAACATTTCAATGTCTTTATCATGGATTGGTCTTATGTGTAGCCTATATCATAATATTAATTATGAAGTATGTATCTCTATCTAATTTCTCCTATTCTCTATCATTTTTAATTATTCCTTTAGCAAGGAGGATGTAAATGTAAATGGAGACTACAACTATCAATTTAAGATAATAGAGATTCAAACTTGTTATTTCTCCCTCATACTTACTAACCAGTTCTCCCATAATAGTCCTTATTTCCATTATAAATGTATAATGGCCCATTATCATGGAAATAATTTTATTTCCTTTGTAAATGAGTTAATTTGAACATTATTTAGTATCCCTTCCCATATTTTCAATTTTAGTCACCCCAACTATTTTTCCCTAATCTAGGATTTGGTTAACTAGCTATGTTGACTCAAGTTTTATTAATCATCGACTAGGCTCTATGAATTTGTTCAGTCCAACTATGCGTTAATTCACTTTATTTTTCAATTCATCTTTAGTGACCTAATCACTATCTATTCTCTCAAAGAGGGAGTTGATTCCAATTTTAACATCATGCTTTAGCCCCTCTATTGTTAGACATCCAAGGAGAATCTTTTAAATTTGATATTCCCCCACTACTAAAAATTTATTTGGTTTATCTTTTTGGGTGATTGTAATCTCAACATATCTTTCCCCTTTATCATGACATGAAATTATAGATAAGGTCTAGGGAGTAGTCTTGGACTCCTTATTTACATCTAAAAGGCCAAAATATAATCTACTTAGGGAAATCATCTATTTTCACTTCTTTACCAATATTTTTGATAGTCATCTATGGGTAACATCTTCTTTCATAAATACTGTCACCTAAGAATCACCATCTAAGGCTGGTATACTAATATGCACTACCATAAATGTGGAGTCCTATGTGGATGATACCATTGATTGCTTAGGATATGCTTATGGAATTTCATCTCCATCAGTAGATTTTAAATCCACATTTGCATCAAGAAATTGTGTTTCTCCTATCTCCACTAAAGGTGTTGTTGAAACTATTAAAGTGGAGGAGGTGGGGATAATGGAAATAGTTGTGTATACTAAGGATGTATGAGGTAAATGTTATAATACTGGGGAGGTAGACATAGGAACTCTAAATTTAGTAACTAGTGGAATGGTTGAAGCTAATGCATTAAATGAATTGATTAAATGAGTTAGGCCCCTTAGGGTTGGTAAGGTAATGAAGATGAAAGGGGATGAAGATTAAGTAGTACCTATCTTAAGAGTTGAAATGACCAGTAGAAATGAAGTCAAGATGATTGAGTCCTTGGCTATGTACTACTGAGTTGTGTTGGAAATAAATGGGGATAGAATGGAATGAATTATGAATAGAATGTAAAGAGGGAGTAAAATATAAGGAACAAGTGAAATTTGGGGAAGGTAAAGTGGAGTAAAAACTTGAGTATCCACTGATGGGAGACCCTGAGTGTCTACTTAACTTGATTAAATTAGTTGTAATGGAATTATTGTTGTAGGTAATGTGGGAGGAATGAGAGGTGGAGGGGAAACTTGAAATGTAGGGGGAGTAGAGAAAGTAGGTGGATGTATTAGGGATTCAAGAATAATTTACAAATGTGGAGGGTGAACTATATAGATTGGGGATGTTACTATGACATATATTGGGGTTGAAGCTATGGAGGCTCGAACTAGGGTTATGTCATATAAAGATATTATGATCACTTGGTCAACTTCTACCCCATCCTTACTAGATTTTCCTTTTGTTTTATTATTTTTGGGAAACTAGGGTTTAGTTCATAAATAATAGAGGGTATAGATTAAGGGGAAAAATTCAGTCAAGTGCAATAAAATACAAATTTATATCAATTTCATCAAATGAATTACATGAGGAAAATAATTAACTTATCTATAAAAATAGGTTAAAATGGATGATTTAGAGGCTAAAAACTATTATGCAAAATTGGGATGGTGTCATGAACCTAAATCTAGATTTATTTTAATAAAAGGATAAGACCACAAAAAATAGTAAACTTTGGGGTCCAATGTTATTGTCCACTCCTACCGTTATTGTCCAAAATAGTCATAGAGACCTAAATTTTTTGGGTTCTTTACACTATTCATATGTAAGCCTATCTATGAAATATTGAGTGATAAATGTCAATGGAGTTCACTATAAATATAATTTAATCTTCAAACCCTAGGTTTATCTACACACATAAAACAACAAACACATTAAAATTAAAAGTGGGAAAATTGGGTTTGGGGAAGTATGATCACATGATCTACAACCCCTAATATCCTAATCAATACCTACATTAACTGTCAATCTTGGTCTTAGTTAAAATATATTTTTCCCTTAGGGAATGTGCATAATCAACACACATGGTAGATAAATTAATGAACTTTTTCCTATGCCCTTCCTTGATCAAGCATGCAAATCTATGTGTGATGTATAATGCTAAGCTATATAATTAACTAATAATTTAATTATTTATTGTGCCAAAGTAGTAAGTGCTAGATATAAAATGCCTTGTGAAGACCTTTATATAGGAAAATTTTTATTTTGAATTTGGGATCTTTATTCGCATTAGCCAACATCAAAAATATAAATAAAACTTAAGGGAGGGGATAAGAAAGGTTTAAGACATGTTAAGGAAGAAAAATTATCATTAGATGATAGTGTTGAGTATGATAAGAGCATTGACCACTATAGTCTTATAGAATTCTATTATCTAAGAGTTAGAAGAATAGGTTGATACTAACATAGACTAAGACTTGGGGTCTTAGGAGGTATAGGTTAGTTGACTAAGATAACAAAGAGGTGTTAAAAGTAATAAATAAGACTAAAAAAAGTAAAACAAAGACATGGTTAATGTGAAAAAGGCTCATATTCTCTAGTCAAAGTCTCCTATGAAAAATACTATGAAAATAAATGATATGTGTGGTTTCTTAAACAATTTAGGGTGTATAAATTTTACCCCATTTTATTCTAGTGATGTAATGAAATGAAATACTAGAGTAAAATAAAGAAGAAAATCCATACCTAAACGTACTTGTATGGAGATGACTGTGTGGCAAGGGTCTAATTCATGTCTTGGCCAAGGAAGTGGATGGAGAGCTGAATAGTGTCTAGAGAAAGAAGGAATCCTTAAAATAGATACCCCATGTATTAAATCTTAATGTGAAATCTGTGTAATCATGGAGAAGGAGGGAAATGCTTGCCCACTATGATAAATTTGACTAAAAATAAGGAATGTTCAAAGGCCCAAAATCAATGTATGTCCTTTGTCCCACATAAACTCATGTAATCTAGAATATTTGTATAAAATTTGTATACTATGAAGAGAAAAATCTATCATGACCCACTTTGAATATCTGAACTAGAATTTAAAAATACTCAAAGGCCCAAAACTAATGTTTGTGTTCTATCCCACACAAAATTGTGTAGTATGGGTCTATGTAATGCAATGGACCAATCATTGTAGATGACTATGTGGTCTAAACTACTAACAACCTAGTTATAGTTGGGTATAATCTAAAAACCTAGTCAATATGCAAGAAGAGAATGGCATGCCTTTCCATTCCATCTATATAATCCTGAGTGATGAATAATATAAACATTTGTGACATGCCCCCTAATTCAGTATGTGAGTGATGCATCTATATAATCTAGTAATTTTATCACCACATGTGATATGACATATCTTACCATGCCTCATGTGAAAATTGGAGACCCAAAACACTATGTTATTTAATATGTCCATAGTCTTCTATCTAATTTTGGAAACTATGTCATAGTATATGAAGATGTATATGTGAGATGTGTATTATGTACATGCCCCCAAATCTAGTATCTAAGTATGTATATTTATTTAGATCATTATGAATCCATATAATCTAAAATACTATATTTGAATAGTCTATGTATCTATATCAAAATCATTGTGGATCCATATGATCTGAACCACTATATTTGAATAGTCTATGTATTGGTAAACTAAAGGTATATTTCTTTAAATGTATTGAGTAATGCTGAGTGACCTATATAACTTGAATCACTATATATCTTGACCAATCTAAGCTAAATCTAGTAATCTAAATGTTGGATGTATAAGAACCATGATGTATCCACTTATGAGAGTGGGTGGGTATGTTGGGTAAGTGTAGAAAAAGGAATAGTATGAGTGATTCCCCCTTTTAGGGAGACAGATGAAATTTTTGATAGAGGAAGTCAAGCCAAAAGTGATGAATAGTGTTATAATAATATAAATAAGGTTGGTGTGTTGTGAATGGATTGAGAGGTTATTTGATTGATTAGATAAAGTTTTTCAAAGTGGAACATGTTTGGATTGGTGAGGACCAAGGTGTGTGTTATAGATATAAGATAAATATAGAAGTGTTCATGTTATACTAGGTAGATTAGGTAGTAAGAGATTGAAACTTGAGTGATTATAAAGGTATCATTGTCATGATTCTATGGAATAAAATGGTTTAAAAAATAGAGTTATAGGGTTTTAGTTATGGGAAAAATGTTATTTTGTTTTGATTTGAAAAGTAGACTAATATTGGAAATTGGATTGATTCATGATTCATTTGTGCATTGACTAGGTTTGGATTATAATCTCTAGAGTGAGAGAAATGTCGAAGAGATGAGCACTTATCATGACTCAATTTGAGTTGTTGATAGCCCAAATTTAGGATGGTAGGGATGTGACCTTGGTAAGTAACCCAACTACTTGGGTTTTGTATATTTTTAATCCTATTTTGGTGTTTTTTAAATCTTAAAAGTAGCCTAGGAATTTTTTTCTAGTTTTAATGCTCCTATCCTATATCTAGTGCTCTTGTCTAGGTTTCAGTGCTCTTTTCTAATTTACAACACTCCTATCTAGTGCTACTATCCTCTATCTAGCACTGTTGTCTTAGAAGCATATTTTTTATGATGTTGTTTTGTTGTTCACTATTTTTATATCTTGGATTTTTTTTTAGCATTATTGACTGATAGATGTGTTATTTTTGGTGATACAGGGTGAGGTGTAGATGAGAGAATTCCATAAGGGCCAGGTGATGGAGACATTGAGGTTTTTATTATTTCCTAGTAATGAGAGAGTGATCATGAATAGGGTAGGGTTAGGTTATGTTTGTGAGCTAGGCATAGTAAAGTGGGATTGATATCTGATTATCACCTTAAGTGAAAGGTATAATATAAATACATGTATTTTTTAGCTTCTTATAGGGGAGATGACTATGATTTTAGAGGATGTGTATCAAATATTACATTTACCAGTTAGTGGGTGGTGAGTGATGGTACAAGATGATATGGGTATTAATATCATTAATCATGCATCCTTGTATTTTGCTAGTGTGCCCTTAGGTATACATCAAAGAGGGAGTGATAGTGATGTACTACTATCAGTTATTGTGCAATCTAGTGTTCCACACTTGTGAAAGTAGTTGGCTTTTTTTTTGGCATCATTTTTTGTTATGAATGGGAGTAGAGTGTCTATTTCATATAGGATACATAGTATTAGGCATAATGTGGAGGTATATAACACTATATTATCATGGGGGAGGATTATGTTGGCCCACCTATATATGGATATTTATAGGTTTACATAGAAGTCATTCAGTGGTGAGGTGAGTATAATGACCTTAATACATTATTGGTCGTATGAGTACATAGTAGTTGTGTGGCCAATTGGATTACCAAGGGAGAAGTGAGCACCTCCACATCTATTTGGAGAGTGGTGGATGATTACATTGGCTATAAAATTTACTGGGATGGATCATTATAAGTGGGTTCTAGATAGATTAGTGGTTGGTGTCATCATATGGATCCCTTAAAAAGGATTTACTAGGCAGGAGGAGAATGGCATACATTTATGATATACGAGGGTTAGTTATTGGATACATGACCATTAGGTTTGAGTATATGGTCACTTTAAGTATGAGTGCATGAATATATATTTTGGGGTACCATAAGATGTGCCCCTAATAACATAGGTGTGGGTTAGGAGTGCATGAGCATTTGTGAAGGTAGGATCTTATGTAAGGCCTACTAAGGCTAAACTTGCACCATTACCTTTGGATGTGAGGGATGCAACCATAGAAATTCTAGATATCGATGATGTTAGATGTATAGATGCACATACTCTATGGTGGGTGAGGTATCAATATGATTAATTTTACCCTATTGAGGTAGGGGATGCTTTAGAGTATGAGGATCTTGAGTTGATCTAGATGATGGAAGGTAAGTAGTGATTACATTTGATTTATGTACAAGTTTGTGCTTTAGTTTGATGTTAAAGTATATAGTTGACATAGTTTTATAGTTTGTATGTAGGTGGAGTGGGATGTGCTTAGGATGAAGAAAAATATGGGGTAAAAAGTGAAGATTTTGATTACTAGGAGACCATAATTTAATCAACACTATGAGATATCACATGACATGTACCTAATGATGTGGTGACAGAGGGATTGCTAGAGTAAATAATGGTCATGGCTAGTATCCATGCCCATTTGTTTGACAGGGTTACTATAGTGATAACTACATACGTTAGGTTAGTAGGAAAGAGAGATGAGCTAAGAGCTAAGATGGATAGGCATAAGATGCCTCCACTTGATTTTGGGCTTGTTATCATGAGCATCATAGATGAGTATACAAATATTCAAAAATGATATGCATATTTATGTGAGGAGAATGGTTGGCTATTGGATCAAGAGAGTCATCACAAGAGGCATGTCATATCTCAAGGAGATGTGGGGCCATCAAGTGCTAGGGTGGATTATGGGACTAGAGTTAGTGGGGAGAGTGAGACTGAGAGTGATGGTGTGACACCCATTCATGAGTAATTGTACTTGATATAATGTGTATGTTTTGAAAACTTGTTATATATGGATATTTATTTGATTTTGACTTATGTGTATTATGTTATGGAATTTGGATTATACTGCTATATTTGTTGTAAATGGTTAATTATAAATACTTGATTTGTCATTGATGTTAAATTTGCATATGTTTTGGTAATATTGTATTTGGGATGTGATTTTATTATTTTTCATAAGTGTGATGCTAGTTTTGATTTTGAATCACATGTAAGTAAGAAATTTTTTTGTTTTGTAATTTGGAAATTTATTTCATGAAGTGAGTTAGTTTAAATAGGATATTGATTATATCAAGATTTAGATAGTTTGGTTTGGATATGGATGGTTATTTGGGACTAGTAATGTTAGTTGTTATTAGAAGGGGATGTAACATATCACTCTGTGCATATCAATTTGTGCTCAATTCCCTTAAAGTGGATCAAGAATACAAAGGATGTCCATTTAACTCCATCATTTCCCACTAATTTAATATATTAACTAATACCAATATTAATAGGTGTCATATCACTCTATGTTGTATCACTATCTAAAACCTGATGTCTCATAGAACAAGTTTCCATAATGCTCATGTTGTGTAAGAGCATGCCCTATATCTGATACTATCTATGGTGCATTAATTATAGCTATATATGGAGACTTTGTAATATAAAATCTAAATGGATGTGAAATTGAAATTTTATTATGTTCTAGAGGCTCATCTATCTATAATCATAGTGGATTACTATGTGAAATAACACCCTATGACCTCTCCTATGATGTGTATGACTGAGCAATATATCAAGATAGAACTATAACCTATGATGGGGGCTCATCTAATCTCAATCATGGTGGGTTAATACATGAAATAGGTCCCTAAAAATTTAGTTATAATGAATATTTATCTAAAATTATACTCAGTAATGTGGGTTCATCTAATCTTAACCATAGTGGGTTGCCACATGAGATATGACCTTAAAAACTTGGTTGTAGTGAATATCTATCTTTAGTGGTGCTTTGTAATGTGGGTTTAACTAATATTAACTATAATGGGTTGCTACATGAGATAGGACCTTGAAAAATCTACTACAGTGCATGTGACTATGTTGTACATGTATATGGAACTACACTAAATACTCCATCGACTACACTGCTATATGTAGGTTTCCTCTTGCTATACTAGTCTCCAAATCCTCTTAGTATGTGGGATAGGAGATCTCCTATAAGGTTTTATCCTAGAAACCACATTAATCTCATGATGAGTAACCAATGATTCCTATGAAGGAATGTCTTGGGATAACTTAGTCATGGAGGAATGAGGTCTGGGAATCTATGATGAAGGAGATCTTGGTTCCCCCTATGTGAATTCTATGATGCCATTATCAGCACATCTATTAATGCAATATATGATTCCATAACAATCATTATCTTTGTGTCCATGGATATGATGATAGTTACAAAAGGGAAGATGTGGTTTTCTATGTCAATGATGAGTACAAGGTAATGCGATTAACCTCCTATCTAGTAATGTTGATAATATGAAATATGGGCTATCTTCCTCTAAATCAAACTCTAATGGTGACCTACTACTATTATCTATAGTGCATATTATAGGTTGTGCTCTAGAAATTAGCTCTCTATTTTTAATTGGTTACTTTTCTAGTTGTGGTTTCCTATCTTTTCTTAGACATGGTGGATGTTGTGTGCTAGGAGCTCTATATGGAGGTAATGCTATGAAATCTAGAGTAATCTGATCAATGGAATCTAACTCAATCAATACCAATTTCTTTTCAAAAGATAAAATTATATAACATAAGTGCCTAGAAGAGGACTCTACCTAATATACTATACGCTCTATAAGGGGTTGACGAAGCCCTTTAATAAAGATATATTGAATCTCTAAATTTATTTTTTTATAGATCAATATTAACATGTGCATTTTGAATTGTAAGATATAATCACTAACTGGCTCTGAGGTATTATGATGTAATGTGACAAGTTTATCATATGTAAAATGAGGGCTTGTGTTTTTAATGTAATATATAAGAAATTCCTGCTCTAAGTCATCATATTTATGTAAGGAACCAACATAGAGTGGAAGAAAGAACAAATTATGTGCATTACCCACTAATATATGTAGGAACAATTTAAGTAGGATCAAAGGACTCACATGAGATGGCAAATCCTTCTGAAATGATTTAAGGTGTATGAATGGATCTTCAGTTCCATCAAATTGAGGCAATGATGATGGTATTTATAAATTCTTAAGAAGTGAATCTTTTACAAATGTATTTGGAAGAGGGTTACCATGTAAGTCATTGGCATCCATCTAAGACTAATAGTCCTTATTTTACAAGGTAATGAGATGTACTTGGTGTTGCAATTCACCAACTACATGCATCAAATAAAAAATCTCTTGGGATGGTATATTAGTATCTTTAAGTGGTTTATTTAAATGTTAAATTTGATCATTTATTTTAGCCATGGGAATGTTACATTTAGCAATTGGATCATAGAGATGGGGTGTGCTCACTTCAAACTTTAGAGGAATGGTAACTTGGACCTTAGGAGAGGGATGTGGACTACCATTCTTTTTGAGTGAAGAGTGAGAAATATATGTTACTATAGTAGGGGTGGTTTGGAAGATTTATTGGTATCCTTATTATTTATTGAATCACAATCTAATTGAATAGAGGATGTGATGTTATCATTGACATGTGCATAATTTGAAATATAATCATGCATAAAATTAGAAGCAACATTTTATAATGCATTATGTTTAAGAGGAGTGAGAGAAGAGTTAGAAGCATGAGATGAATTTTATTCTTCACTATATGCATAATAGTCATAATTATTCCATGCATTATCATAATTAAAAAAAAATTCATTTGAAAGAGGAGAAGTAGAAGTATCAATTTCATGTTCACTCTCATTTTAATTTTCATTTTCATTTTCACTATCATACTCATTATAACTTACATCATCACTAGGGAGAGGATCTCATTTTAATGTACTATGTTGATGCCTAGGAAGGCTCTCCCTTTAGATAATATTTTTTAAGATAGGAAGTCATGAAGAAATTTCTAGTGGTTTACACCTCCATCAATTGCTCGTGAAGGGAGTCACTAATGATATGGGCCCATTAAATATATTATGCATTTTGATGCACTCTTAGAAGCTCTTAGCAGTAGGACTACTAGTAATCTTGTGAAAAAATATGATTATATCTCCCACTTCATCTTTGAATTCAATCCTTTCTAATTTCTTTGGCAATTTGGTAGAGGTAGCCTTAAGAGCCTTAATCCATTATTTCTTAATCATTTTTTAACACCTATCTCTAATATATTGGAAGAATTGTTGGGATGTTTATGGAGTTATGTTGAAATACATCTCAAAATATGGTATCAAAAAAACAAAATTAATGAAATTAGGGTCTAGATTCAAAATATTTTCCCCCTTATCATTTAAGACCTCTTATTTATCAGCATCATAATGTTGGGATAGTGTTAGAAATAACTCAAATATCTACACTGTTAGTGGAAAAAATACTATTTTTGGAAGTATAGAGTCATATATACCATGGATGTAATCATTCTTAAACTCTAAATTAATCCAAGTCTAGAAGTCCCCTAGGTTAATGTGACCTAGGTCTATATCTGTTATCTTAGTAGTGTTAAAAACTATGCTGAGAGTCACCCTAGGGCCTTCTGATTTAAACTTCATCTCCTTCTAAGACATGGAGTCTAGAGAGAATGCTTACGTAAAAAAAACTACAAGAGCTAGTGGGATTTATAAATGTTTGAAAAAAAACTTTGATGGAGCTAGCAGTTGTTGAAAGTAGGTTATAACTCAACATAACTAGGAAGTGATCTAGACAAAAGGAATGTCGAGTGGAAATTGAGACTATTATGAGTAAGTGGGAATATTGTGGGGATGAGAAGTGTTTTAAAATAGTCCAATGTCCATAGGGACTTAGAACTATTTTTTGGGAATCTAGGTGCCTAGAATAGGTCAGGATTGTTTAAAACAAGTCTAATGTCCACAAGGATTTGGAGGATCTCATAAAGAATATTCTTAGATTTTTTTAGAATATATTATGGTATATTCTCTTGGCTATGGTGAAACCATATATCTGAATTCATAAATTTGGGATAAAATCTTAAGGTTTTTTATGATGAAAATTTTGAAAATAAAAACACTAAAAACCTTAGATCTCAAATATGGAAACTTGAGGAAGAAACAACCCTCAGACTCTACCATGACCACAATATGAAAACCTTAAGAAAATTTAAAATTATTATTTGGTAAAAATGGAAACCCTAATCAATTATAGTTGATTATTTAAAATAACATAACTAACATAACAAACCTTGTTTGAAAGAAAATATGGCTAAAAATGTAAGGGGAATTCCAAGAGTACCATGTAAGGGTGGTGTAGGTCATGGCATTACTTGTAGACATGGTTTGATGCATGGATTGAGGTTGATAGAATAGTGTAGAGGTTGTAATTAGAGATACCATGGTGGTTAGTGGTATAAATCTATAGTCCTCATGTGATTTTACAAATTTGTAAATTACATGTTGACCTTTGGATTTCATTAGAGATTGAATTGATTAGAAATAGGAAGGTATAACTCCACATATAATTTTAAAAATTGAAAAATTACAAATTAAATTTAGAGTTTTGGATTCCATGGCTTGGGTTGTTGGTAGGATTAAGAACTTGGATTGCAATTCGTAATTATAAAAATTACAAATTGCTCTCTAAGTTTTGGATTTTTGATTAAGGGTTTCATTGGAAGAAAAACTCAGGATGCAATTTGAAATATTTTAAATTGTAGTTTGAGTTTTAGATCCAATGGGGGTGTTTAGTTTGTAGGATCTATAACTCTAGTTAAAAATTTTAATTTTGAAAAATTTCAAACTACAAATGGGTTTTCATATTCAACTAGTTAATGGATTATAAGATCCAAAAATTGATATGCAATTTGAAATTTTACAAATTTTAAATTATAGTAAAAGTTATGGATTCTACCAGAAATGGAAGGTAGTGTATTATGGGATCCAGAGCTTGATAAGAATTTGAAATTTTACAATTATAAATTACAGACAAACTTCTAGATTCCACAATACAAAGGGAAAATGAGTTTTTAATTAATTAAAGGGATTTTATCAAAAAATTAGGGGGTCTCCCTTAGGGTATTTGATGTTATGATATTTTTGAGACAAAAATATCGACAATAGACTTATAGATCAAAATCCTAAAGATAATGTGGTCTATATGAATAATATATGAAGGGTAGTTGATTTCATTAATTCCCATCCTACACATGCACCAATAATCTCAGACATTTCATGTTTGTTTCAGTTTAATTTGTACTCATTTCTTAATTTTGAAAGTAAATAATGAACCTAGTAATAGGATGTGTATAAGAATACCTGGTAAAGTACATGCGTGAATCCAAATGATGATGTAAACTAATCTTTGGCGAGGAAGGAATAACCTACACATAAGAAAGACCTAGAAAAGGGGGTTGTTAAATGGATGACTGAGTACACTATCTAGCGTGAGCTAGATCTAAGAAGCATATTACTTGCTAGGAGGCCGTCAATCAACTGCTATAACAATTAAGTTAAAAATTATAAAGTAAATATCTACTTGCATAAGATTAATGAAATGAAATACAAATAAAGTATAATTATAGTTAATATAAAAATCACCAAATGTAATAAATTTGGTCAGTACTTATGCTAAAATGGTTAGGGTCTAGTCTTGAAAATCAAAAAAGGTATTGTAATCAAATAGAAATAGAGGAAATTAGGTTTTACTAAGCTTATGGGGATAAAAATAACTTTCTATATTTTTATTCCATAGTGACCATTAGTGGTCAGGTGAACCATTGGTGGTTTAGGATGACCATCAACAGTTGGGTAACCATCAAGGGTTGAATTAATCATAGGAAGTTGTGCTAGCCATCGACAATTACCTATGTGAATCTATAAATGATTAGAAAATAAGGTACAAATTAGGTATTTGAGAAAATAGAGGTATATTACAAGCTTAAGGGGTGGAAAATAAGATACTGATGGGTTTGATAGGGTAGAGAATTTAGAGATAAGATAAATCAATGAAAACAAGAAAAAGATACCTAAAACTTACTAGTGGAAGGCTAAAGAAATTTGGCTAGAGTGACAATACTTAAAATTTTGAAAGTGATTATGCCAAAGCTATAGGTCTATGATGATATTATTTTATTACTGTAATGATGTTAGATACCTATATTTAAGAAATCTTGGATACACTATTATGGATTATGGATCCATTTCACTTCATCCTATTCTCCTTTTATAGGATATAGTTGCTAATTGGGATGGAGGAAGTTACTAATTTGAGAGGGGGATAAAGTTTCCAATTCACATCATTTTAAAGCTAATTTTAAAAGAAAGTTTCAATTTAGGGAGATACTTATCTTGCACAAAGCTATCAATACTTTAAAACTTTAAAGCAGGCTTGGAGCCCTAACCATCAATGGTTAGGCCAACTATCAATTAGGTTAACCATCGATGGTTAAGGGACTAGAAGAAAATGGGTTAAAGTAAGTCAAAAAAGGGGTGAATAAAATGGTTTAGTTAAATATATTAAGTTAGGAGTTTGATAGGTTAGAAATGTAGTTTAACATCAAAAGCCATCATGTGTAATTTTTAAGTGTTTAATTTAGCCCATTTTTTATTATGCAGATTTGATCTAACAAGCTATAGAACAAAATGAAGAAATTGTTGGTCATGGTCTAGTTGCTTTAAGTATAGGAGGAGGTGTTCCCCCTCCAACTAGGAATTGATGATGTGAAATAAAAATTATTCTATGGTTTGATAAATGGTAAATTGGTAGTTAAAAGGTTGGTGAAATAAAAAGGTTGGGCATTTGAGATGTAAACATGTGCACAAAATATGACTAAGGGTGATAGTCAAGATCACACAAAGACCAAAGTTACCAATGTTGGTAAAAATAAGTTTGATTCTATAAGGACATGTGATAGGTGTAATTAGTCCATAGTGTTGGTCATAGTTGATCGGGTCAACACTATAAATCCATCTAGGTAGGGTTGGCATTGGTCGCAATTATCCATGGTAGGAAATACTCCTATAAAATAACATAATTGGCTAGGTTGTGCATGAGGTGGTGTAAATTTCAAAATTTCAACATAGAAAATTTGGTTTATGTAGTCAAAATGATCATTCAAAGTTATCACAAAATAAGCAGATGTTCTAACTCAAAAATGACCAATGTTGAGGTGGATGTGGGGTAATGGTTGGTTGGTTGGGTATGGGTTGGTAAGGGATGGCTGGGTTGAATCCATATGCACTAGGCAAGTGGATGCTAGCTACATAGTTTGATGAACATAATATATAAAAGTAAATTCAAGCCAAATCCAAAATGGTTGGTAGTGAGGTGGGGCTCCTTTGAAAGAGGGGAAAGAAAAGTGAGGAACTTCACCATCGATAGTTAGGGGTTTTCCCTAGGTTGACTATCGATGGTCACCCTAAAAATTGATGGTCAAGAAAAACCCTAAAAAGTTGAGAGGTTAAAAGTAAAATGTGAAATTAGTTTCACATTTGACTTTTGGCATCTTGTGCTCTTGGTATTTTATGTAATTTCTCATTCTTGGTCACTAACTTTACTGAGTTAAAAGTGTGTGATTAGGTAATCAAGTGTTTGAGGTTGATTAATTTTAGATCCAATAGATGGTGGATGAGGCCAAAATTGAGCTATGGGGTGAGGGATTTGACCGCATCATCAATTATAGAATGAGGTAGGGTATGCCATAAATTTGATAGTGAGAGTTAGTTGATTTATTTTGTAAATGGTCATGATGAAGTTATGAATGATTCAATTGATTATGTGGGTTTGGTTTGAGAAATTGATGCCCAAATATAGGTTTGAATTGATGTAGATTAGTAGATAAAATTGATAGAGGAAGGTATAGTGGGTGGTTGTGATGTTTTTACATAGGTTTATGTTGGTAGATGTTAGAATTTATGAAAGTTTGGAGGTTATAGGAGTTCTAAGGTTTCAGGGTTGATTCATTGTCGATCACATAGTGATTTCTGGTAATTCACCCAACCAATGATGGTAAAATTTGGGGGTAAAAAGGTCCCTAAGTTACCATAGATGGTTCAAAGAACTATTAGTGATCAAAGTGTTTAGAGGTTATATAGTTTAAAAAGTGAAGTGAGTGGTGAATTTGATAAATATGTTAAAGTCATTAAAATGTGAATGTTGAGAAAAAATTATTGAAAGTGTGTTGTAAAAAAGTGTGATATGTGAAAATGGTAAAAATGTTTGATATTTTAGGAAATTTCCAAAGTTTGTATATTTAAATTATGTTAAAATGTTGAACTTATTTGTGAGATGGTAAAATTGAGATAAGATGGGGGATCATGAGGTAAAATTTAGTGAATAAAGGTGAGTAGGTTTTCAAAATCAAATGTAAGGGTATAGGGTTATGTTATATGGATGTGAAATGGGTTTGGTTGTAAAAGGTTTGAAAAGGCATGTGTATGTTAATATTTAGTTATATGTGGAAAATTAAGTCTATAGTACTAATGTGATTATGATGCTGGTGTGCAATTAGATTCAGATAACAGACTGGGTCCCTAAGATATTCATCAAGGTTTAGGATGTGATGACCATAGAGGAGTGGAAGCACATGGAGATGATTGGCCTAGGAGCTAGGATTCATTGTCAGCACATACTACAAGATGCAAACATGATCATAATACTCATTGAGAGATGGGACCTAGTGATACACACCTTCATGTTACCTACTAGAGAGATGACCGTCTTGTTGGATGATTTGAATAGGATCATACAACTACCCATTTAGGGTGATAACATCTATCATATTGAGAGTGAGGAGTGAGACTACCACATGAATCTCTTATATGAAGAAGATTGGGTTCATACTAAATGGCATATAGTTGGGTTTGGGATTGGGGAATTATAATAGAGGGCCTTAGGGGATTGATGCTTGATAATGATAATGATGGAATTCACTTATTTTGAATTTCTATATTCAATCTATGGATATTCATATTTACTATAGGGGGTATTGGTGGAGATGCTATTGGGGAGGACTATGTTTGGATGGTCCCTAGTGCTACTATTCTAGACCTATAGGGAGTTTTGGGCCTTCTAAACATAAAAATAGTATGGTATTAGTTTCAATTTCATGATTCACTACTGGATATATGAGTACATTCAGGTTTTGAAACCATTAGGGCTACCATGGGATGAATTTAGCCAAGAACACTTTCCAATGGGTTTTACTAGATGGAGAGGTGAATATGCTTTGATTTATGTTGGTGGTGGTGGTTGAGATGTTAAGTGGTTTAGAGATGCCTTGGATGGGTTGGTAGTAGATGACATAACATGGAGGCCATATGTAGGTGATATTAGGTGGATAAGAGCTACCACACATTATCCCTACAGAGTTGGCACTAGAATTATGTGAGGTAGGATGGTGGGATGAAGTTTATCCCATTTGATCAAGTATGAAGATAGTATGGACTAATACAAGGGATCCCACTATAATTCCCTTGATATAAGAGGGAGGATTTCAAGTTATTACTCCTACATACACATCCACAAGATGTCATACTAGACTATGAAGAGATTCCAACTAGAGCTTTCAATGATGATGTAGGAATTATATATGGATACATAGCTTAGTACTAGGCTTGATATGCATTAGCTAACTTCAGATGGGGTGATGGTTATCAGTAGCCTATAGATGTGGATGGGGCCCCCATATAGGGTGGTGGACTAAATGGATAAACACAATTAGAATTGGTACTAACACAATCCTAGATCATGGGATTATAGGGATAGGTGGCCACTTTGTAGGCACAAATTGTTAATTTGACTACTGAGCATGATCAGGCAAGGATCTCTTTTGGGTTGGTAACTTAGGAGAGATATTCATTGAGATAAAGGGAAGGGATGACCGTATAAATAGAAAGATGATAACTTGACTTAGTTTTAAGGACATGGTACATAGCCACCATTAAGGAACTAAGATATTATGAGGCAATAATGCTAGTGCAGTTACCATTAGAGATGTGGTATGGAGAGTATATGGCTAGATTGGTAGGGGGTCCTTAAATAGATACTCTAGGATAGTGGGACTTGATAGTGGGATAGGTAGGGATATTAGTGGGGCCACTAAAATATGGTAGTGCAAGTGTAAGTGTAGATGAAGCTAGTGGTAGTGGGGTACTAGGGTCCTGATAGATGGGATTATTTATATGATTTTGATTTTGATATCAACATGTGTATCAATGATGTGAGATGTATATGAGTGAGAGAGACATGGATACATTATTTCATGTATTTCCTTATTTATGTATATGATGATCATGTTGATTACGCTAATTATATCATTGACATTTGATTATATTGATGACATGTTTATTATGTTATGATTTTTATGATGTTTAGTTGACTATGTATTGATGTATGATGATGATCATGATGTGGTTATGTTTATGGATTATGGATGACATCTATTATACTACAAGATTATGTTTATGTTGACTTTTTATTTTAGGTATTTAATGATGTTGAGGGTGTGTTTATCTAATAGATTGATGAATATGATGGATGACTATAACTATGTGTTTAGATGATGATATGATTAGAAACATGATTTTGATTAGATGCTTGAAATTTTTATTTTAGGTGATGCTTGGGTCATATATATGTGAGGATGTGTTTATTCATGATTGTGAATGTATGATAGATGTGTTTGGATGATGTGTTTATGAGATGATTGTAACAATGTGGTTTATAGATAGGATGAGGATGTAAACAAGTTCATTGATAAATATTACTTATAGATAAGATAATTTGATAATGTGATGATGTTGTGAATTCTTATAAGGATGATGTTCATGATGTTTGATGATGGTAATATGATCTTATGATGTTATGATGTTATTGTTTATGGTTTATGATTTTTGATGTTTTTTTTATTAGTAGGATATGGTAAATGGTTTATAATGTTATGATGTATGAGTATTATTGCATTGATGAGAATGATATTTGAATGTATATATTTACTATGGGAATATAATGAAAGCACATAAAGTAGGTGTAGGAAAAAAACTAAATGTGTGAAAGAGATAAGAGTTATGAGACATATGTCCACATAAACTAAAAGAGGGCAAAGAAAAGGCATGATGTTTTGGTTGGCAAGGACCTAACAATGAGAAAATATAGTTGGATGGACTTAATGAGCATAAAATTATTGAATGCTTTGCAAGAGCATGCTTTGATTGAGAAACAGGGTGTTTTGATCACTTTGCATCAAGCTCATAGTACCTTCATTTAAGAAATGGTGTGAAGGGAAATTAGGTGATAAGTTGATGGTTAAATGGGAAATGGGTGAAATGGTAACCTAATGCAGGTTATTTTTCCCCTTCTATAGGTGATCAAATAACCATACTATAAAAATCCATGCCTTAATGGGATATGTAGATTTATCAATATGGGAATTCTACCAATGCCATATATAGTAGCTAATTATAGTGTACTAGGATAATGCATAGACTAATTGATGCAAGAAGTCGATAAATGGAACTTACAAGAGTTGATTTTGGTTTACTTACTTTCATTTTGATGTAGGTTTGTTTTTTTATTTTGCTATTTTGATAAGTTGTGGAAGTTGATCGATGCGAGAAGCTTATAATGATTACTTAACTTAGACATCCTTCAAGGGAATGGTCTAAAATTAGATTTTTATAGCTATCCTTAAAGGGAGTAGTCTATTTTGAAGTAAATTCTAGGTGTTGGGTAGTTGTCCTTCAAGGGAGCAATCTACAATAATAGAGGTATGAACCCAATTGATCTTTGGGTATCTTAATTTTTCAATTTTGAATGCTAGGTTAGACATTGATAAGTATATTTAATTTAAAATGTTTACCTAAAAGGTTAATGATAGATGAGTGGGTGATTGAAATATAAATAATCATGGGATTCCATCAAATTAGAGATAAAAGGTATCCATGAGAACCATGCCATGGGTAGAGCCATGGTACCCATGCTTAGGATTAGGCTATAACTATGATGGGTAATCACATAGTTCTATGGTGTAATCAATTGTCCCCTAATAGGATTAGGAATAGGTAGGTGAAAGGAGGTGAAAATCTCATAAATCAAGGGATGAGCTTAAGTGAGAAATAAAGCTGAGTTTTATATTTGTTTCAAGAATAGAAAGGATGAAAATGTGAAGCATTAAGAGGCTCATGTTTTGGTTTACCTTTGATAAAGGACAAATGATAAGTAGCTTATCCGTACTTATGGGTTATGATATAGTGTCCAATACAATTGAAAGTAAACTTGCCCTTTTTGATTTTATCCATATTAGTTACATGTTGGTTTTATTGAAGGATGAGGTATTTAATGTTTAACTCTTGCTCTTTTAATATTTTATTATATGCATACATGATTTTTTCTTGATAAAAGTGAAGATGATTACAGGATACGAGGTGATATTAAATCATTATTTCAATACACATGAGGTATTATTGATGATAATCACTCTTAGAAAGGATTTCATGTAAATATATGTAAAGAGATGGAATTTGTACTTCAAGACGCAATACTACCTTTGCATCGAAGATGAGAGAGAAATGGGTAGCACCTACAGAGGTTGAAATTCTAGTGTGATAGGCCCATAAAGTGAAAGGGATGTGGAAGTGCCAATCCTGACCTAAAGAACTTACTACTTTGGTGAGTATTTTGATGAGATTTTTTTAGAGGCTTCTGCTTGCCCATTGGCTTATGGATGGTAAGGTGAGGAAAAGCTTAACTTGATGCCAAAAGCATCACAGAGACTTTGGACTTTCTAGTTTTAAAAAGATTTGCCATTATCAGTGATGATCTTATGGTGAAAATTAAAGTGGTAGATGATATTTTGATTAATGAAGTCAATAATATTTTTATCTTTGATTGAGATAAGAGGGATGTCCTCCAACCATTCAGTGAAATATTCAATGGTGGTAATGATATATTGGTGTCATTATGAAGAATGGGGATTGATTTCCCCAATAAGGTCAAGACTTGATTATGCTAATAATCTATAGATACTTTAAGACCATGGGGAGGTACATGATGTAAGTTAGCATGTTGTTGACCTTTAACACACTTATTTATAGTCACAATAGACTTGATTTATGGAGGGATAATATTATCCAAGGTGAAGAATGGGCTTAGTAATAGCTAGGCCACTAAAGTGTCCCCCATAAATTATATCATGCATTTCTTTGATAGTGTGGGAAGCTTGATGGCTATGCAGAAAATAGATAAAGAAGCCATCAAAGCCATGTTTGTAAGGGATTCCCCTTAGTATGGTGTAACAAGAGGTACCTTGAATAAAAAATATTTGAGAATTATTTAAAAGGTTGGGAAGAATAATGTCAAGGTTAAGGTAGTCAAAATATTGGTCATAAAAAATGTCATAAGGAGATGTTTCCACACTAAAAATGGTATGAAGATCAGAATTGATATACAATGGTGTGACAAAACAATGGATGATGACAAATAGTTTAGATTCAGTAGGTTGAGATGGAATTTAGGAAGCAAAGGAGGCCATCATATCTCTAAATTTGTTAGTATATTAAGGAACCATTGAATAAAGTGATGATCAAATGATGCTAAGAGTGAGTCTATGAGTTATTTTTATTTTAGGACATCATTTTTACATTGATAAGATCCTTTGACCTAGTTGATGACTAGTTGGGAGTCACCAAAGACACTGATTATTTTGACTCCCAAGGCTAGGGTACATTTAGATACATGTGACTAGGTCTTTGTATTTAGCTATGTTGTTGGTGTATTCAATGTTATGTTTAAAATAAAAGGGAAGAGGTTCACCATTAAGGGAATGAGAATCACTCCAACACCCCCACCATGTTGGAATTTGGATCTATCAAACAACATGATCATTTGGTAGGTGGATTCTTCCTGAGAAAGAGTTGTGATAGACTCATCTAGAAAGGCAAGAAGAAGAGGTTAATTTTCTGGTAGAGGAGCTTTGGCCAATTAATCATTGATGACTTGCCCTTTAATGGAATTTACACAAGTAATTCAATATCAAACTCATCTTGGAGCATGAGCCACTTAGCCATATGCTATTTTTTGTATGGTTTAGAGTGAATATACTTGAGGTGATCAGTATTGGTGATGATATATGTTTTATGGTTAAGAAGGTAGTGATAGAGTTTGGAGGCCATGAAGACTAAGGCAAGGTAGAGTTTTTTGGGATGGGCATACAGAGTTTCATATTTAGTAAGGTTATGGATAATGTAATAGATGGATTGCTCTTTAAATTGATCATTATGATGAGTGAGAATTCCCCCTAAGGAATGGTCTATGGTGGATATATATAGGTAAAAGGTCTAATCTTCCTTAGGAGGGATGAGGATAAGTGGAGAAAAAAGATACTCCTTGATTGAATCTAAGGCTTGTTGACATTATTTAGTCTATGTAAAATAGTTTTCTTTATTTAGGAGATGGTGAAAGGGTTGGCATCTATCTAATAACTGGGAGATGAAGTGATGGATGGATTGAAATTTTCCCTATAAGATACAAATCTACATAAGGTTGGTAAGGGGAGGCATCTTCAAGATTGCTCTAAATTTGGTGGGGTCTATTTTGATTCCATAAAGAGAGATGATGAAACCAAGAAGCTTTCCTAATAAGACTCTAAAAATACATTTCTTAGGGTTGATCTTGACATGAAAATGGATTAGTTGGTCAAAGATGATGGCAAGAATAGCTAGGTGATCCTTGTGGTGTTTGGATTTCCCAAAGGGATCATCTACATAGTCCTCTATGATTATATTGATGATATCATTATAGATATAGGTCATGGCCCATTAATAGGTTAGTCTAGTGTTCTTTAGTCCAAATATCATGACCCTATAGTAGAAGCTTCCCCATAGGGTAATAAAGGAATTTTTATGCTAGTATTTGGGGCCAATCAATATTTGATTATATCCTAAGAAACCATCTATGAGAGATAACATTTTATGGCCAGATGTAAGATGAACAAGTTGGTCAATGTTTGGAAAATAAAAGTCATCCTTTGGGCAAGCAAGGTTGAGGTCATGAATGTTGATGCAGAGGCAAAGGCCACATATGGGTTTGGTGATGGGAACGATGTTGGAAACACATTATGGATAGTTGATGGGCTGAATGAAATCAATAGATAAGAGATGTTGAAGCTCTTCTTTGAAAAAAAAGGCTATGGAAAGATATATCCTATGAAGATTTTTTTGAATCATTTTAGCCTCAAGATGTGTAACAAAGTTGTGGATGGAAATATAAGGGTCAATTCCAGGCATATCCTAATAGGACCAAGTAAATGCTATGTTGTGGTTTTGAAGGAAAGAAGGGTAATCTTGTTGCTCTATATAATTTAAAGATTGATTGATTTTGATGATATGGGGGTTATCTTGAGTACCCAAATTAACATCAATGATGGATTTATTCAGCATAGTTTAATTCTTAGGAGGAAAATATTTATGAATATAATAATCCCCTACATCAAGGTAGGTGAGAATGAAATCATCATCTTGACATTGGATGGTGTTGATGGTAGGAGAATTGTGTTTAATAATTATAGGATGGATGAGAGGAAGGGTTTTAGTTTGTGCATCCTTTTGATAAGTTATGGGGCCTAAACTAATGATACTGATAAAAAAAGTTAGATGGGATGATATTAGAGTCCTCAAATTTGGAGGGAGATGGGATTTGTGATGATGGAAGTTCTTCATCAATGGTGGAAATGGGTTTTGGTGATGTGAGTTCTTCTGGTGGTACAAATCCAAGTCCAAAGAACTTATGAAGTTTTGGAGTTTTAATTATGGGTAACTCATGAGGTCCCTATTCATAGAGACCAAAACCAAACCCCTTTTAAATATATTGCTAATGTTAATATTTGGTAAAGGTTGGTTTTTATAGGTAAGAAAAATAGATGGTTAATGGTTAGATGAATGGCGTAGTGATGGGAGCAAGAAGTGGTTGATTAAGTCCCCCATAGATATGAATTTGTTTGATTATTGGGGAGCTCAAAATGGATGATGGTTCCAATGTTGGGATCATAGGAAGGGTCATATTTGTGGTTCCCATATTATTTTAGAGTGGGGAAAGCATTGAGAGCTAAGAGATGATATTCCCCAAGAGAGAGAGATGTTGGAACATGGATTATAAGGGGTCCTCAACAAGAATTTGGGATGAAGGGATAGATGAACTAGTTGAAACTTCATCACTATTATGGGTATGAATGTTGATGGTTTTGGTTGGTGGGGTGGTTTTTTTTTAATTTTGTTGAGAGGTAGAAAAAGGAGGTATGAGGATGTCATTAGCCTGATATGTCATATTACAAGAGGCAAAAGGACTAAGATCAAATTTGATGTTAATAACTTATCCCTCATGCTCAAATTTGATACATCAGTGTAAGGTGGAAGGGATGCAACTCATATCATGAATCTAAGGGAATTTAAGTAACACATTATATTGGAACTCACCATATATAATGTAAAATATTTTAGGAATGGTACGAGGCCCTAATTAGATATGGAAGACAATAGCCCCGAGGGTAGTGGTCATGGTATCATTGAAGGAACAAAAGACTATCATAATTTTTGATAACATGTTTTTAGGTAGTTTTATTTGGTCATATGCATGGGATGAGATAATGTTGATGCTAGATCCTCCATAAATCATCACCCTTTTGATGTGGGTTTGATTGATGTATGTAGTAATAAAAAGGGGAAGATAAGAATCCTCAAGATGAACGAGAGGTATTTCAAAATCCTAAAAGGTGACAAGGGAGGAAAGTTGGAGGGATCCAACAAAGGGTGAAAGAGGTTGAGGATCATTTGGTTGAACCTTTATAGATTTTAGATCCTTGATCAGTGCTTGACAATTGTGGGGCAAGGTGTTGACTAGTTTATAAAGGCTCATTTTCATCAGTGTTTGGTAAAGTTGTTTCAAAATGATACACTAGATGGATTCAAATGGGTTGGAGGGAGAGGGTCTTAAAATGGATAATTTGGGATTTGGTGGTGGCATAGGTGAAGGTGTAGGTGTTTGGTTTTAGTTGGAAGGTTGAGGGGTTGAAGAGTAGCTATATGGAGTGGATGCTTTGGCTTTTCCCTTATATTCTATTTGGTTTGGGATTGAGTAACCACATGAATAGTGTGGATAAGGGGGTTTGATGGATTTGATGCTTACTTCAATTCCTCCTCCTCACTCTTGGGTAGGAGTAGGAGAGTAGGTAAATATTGGGTAGGTGGATTTGATGGTAAGATTGGTAATCAAGGTAAAAGAGGTTCATTAAATAATAGATCATATTTATCATATAGGCTATGAATAAGTGTTTAGAGAGATTTACAGTTCCCCGTGTCATGTATTAGAGTCATATGGTAAAGACAAATGAAATTTTAATTGAACCATGATGGTTTAGGATGTGAAGGGTCAAAATTTTTAATTGGAGGTAAAATAATGGAAGAGGTTTAAAATAACCTTTGCAAAATGGTTGAATAGGATTCAAGCAAAGGTGTCGGAGGTGATGGGTTTTTGGTTTTAGGAGTGAGAACCTTCTTGGGCATAGGATTTACTATGGAATTTGTAGTTGGAAGAATGGTTTTAGTAGGTAGGTGGGATTATTTGTTATAGTTGGTTTAGAGGTTGAAGATTTAGAAATGGAAAAATTGGATGATGAAGGGTTATCTATATGTGGGAATGTATAGGTAGATAGTTTAGTTAAAAATGATGGAGAACTAGAGGATTTGATAGATGTATGTGGAGAAAAGGGGGATGGTTTATTATAGGAAGAATAGGTAATTAGGATGGTAGAATGATGGGGTCCTAAGATGGAAGGTAAGAGGGAAGAAGGTGGTATGGGTCTAGTTCAAGGTGGAGGTTTGGGTAACTCTACCTTCTTAGTTGGTTTAATTGGATTTTTCTTTGGTGGAATAGATGGGGTTAAGTACAACTTCAAAAGGGCGTGAGTGTGACTAGGTGTGGGAAGAATTCCTAGGTTCTTGATCGGTTTGGTGAGAGAAGTGTAAGGTATTTTGGAAATTTTAGGTAGAGGTGGTTGGGATGGTTCACTTATGATTTTATAAGAGGTATTTGGTGAAGAAATAATAATGGGTTTAAGGGTGGATTCAAGTTAATTTGAGGATTTAGATTTATTTTGGTGATAGAGTCCAAGATGATGCTAAAAGGTAGCTCTATCAAAGTTGGGTTGGGAAGTGAACTCTAAAATTTGGACTAGTCTAGAAAAAGGATTGTAGATGGGTTTGGTTCTTTGGTCATTTGTTTCAAGTATTAAGCCCTTAGGTGAAGAATAAGGAATGGTTTATCTATCCTTATTTTTTATGGATGGTTTAAAAATTGGTGATTGGGTAGATGAAGTAACCTTCTCTTGGTTTGGGGTGGTTTCCAAAGGGGGTGTGGATGGTTTTATGATGGGGGAGGTAGATGTTTTTTTTTCAAGTGAAAGAAGGGATAGGTTTGATTCCTTTTTTTGAGTGTCCAAAGTAATGTAGGGTAGTTATACCACTTGAATGGGTAGAGAGGAAGAAGAAGGTGTGGCTAATTCCTCTGTTTGGGTATCCAAAGGAGTAAGAGGTGTATTCACTATTATCATTTGGGTGATTGAGGTAATGGTCTCTTCAATGATGGGATCATTAGTAAAAACATTTATTGTATGTACCTCATGAGAGTGAGATGATTCACGTTAGTTATCATGGTGATGGGTAGAAGGAGCATGATTAGGCAAAGGTTTGTGGAGGATGTCAAGGGACTGATTAAGAGGTGCATTAGGATTATAAAATGAATGTTCTCCATTATCAATTAAGTTTTGGACAAGAATTTTTAAGGTGTTACATATATTAATGTCATGTCCTATGACTTGGTGAAAGGCACAATGGTCATTCTCAATGTACCAACCTAGCACAGGGCAAGAATCATTAAACTATTGAGATGGTTTAATAGGTGGAAGTTGGATGAGGTTGGTTTTGAGAAATTAATCCAAAATTGATGAATAAGATTATCCAATAGGAGTATATTATTTTGGAGGATCTTAGTTTTGGTTTTATTTATAGGGAGGGTTAGAATAATTTGTTCAAGATGGTTGACATTTAGAGATGGATTGTTTTTTACAAAAATTGAGTTTGTATATTATTTTGCTTTGGTGTTGGATTGGTTAGAGGTTTTTGAGGAGGAAGGGTCATTAGATGTAAAGCTAAAATTCTTGTTCTATGATTTTAATTTCCCTTCATCAATGGCCTAATTTTCTAGTTTACATGCCATGGTTGGGGCTATATGTTTGGTACAACCTAGAGAGAAGAGTTTAATTAACTTAGGTTGAGGTAGGGAGAAATAAATCTGGTTGATGAGACCTCTCCATCTAGCCATGAAATCAACAATTGACTCATCATCAAATTAATTAATAAAGTAGAGGTCAATAATAGAAACCTTTATATATATATATATATATATATATATATATATATATATATATATATATATATATATATATATATATATATATATATGAAGAAATACTCTACAAATATTTGGGCCAGTTGGGATAAATAAAAGATGGAGTGTGTGGGAATATCACTATACCAATCAAGGATTGGTCCTAATAAGAACATGGGGAAGGTTAAAATAAGGAGAGAATCATAATATGCAATCAAATAACAAGAATGATGAAATTCTCTTAAATTTTGTTGGGGTTCCTCCTTGCCTTAGAATTTAGAAAACTTAAGTCATTCTCATTGAGGAGGATAAGAATAGATGTGAACATATGGATGAATGGGTTCATTAAAATTTTTATCATATGATAAAAGGTTATGATACCTAGAGATACATGACTCTAGGTTGGTCATTTTGTCCATTAACATCTTAATCAAATCTTCTTAGAGTTGGGAGGGTACATAATTAGGGGTATATTCTATTGAGTTTGGTTGGTATCTATGTAAGGATAGGTGGTAGAAGATGCTAAAGAAGCTAGATATTGGTAACTGGTCATAAGAGGTTGAGATGGTTCCACATAAGGGTTGATTGACATGAATGGCTAGGTGGAAGGTGTTATATATCCTTGTTGGTTAGGGACATATTAATAGGTTTAGATGGGTACTTATTAATAGATGGATGTGGGTTGACTTAAATGTGTGGTTGAGGTAGTGGTTTAGGGTTGGGTAGGTTGAGGTTGAGTGGTGACTCTAGTACTAATGGGTGGAAGTGTTTGAGGCATAGAATCACCAAGTATTGAAATGGGGTAGAAGTTGGTGGATTGGTTGTAATAAGGGAAGGGTGTAAATGGGGGTAGAAGATAACCCCATGGTAGGTATATTATAGGTAACTAAAGGTAAATTTGAACCTATATGGGAAGTGTGGAGTGTGGCAGGAGGTGTTTCATTAGAGGTTACAACATTGGATTGGGTTTATGTAATGGTAGTAGATGGGATGTTAGAAGAAGAAGAGGCTTTGTTTAGAAAGGATTGGGTTGAGGTAACACCCACCATAAGATGGGGAGGCATAGCATACAAAGGATTTGTAGGAAGAACTAAATAAATATAGGTATAGTGAGGTAAGTTGTTGAGATAATGTTGAAGGGCCATGGGGTTGTTTTCAAGAAAGGTAGTGAAGTCTGCATCACCCTCAATAAGAATCAAAATTTTGGTAGGAGGGGGAGAAAAATGAGGTGAACCTTCATCATTAGAATTATATTACATGGAGGAATAAGAAGAAGGTGGTGGTTGATTGGTTTGGTTTATTAGATATTGTGTAGTAAAGACCATGTGATAAAATAGGAAGTAATATGATGAAACTCACACCTCAAACAAAGATAAATCAAAAGAAAATAATTTAAGTAAAATAATGCATACACTAAAAGTGTGTTAAATCCTAGGATTATTTTAAGATCACTTTTGTCTTATGACTTAAAAATTGCAAAGAGGGAATTTGGCTGGTATATTGGGTATTAAAGAGGAAATCTAAGGTTGGCTTCGTGTTGAGTTTAGGTGCTCAAGAGAGAAATCTATGTTGAACTTTAGTACATGGCTTGGCATTAAGGCCTACACCCTTACTTCACACACCATAGTGATAGGGGTGTCATGTGATTAGCCAGAATATATTGATTTCAGAGTATATACTCAACTAGTGAGCTGAGTTGGTTCTCCCCTTAGTCATGAAATACAAGTAGGATATATAGGAAGGGGTAAGATTATCACTAGGTGATGAAATCCTAGTCAGGCTTTGTCTCAAGTATGTTTTGATGTGTTAATTTTTTTATGGTTTGGTTTAAGTGTGTGATAACAATTGTGAAAGCTATGATTAATTATTTTGCCTCCTAAGTTACTAGATGAACTAAGACAAGTAGGCAATCAATGTATGCAAGAGGTCTGTTTTAAGTCCAAAAATAAATTTTCATATTTCATTTGATGAGAAAATGATAAAAGAAGAAACAGGGAACCAGGTCCTACCGATTGTGCCAAAATGTTTTATTTTAATTTCTACTCATTTATTAATTTTGAAAATAAATAATGAAACTAGTAATAGGGTGTGTAGAATAATACCTGGTAAAGTGTGCACATGAATCTAGATGATGATGGGAACTCCTCTTTTGATATGAAGGAGTAACTGGTAGATAAGAAAGACACTAGAAAAGGGGGTTGCTAGATAGATGGTTGAGTGTATTAGATAACATGAACTAGATCCAAGAAGCATATTACTTGTGAGGTGGATATAAATACAATGTTATAACAATTAATTTAGAAATGATAAATTAAATATCTACTTGCATAAGATAAATGAAATGCAATAGAAAGAAAGTAGAATGATAGGTAATATAAAAATGACAAAAGGTAACAAATCTGGTCAATACTTGTGCTAAAATGGTTAGGGTATAGTCTATAAAATTAGAAAATGTATTATAATCAAACAAAAACAAAGAAATTTGGGTTTAATTGAGGTTATGAGGCTAAAAATATCTTGTTGTATTTTTATGCCATAGTGACTGTCAAAGGTCAAGTGAATAATCAATGGCTGGGTAACTGTTGATGGTTGAAGTGATCATAGGAGGTTGTGATAACCATTGGTGATTACTTGTGTGAATTTGGAAATGATCAAAAAGATGGTGTAGATTGGGTATTTGGGTAAATATACGTATGTTATAGGCTGACGGGTGGAAAATAAGATACTGATGGGTCTGATAGGGAAGGGAAGTTAGAGATAATATAAATCAACAAAGATAAGTGAAATATACTTGAAACTTGTTGGTGGAAGGCTAATGTATTTTGGCTAGAGTGACATTATTTCAAATTTTGAAAGTGATTTTGACCAGAGCTTTGGGTCTCTAGTGATATTATTTGTTTGTTGAAAGGATGATGGATACCTATATGCAAGAGAGCTTGGATGTAATATTGTGGATTGTGGATCCATTTCACTTCCTCCTCTTATCCTTTTATAAGATGAAGTTATTAATTGGGATGGAGGAAGCCACTAATTTGATAGGGGATAAAGTTGTTAATTAAAGTCATTTTAAATCTAGTTTTAAAATCAATTTGTCCTTTTGGGAGATAATTATCTCACACAAAGCTATCAATGCTTTAAAACTTTAAAGTAGTCTTGGATCCCTTACCATTGATGGTTAGGCCAACATTTAATGGTTTAGCTAACCATCGATGGTTGAAGGACTAAAAGAAAATGGGTTAAATCAAGTTAAAAAAGGGGTGAATTCAATGGTTTACTTAAATGTGTTAAGTTAGGAGTTTGATAGGGTGATATGAAAATTCGACATTGAAAGTTATCAAGTGCAATTTTTGAGTGTCTATAGTGTTATCCAATATTCTTCCCCAACTCACCTAACACAGTTGGGGAAAGAGAACCTAATCTCTTTACATGAACAAATTCTAACACCTCCATTGAATAACACCCCTCATATCATTTCTAAAATTTCTCAAAAAATTTTACCCATCACTTATAATATTCAACCTTATAATACCACTTATTCAAATCTATCATAAGATAAATCTGAATCAAGAACCCCATATTGTCATGAAAATCAACCAATTTGTCCCTAAATTAAACCTACCACATCCTATCAATAAATTTTTTAATGCACATATAATACTCATTCTAAATATCTCTTCCAGCATTACACACCTATATCCAATGATCCCCTCATGGGATATAAAGATTGGGACCCTATCATGGATCTTACTAATCTTCAATCTTATAGTACCTTTCTCAAACTCATGTTGACTTATTCATGTCATCAAAACTACCTTAATCAACTCCTATTTTAAATTAAAATCATCCATCCTCTCCTATTAGGATGGGAAGCTACCTTATATGGGTTAGAAGATAACATATTACAATAATGTAAAGAGGTGTCTATAAACATTGACAAAATAATAGACAAATCTCTCTCTCTCTCTCTCTCTCTCTCTCTCTCTCTCTCTCTCTCTCTCTCTCTCTCTCCTCTCTCTCTCTCTCTCTCTCTCTCTCTCTCTCTCTCTCTCTCTCTCTCTCTCTCTCTCTCTCTCTCTCTCTCTCTCTCTCTCTCTATCTATCTATCTCTCTATCTCTCTCTCTCTCTCTCTCTCTCTTTCTCTCTCAAATTTCCTATTGATTATCTAATTCTAGATGAAATTATGATTTTTGTCGATGATCCTCCCCTCTTTATAAAGATATAAATTGGTGGCATATAAATCAATCATGCCTTGATTGATGAGTGTTCATGTACTTGTGTTTCCTCTCTTGAATTCATTAAAAACCTTAGATACTATGAGTGTAATCTTAATTCCACACACATCATGTGTCAAGGTTATGATCAAATAAAAATGCCTCCCTTAGGTTGTGTGTAGCTCCCTATTACCATCCCACTTATCACTATTCAAGTAAAGGTTATGATATTTAATTTCCCCCTCTCCTATAATATCTTTCTTGGCAAGCCACAGACTCATTCCATGATGGCTATCTTTTATTCTAACTACCAATGTGTCAAGTTTCCTCAAAATGGTGAAATATATAGGATTTAATGGGAAACTAACCCTTAGAATTTTGAATAATTCTAAGACTATGGCATATTCAAAATTCCAACCCTTGAACCCTTATCGAGTGTTCTATTTTGATAATCTCAACATTTTAATTTCCCTATCAACTTTATACAAGTTTATCATGGTCACCCCAAACTCATTGGTAATATACCACCTAATATATTATATTTTAATGGTGATGAGATAGATGATATCATCCTCAAGATAAAATATTTTTATCTCTCTCCTCATCTCATTTTCTAGCTTTTACCATGTTTGAAGACATGTTCCCATCAACCACATGACAACAATATACCTGTAGTTTTAACTAACACTTGTCACTCTATTCATCATGACATATATGATGATAATGTCATACCTAATTGAATAATTGATATTCATACACTTAACTATGATGATGGTTATACTTTAGATGATCCATTTCTAATAGGTCTTGTTCATATTAGAGAAGCTAAGATCCTTCATTATCATTCTTCTTTATTTTAGTCTTTTCATTTATCTTATCGCGTTCCATCTTGTATAGTTAATAATTTTAGAATTATTCCTCTTATTCATAGGGTAGAGATGGTGCATTCAAATGGCATACCTCTAATTTCTAAATAACTTCTTAGGAAAATTCTTATAGATCATGCTATGACTAGTCCCTATCACTTAAGTTGATATTAGGATCCTTATATCCAATTTCCCCTTGAGATTATTGTTATTATCCTTAAAGCCTTTATGAATCCTTCTCATTCCTTAGTTAAGCCTAGTCCAAATCCTATTCTTGATCTAACTTTTAATGATTCTCTTCATGCTTTTGATTATATTTCTCCTTTAGTTGAGCATCACCCATTATCTCTAATAGTTCTACCTCCCCTTGATGATGGCTTTATTCTTTTACCATATATTTCTTCTCTACCCACTTAATGGGTAGATAAACCATACTATGAAATTCATCAATTTTATGATCATTAGAGTGGAGATTATAAACCATACCACTTATTCATCTTCTACTTCCACTTCATCTATTAATATACTCATAAAGTCTACCAAAAATCATATATGTTTGTTCCATAAAACATATCATCATTCCTCTACCCATTTTTGAAAGGTTTGACAATATATCAAAACCTTGCATCCTACTATTCCTCAGCCTATAGATAAGTTTATACCTCCTCCCAAGTTATTACTTGAGTATATTCCCAAATATGGAGAGGTATATTATCTATGGCACTAATGCAGTACCCATCATACTGATCATTCCCACATCCTCCAAAAAAATCTCTAAGATCATCTTATGACCACTATTGAGCTTTTTATCCCTCTTCCCATATGTCACCCATATAATAAGGGTCCCCCTACTTCCCCTATGGTTTCTTCACCTGTGGTCCCTTATCCACTTATGGTTCCTCCATTCTTTGATCCTCCTTCACCTATGGTCTTTTCTCCATAGATGGCTCCTTCATGTCCCACATATTCCAATCTTATTACTTCTCCTTAATATCCTTTATATTATAACCCTCATGAACATGATCCTTTATTTATCCCTACATTTTATATCAAGGATATTTGATGAGATTTATTTTCCCAACTTTCACTATAGATCGATAAGACCCTCACTATAGTTAGCATCTATATTCATAGAGATCTATTAGATGTTATGGATAATGTTTGTGGACAAATTTACTAGTATTTGTGAACACAACTTGGTGTTCCTTCACTTTTTTCATAATTTTTTGTATTATATATGTGGTCCATTTTATTTATCTATATCTAATTTATATCATTTGACTCTGTGTCAAATTTTTCTTCATTTATCTATCTTATATGGATATTTATATTTTGCATTATATGTTTTCTATGGTGTCATTTTCTTTCCTTATGATCTCTTATGGATTATTTTAATGATTACATGCCTTTATCTATGAGTTAATTTATTTCCATCTATGTCTCTTTATTTTCTCATGATTTTTTTCTACCTTATATCCATTACATAGATAATAATTATTATGACTTGGTTATACAAACCTCAATACCCTTAGTAGTCATTATTTACCATGTGATCAGTTAGAAAAAAATTCATCTCATTATAATCTAATTTTACTAATCCACCTTGGATCTCCATTTATTCCCCTTATTTTGTTTTGAAAACTAAGTATACACAGTTGAAACTTGAGATAACATACTATTTAATAGGTAATCATAAGTGTTTTAGTTAGTCATGTATTTGGATACTTAACTTCCTTTATCCAAAGTCTAAATCTCATTCATGTGTATCAATTTGTCTCTCATGTTGGTTATTCCAAGTCCATATGGATGAGGAATCTTAAAATCCATAAAATTTTGAAATCCAAATGATTTTTGAAAAATTAAATTATATAAAAAGAAACATTCAATATTTCAAAAGTCAAATCATACTAAAATACCTGATTCAAAGCATATATACTTTTTCTAATTGAATATAAAACTCCATAATTTACCTAATGATAGATTCAAGGTCCATTGGGGTGTAGTAGGCCATTAGAGTAGGAAAGGATAATAAAAATATATTTTCATGCTACATAATTTCTCACCCTCAATCTTGGGTATATCCATCTGATCATGTCACCCACTGGGCTAGTGTTTGCCTCTCTTCTAGATCATCTAGTGTCTTAGTGACCACCATTGTCCCTCCTATTGGTATTCCTAACAATTAATGGACATCCTCTAGCATGATATCCACCTTAATGGTATCCCCATCCACCTCCCATCAAATTTTTCTGATCAAATGTTCCCATGCTCTAAGCAACATGACGATGAGATAAACACTAAGTGGGATGTGCCTCATCTCCAATGTGCCTCAAAATACATGAAATATCTATTAGTCACCAATATATTTGGTGTCTCTTCAAAATATCAAATAATGATGGATTTATCATACCTCCATGTCATAAATAATCAAAATAAATAGCCACTTTTGATTTAGTTTCTCATTTTTATATAGCATCGACAATATCATACATAGTTGACCTTTACCCCTTATCAAATAAATCAACCCTATCATACAAAATTAGAATTTAACCATTACCAAATAAATCATCCTACTAATATGTAGTCAACACCATTTTATCATACTAAATTGGCCCACTACTATGTAGTTGGCCTTACCATTCTATTTCACCTTACAAACTAAGTCAACTAGGTCAAATTTATTTATTCATAACATTGAATATTTACCCATTTAATATACATGACTTAGGATTTTATTAGTCCAAATTATTCCTACCTAATACTCTATTTTACCCTTATTTTACCCTTAGTTTACCTAAAATTTTCCTAGGGTTCATTTTGATATCTAGATTTTACACACCAATCAATTTTCTAGTTTTAGCTTAATCTTAAATAAAAATATTCAAATGTTTTCAATTTCTAATTTCTTACTTGCATTGTACTTTCTACACCAAATATGCATTCTCCACATCTTAGTTGTCATCTCTTCACCATTATGTTTTTTTGGTTTCCAGCTAGGTCTCTTATAGCTTTGTTTTCTCAAGATAGTACAAAATTATTTACCTTTCAAATATTTACCACCTGATTTCATATTTTAATCATATCTTTGTTTGTACTAGTTATTTTACCAAAACATAAAATGTTCTATAATATTGGCATTTTATAGAATATTTTCACCTATTATATGTTTATGTTGAATTTTTTTAAATTTTTTTGCTCCTTTCTTTCTAACTTCTATAAGTTCACCCAATGTTCCTTACATTGGACACCTTCACATTTTTTTCATCTCCTTATTTATATACAACACTAAGGTAAGTAAAGATATGTGTTTTTCAATTCCATCCTTTCATTTATCTTATTTTCTCTTTACTATAGTTTATTTATCTTTAGCATTATGTGTTCATAAGTTCTTTTCCTAAAACACCATCCTATGTTACACCTATGTGACACATGATAAGCTTCAAGTGGGGTAAATGTATACACATAATATTTTTAAACTTTATCAATTAATGATGATTTATCTCTTTTAGGAGCCCCTCGATTCTCAAACTCTTTGAGTGCATATTTTAAGGGGTGCATCGAGAAATGGGTGAGCAGACCATTGGCGATTTGTAAGATTTTTATCCCTATACTACCACTTGTTATCATTCCAAACATCTTATAAATACATTTTTCTAATAATTCCTCTTATTTTTACCCTCATCTAGTCATTTTATACCTTCCTTATCCCTTCTATAGCCTAAAATATTTTTTTATCAATTTATGATACATTATTTAACCCATCGACCCTATACTCTAATTGAGAAAACTCATTTAGGGTCTGAGTTAGCCCTTGGCTAACATAGACTAGGAACTAATTTATTTTTGTCAATAATGATATATAGTAAATTGGGCTAACCATACCAATGAAAATTTTAAAAATGATTAGGGTTAGATTCATCCATATATATACAATAATTTCATCATTTATAAAATAGAGAAATGAATAATAAGAGATATATATTATGCATCTGCTTATCCATCATTATAATTGAGGAACATATCTTGGGGTTTCAATAATTTATTTAAAGATATGAATCTTTCCTTTTGGAGAGGTTTTTTGGATGCATAAATAGGTTTTGTATCCTAGAGATGAATTGTATTTATCATCCTTACATACCACAACAACCTCTTGTGAATCACCTTGGCCAAAGAAGAGATTGAGGCTTGGTAAGTTCATCTCTAAAGGTAAATATTCATAACTTTATTCCTCTTTTCTAAGAGTAGATATATTTAAATTTGTATTTCTCTCCCATGAATTATGATTTTTTATACATTGATGTGAGTATATGTCTTCTATGCATGTTTAATTTTAATGTTTATTACCCCCACTTTGTGTCACAAGATTTGGTGAGCACTAGATAATACTTTAATTTACTTATTATTAGTTTATTGAATATGAAAACGTAGAGCCTAATTAGACTTATTGTATAGTTTTTATTGAATGAAATATTTAGAACCCATCCTAGTGATATTATTGTGGTAAGAGATCACTTAGTTAGGTCTAGCAGATCCATCTTAGTCATGACCCTGAACATCCAATGTATCAAGAATAGAAAGTATAAGTAGGATTTATATTCTCCAATCTAAGATTGATTTATAGATTAGTTTCATTTCCCTTTGCATACACGTAACACTATAAATACATGAATTTTATACATATATTGATGGGATGGAACATATGAAAAATACCTATTCAAATAAGAAATAAGTTGAGAAAAATCAAGGTTATTAATCAATATTTACCCTAATTCTACATATTACCATCTATAGTTAATCTAAACCTATATTTTCAAGACTTCCAATCTCAAGCACACTTAAGGCATTAAATACCACTATCATTATAAATTGACTTGCACTTGCACTAGAACTTAGTGTGGGATAACTACATTGGTATTGATCGCTCTTTAGACTATTGCTATATGGGAAACACTCTTCACAAGAGAGTATTGAGGATGTCTAGCCTATCCTACTAATGAACTCACATTTTTAACTCATGCCATACTTGTAATGAGTATTAGGTTTTGCATCATAAATTATATATTACAAGCACAAAACATAGTTTCAAGTTTCATGTGCATAGGATTAACCCATAAACATAAGTGTATGTGCACCTGGAATTTAGGGATAGTCTTGCACAAAGGACACTAATGCCATTTTTAGGACACTAGAGCCACATTTCACTATTTTTCATGTGTGGTGATACTATCCTAGAGAGAATCTAAATTAGGTGTCCTGTTAGCAACACTTAGACCTATCGGTATCCCAGTTTTCATCACTTAGATCATTTATATCAGGTGTTTTCTAGACATGACTTTATTTACACATTTTTATTGCTATTTTTAGAAATTCAAAGAAAGTCAAAATTTATAACAAATTAGTGGTTATTTATTACATATTATTTTAATAATTTAGACAACTCAATACTTTAATCAAGCTTAATATTTACATTAGTAAAACCCTAAAATATTAAAACATTTGGTAAACCTAACTTAATTTGAATATTGCATAAAACCCTAATTATAGATATGGTTTACCTTCTCCCAAATCTCATGTACTAAATTAGGGTTACAAAATTCTATTTTTTTATTTTTTTGTCATAAATTGGGTAATTTAATCAATCCCACATTAGGGTTTCATTTATTTATTGTAATTTAAATTTTTACAAAACAACCCTAGTTCAAAACCTTAACCCTAGATAAACCTAGGGTTTGCATTTGTATAATTCAGATTTAAAATCCATATATCTTATGATTTGTATTTCATATAATCATTATCATAATTATGAAATAAATTAATCACTTTTTGTTGCAAAATTTAATACTTTCATTTGCATATTGATTCCCTTTAATTCTAACTAAGCATAGCAAGGACATAAACACATGTATAAAAGATGTTAACTATTAATTGAAATATATGTCATATCTCATGGCATGTTATCTTTATCTTATGTGGAATTACATTAACAATAAAAATTGTACACATATAGAGGATTTATCACATAAGCTAATAACTATGTTTCAAGTTTCAATGTCATATCTTATGCATAATAAATAATATCCTTCTCATCCTCATATCCATGAGAGTGATAGCTATTTTCCGTCTAACTAGGTTTGTGCTATCATTCCTCCATGAGATGAAGTAGCCTATACCAATGTCACTATTTCCCATACTCATCCAATTCACACCTCTTTCCTATAGGGTGTGTACCTACATGTCCATTAAAAATAGCCAGGGTTTGCACTTGTGAGACTCTATGTGATAAAATTATCAGTATGAGCAAGATAATTTTAGTTTTATAAAATCAAAATAAACTATTACATTAAAATATTAAAACATTGTAAAATTAATTTATAAGATAAAGGCCTCTAGAGAACAATAGTGTAAATCATGTAAATATATCTTCACCAAGATGATTGGTGGCAAACAATGTTACATATCTAAATCATAAATCACAGTAAAGTAAATCTACAACTAGTGATTGAAAAAACATTAAAAGGTCCAATAAGAGTCCAAGTGAGATACTAAGGGAAATGATTAAAGCTAAGTTGATGAACCTACCTCCTTCACACCCTATAAGGAGATGTACATATTTTTATGCATATCATATAATTCATGAGCACCACACTAATTTATGTTTAGCATTGAAAATGAAAATACAATAAATAATGGATACAAATGACTTAGATAGTGAAACATCATTCAAATAACATACAATGGAACATATACAAATTCAAAAAGGTTCAAATTTAGAAACAATAAAACAATGGCTACCAATGTTACAAGTATATATTGAGAGGGGGGTGAATCAATTTTTTAAAATTGTCTATTCAATTTCATTCATCATTTTATGAATCATTTATTCACATAATATATTAAAACATAAACAAACAAATAGACAAGTATAACACAAGATATATGTGAGAAACCCTATTGGGGGATAAAACCCATTAAATCATGCACATATACTATAGTCCTATCATTTCAATATCCAAAATTTATTGAATCATAAACTTCATAAGGATATTCAACCCATACCTAGTTAAGTACCCACTCAACTCGTCTTCTACAAGCTCTGCCTTTCAAGGAGGCTCCAACCCCTAGGTAAATTAGAACCAAATAAGTCACATATAATATTTTAGCACCTTATAAAACTTGTTTGTAACTTAATTTATGATGACCTCCTTCCCTTAAATATCACTCAAATAACCTTTTAGTCTCACCTACTCAATATTCCTCTTTTAGGCTTATTAGGTCCATTAACCTTATCATCCACCTGTAAAAGATATGTTAGATAGACATTTATTATCCTATTATCATATTATCCTTTTACTTATCCTTAATGAATTAATTATACTCTTCCAATATATCTTACTCTTCACTTTAGTCCACACTCCTCTTACTTGCATAAATAGGCCAAGTAGGCCTTACTTTTATACCATTTACTTGATCTCACCCATATTGGTTGGCCATGAAGATTTACATACATGAATAAATATTATAATTGACCTTATAAATTTTTTCCATAATGAACTAACCACTCATATGGTTGGTCATTACCTCTTTATCCCTTAACTTCAATTAAGCCTTAACAAGACCTAAAGCAATTAGGACTAACCATGCACACATTACCACTTAGGTCTTTGAACTACCAATTATGCTTTGTCCTTGAAATCACTTGTAAACCTCTTATATTGATCTCAAACCATTACACACATGTAAAATGACATAAAACCAATCTCATTCATTACAAAATATATTCATATAGGTCTTACACTTCTCTTTTCAACATGTTATTGGGCCTGTTCCATCACACTTAGTCTCTCATGCAAGGATTTAGCCTGAATACCTAACCTTCCTGCAACATGTCTCTTCTTAAAAATATATCTAAGACATAAATTAAATTTGAATCCATTTGACATAAATGATAACCTTAATTCCATAGACACACCAATAGTTACATACCTTAATAATCCCACCCTTTGTCATTGATGGAAAACACTCTAACAGAATAGACCATTCTCATCTCTCCTCAAGCTAGATCTCCCCATCAATTCTTTCTCCCCCTTTGACATTAATTTTAAATGTCATCTCGAAAATTATTACTAATCATAGTACCTAATAATTTCAATGAATAAGAAATCTCCCCCTTTATCCATGCATACTTCTCTTCAAGCTTCTCAATCCATTTGATTTAGCTCCCCCTAACTCCATGTACTCATGATAACATAAAAAAGCTTCCCTTTTTCTCATCATTATCTCCCTATATCATGTTATATTTAAACTACACACCAACTAGTTACAACAAACATAACTCATTTTTTTACCTTATGAAAAATCCATAGGTCTCAAATAGACTCCTCAAGTTATCAGGGCTTAACTCAGCTTATGGCACCTTCAACAGATCACCTCAACCAACTAGGTCTTAAAAAAATTTAATAATCACTATCAATACCCTTTGACAAATCTCAAAAAACTTGTCATCTTTAGACCACTTTCAAATGAACTCAGAATACACAAATTCCCTCCTTGTCCTTGACATCCATTGAAGCACCTTATTTTATCAAAAACACTTCTAAGGTCTTCATAATATCATTGGTCTTGAAAACCAATTCATGAATCTTATGCCTTATTAGAATAAATTATCAATATACATTCCTCTTTATGTTTCTTAAGCCATCATGGCTCAGATTAGCTCATAACACTATTCATGTATCAAACTATCATATTGGTTTATAAGACCTCATTTTATATTATATACCTTTGTAAATCATTTTTCATATGCATTAGATAATATTAATGTCACTTTAACATTCACTAGGATCACTTAACTTCATATGAAAAGACTTAATGTAGCCAACTCTACAAACACTTTATACTCACTTGGTTTTTATGGTTTCTTTGTGTTTCTCAAGCTTAGACCTTTGTGGTTTAAATAATAGATACAATATATATTTTCATTGTCTAATAGATCATGCTCACAAGATACAGTCACCTTCTTACATCATTACATACTCAGATGCATTATGTAGATAGTAAACTTCACAATATAACATAGTCAACTATATTCTCATCTATATTATTTTCCCCTCAACTATGTATTATCTGATCATTTCCTTATCAACATACTTAAGCCTATAACATTTCTTTGATTAACTATGAAAACTTTATTGATTCAACTCAGCTCCTCTAGCTTGATGATCAACTTATCCTTCACTTGTATAACTCTTTATGATGATAAAAATCACTTCATTACATCTTCTTCTAAGGTCAAAAAAAATATTGAAACCTATTAACCTATCCCTTTATGACCTTACGAGGTCATATTAAATATAATTGGTCTTGTAGACTAATATTCATCTTAAAATGTTTCTCTAGGTCTAAAACAAAGTAAGACATAAGCAAACATACCTTTCTCTCAACAAGTATATTAAGATAAAAGTCTTAACTATAACCTTCCATTCTTATATAGGTTGAAGAGTGTCTTTATGAAGATTAGCAAAGACACCCCTTATCAAGAATCTCTAGAACAATGAGTCACCCTAGTTCTTGTCACATGATTTAATGTTCTTCTCAATAATCCTATTTGACTTACCATTCTTTTTTGACTCAAAAGTATTTAACATATTCCTTCTTCTTCTCCTTCATCTAATCTAAAACACAACCCTCTTGAGAAACCTTTTCATCATCCTTTATTTTTATTACCACATCCTCTTAACTAGTGTGATTAGCATTGATTAATTTTGGTCTCCATATCCAATTTATGCCTTTCTCATGCATTCTAAGACAAAATCTAGCTATATGATTAGTTTTATGACACATGCATCAAATAGTCCTATTGTTATTAACTTTGCTCTTATTGGTCCTTCTTCTATGTTCCCATGAAAACTTATTCCTTAAGATAATTATATAATCCTTTGATTTATGACCAAACCTATGGCATAAAAAGCAATGAAAATGAAGTGGATTTGAATGTTTAATTGCATTAGACTGTCTGACTTGCTCTTTCTCAAATTTACTCAATTTTAATATAAACTGATCATTCTTAATATTCAAAGTACTTAGCTCAATTTTAAAAGTAGAACATTCTTCCTCTTTTTTAAATTTGACATGAATTTGCATTATATAGCTAACTCTTGAGATCCTTAATGATATTTTTATATTATTTGACTATTTCAACAGTTTCATCAAGCTTGACTTGAAGATGGCTCATCTCTCCTTCACATTCCATAAAATACTTGTCTTATTTTTTAAGATTATTAATGATCATATCATGTTCATCACCATTAGAATTAGTGTTAATCCTCTTTGTCTCAAGAAGACTAATCTGTTATTTAAGACCTTTCACCATAGATATCAACTATTAATTCTCTATCCTTAGCTATTTAGCCATCTTATGCTTCTAGGATCACCTTCAAGATATCAAGCCTCTTTCAAAGGACCTAATATGATACCAATTGTTATAATTATATAATAATTAAGTGGGGTGAATCATTTAATTAACAATGTATATTCAATTCCATTTATCATTCCATGAAGCATTAAATCACATAAAAGATTAATGCATAAATAAATAACGACATAATCATATCATAAGAGAAAACAAGAGATATGAGTTAAACCACCTTGTGGGATAAAAATAACTAAAAATTTCACATGGAATACATTAATATAATATTAATATACAAATATTAGTGAAGTACCGACTTCACAAGGAGCTCCAACCCCCATGTAGTTAAGCACCCACTCAACTAGTCTTCTATAAGTTCTAACTTGCAAGGAGGCTCCAAACCCCTTGGAAAATTAGCACAAAATGAGTAAAATATAATATATAACCAACTTATAACACTTTTTTATTAATTAATTTATGAATATATCCTTTTGTTTTCAATCTTTAGCATTTAATCTCATTCAAACAACCTTTTAGGCTCACTCACTCAATATTCCTCTTTTAGACTTATTAGGTCCACTAAAATTATCATCCAACTATAGAATATATGTTATATAAACATATATAATAATATTATCCATATTATGGTCGTAAATTGCCTACTTATTCTCCTCCAAGATCTCATACTCTTCACTTGAGTCTAGACTCCTCTTACCTGCACAAATAGGCCAAGTAGACCTTACCTTTATACCATTTACTTTCTCTCATCCATCTCTGTTGGAAATGAACATTTTGATACATGTATAATTATTATAATGGACTTTATAACCTGTAAAAATTATTAAAAAACCAATAATTTTAATTTTTATTATCTCATTATCCCTAAACTTCAATTAGGCCTTAATGAGACCTAAAGCAATTAGGCCTACCCATAAACATGTTACCACTTAGACTTATTAAAACACCTTGAGACTCATAAAATGAATTATGGACTTAAAAAATAATAATTTATAGTTATGTTATAGTCTCAGTTAAGACTCATAACTCCTATAGGGTCCACTCACCCCTTAAACCCCTTTATTTGCACTATTCACCATTAGGCCTTCACACACAATATAAGTCTATCTTGAGTATCTAAAGCATATAGTTAAATATATTACACACATATGTCCTAAAAAAAAATTAATATATAATTAATGAATTTAAAAACATATTAATTTCCATTTACATCTCCACATAGGACAATAGGCCTCAATAACTCTCTTTCTACATGCTTACTCAGGACTATTACTGCATAATGAAACTCAGTCATGAGAATTTAGGCCAAAAGCACACTTTTTACAATAAACAATTGCAAAAATTCATATTTACAAACACCTAATGAAATTAGGGTCATTATTATTAACAATATAATCTTATACTCAACCTTTGTAGACTCTAAACCTTCTCTGTAAGAAGCTCACTTAGAGCTCCCAAACACTGTCAACACACAGTCCACAAACTTTGAATCTTCACACCATATTGACCACTTTAAATGAATATAATTGAATTAAAATTATCCTTAGAGACATTATAAATATATTCAAATTATTTTGATTCTTCAATTTAGGTTAGAGTACATCTAACTCATCATTCCTAGATGACCACTCAAACTACCTGAGTGCTCCAAAAACATAGTCACAAAGGAGTTTGTTATTACTGATTCAAATGACACATTAATGTAATATAATGATAATTAATAGTTTATATCCACTATGGAAAACTTTTTTAAAATAAATTGGATATCCCTAATGATATCTTTTAACTTATCTCCCACATTTGATGCTTTATTAATTGTATCAATGACCATTTTAGATTCCCCCTATATACACAAGTTCCTTATACCTAAGGATATAGCCAATTTTAACCCCCATAGGAGAGCCATTGCTTCAACATAGTTATTACTTGGGTAGCCTATTACACTAGCATAGTCATCAATCATCCCTCCTTTGCCATTTCTTATAATCCCTCTTCCACTGGCTTTACCATCAGACTTGGAGGCCCCATCAAAGTTAAGTTTCATCCAGTTAGGCTTTGGGGGAATCCATTTAATATTAAGTCTCTGTATAATTTTTGAATTATTATAAACAAGAATATGGTTTAGAACCTTCCATTTAGCTGCAATTTGATCTTATTCTTGAGTTAGGGGTTTCTCCACATAACTAATATGAGCAATGCTGACACTTTCCAAAATATTATTAAAAAAATAATGAAACATCTGAGAGGCATTTCTAGTAGTGTCACTAAAAAAATTCTGTGGTTGCACTCTTTCCATAAAATCCAACTCAAACAAGGTAGATTTTAATTCCATAATTCCATGAGCTAGGGATGGGTAAAGGTAGGATTCCAGTTGGTGATAACTTCCTTAAGATTAGAGTTATAGACCCACTCAATACCAAAGCTATTTAGGATTATGCCCCAAAGTTCTCGGGTAAAATTACAGTGTATGAAAAGGTGAGAAACTATTTCCTCTTTTGAACAACACAAATAACATCTATTGACTAGGGTAAACCCTCTCTTTTAAAGGTTGCCTTGAGTTAGGATTTTGTTATGAGTAGCAACCCACCAAAACATGTTAATTTTTGGTATAAGTTTATAATTCCAAACCTTTTTCCATAACTCTTTATTCTAAGCCTCAAGAATCAGATATTGATAAGCAAACTTGACAAAAAACCATCCATTCTTATCTGACCACTAGTAATATTCATCTTCCCATGGGAAGAGAGGGATTCTGATCCCTTGAATCAACTGTTGAATCTCCATAACTCTAAAGAAGAGCTCTGGCTGATAAACACAACAATATGAAATATATTTCCAGCTCCTCATGCCATTGTTATTATCCATGTAACCACTGATTTTATCTCAAAAAAACTGAGTAGCAATGTTAGCAATCTCTCCATAATTTCCCTGTGTGATGAGAGAATTATCCTTTATTGAAATGTCATTCTAGAATTTAATATGCTAGTCATTTCCTAGTTTCCATCTAATTCCTTTCTTAAGAAGGCTTCTACTATTTAGCATTTTATTTCATATCACAGATCCTTGGGATAACCCCATCTATTGAAGAAATTTAGAACCATTAGTGTTATGTATATATTTGGCATACATTATTTACCCCCAATCATTATTTTTATGAATCAGGTTCTAGTTAATTTTGGAGAGAAAGGCTTTGTTCGTATTCCTGATAAACCTAATATTGAGGCCACCATGTGATTTCAGAAGACATAATTTTTTCCATATAACTAAATACATTATTTAATTATCTTTTAGTCCCATACATAAGAATTTTCTTTGAACCTATTCCAATTTATCAGTAAAATATGTAAGAATTTTAAAGAGAGAAAGGAAGTAGGTAAGAATCCCTTGAAGAGAGGCCAGAAGAAGCAGTAGTTTCTAGCACTGCTGAGAAGTTTCCCTTTCCAACCAAGAAGTTTCTTCTGAGTTCTTCCAAAATTCCATTCCAAAAATTGGGAGATACCTCTTTGACTATGAGGGGAAGACCCAAATAGGTAGTTGGTAGGACAACTTTAGCACAATCAAGTATGTCAATGATTATTTGTCTAAGGTCATTAGGAGTATTGAAGAAGTACACATTGCTTTTTTGGAGATTTATGCTTTGCCCAGACTCAGTGGCATAGTTATTTAGAATATTATTCCATCTCCTAGCTTCAATCATTGAGGAGATGCCAAAAATAATGGTATCATCCACAAACTCCTCCACCACCATAGGAGAAAGGGAGGAGGCAGGTTTTATGCCCACTAACTATTTAGAGACTATATCATCTTGTATGTATCTTTTCAGTGCCTCCACCATAATGATGAAAAAGTACAAGGAGAGAGGGTCTCCCTGGTGGATTCCTCTTGAAGAAGATAAGAACACTCTAGGGACTCCATTGACCAGAACTAAAATTTTTGCAGAAGACAACATTCCATATCGTGGGAGATATTTTATCATTAAACCTAAATTTCCTAATGACTTAGAATAGAAAATTCCATGAGATCCTATTATATGCTTTAGAAATGTCTAGCTTAAGAGCCATACCATGGATTCTACTCTTGTCCATGGAATGGATAGTCTCATCAGTGGTGATCATAGCATCAAGAATCTGCCAGCCTAGGACAAAACCTTTTTGGGCAGGGGAAATAATTTTGTCTAATAAAGGTTGGATCCTCATAACCAACACTTTAGTGTAAAGCTTATAAATACTGTTACATAGACTAATAGGTCTAAAATCCATAAGGTTTGTGGGATGTGACTTTTTAGGAACAAGTACTATGAAAGTATTATTAGCTTATTTCAAAAGTTTACCTGATCTGAAAAAGTCATGTACAACAATAGTAAGATATGTTCCCACTATATCCCAATATTCTTAGACTAATATAGGAGGTAAGCCATCAAGACTGATGGCTTTGAATGCATCCATAGTAAATAAAATAGCATGGACTTCCTCCTGAGATATAGGCCTTAACATCTCTAGATTATCTTCCTCAGTTATCAAATAGGGGATTTTATCAATGAATTGGTTCATAGTTCCATCATTCCCATCATCATTATTTTGTTTAGTGAGAAAATTCTAAAAGAATACCCTGGCTTGTTCTCCTATCTCATTATCTTCAGTTATAATGTAACCATTATCCAAACATAACTTTGTTATGGAGTTATCCTTCCTGTGTTACATGGTTGAGAGATGAAAGAAGAATGTGTTATTGTCCCCCCCTTTGAGCCACTAAACTCGAGATTTATGTTTCCAAAATTAAGTTGTTTAGAGTAGCATTTTGAGTGGTTTAAATTTGCCTCGATGTGATTTGAGAAAAGATAATAATGACATAAAATGTATTACCCCATTCAGGAATACATTAGATCAAATTGTCACCTGAACATGACAACCTTAAACCATTTATCACATTTTAGTGTTTTTGGCCCAAATTATGCATTATTACAAAATATTGATTAGATTCACTATTTTAGCACAATAGTGATAAGAATTGGATGTATACATTTTTCCCCTATTTGAGAAGGCATAGTAATACATTTGTTTGAAGTAACATCTTTTTAAAAAATGAAAGAGTTGTCAATAATAATTTGAAAGGTAATGATCCATGATTCCCCCTCTAGAGGGCATGTGAGGATGAAAGAGAGGAATGCACTCTCAAAAAAAGAGAGAAAGAGTGAAATGAACCCATGGATGAGAGTAAATACATATGAACTAATAATTAAAATAGAATATAATGGGCCCCAAGGTAGGTGGAAGTAGGAAGAATACAATCCCAAACTATATGTGACATACCTTGATGCACCCAAAAGAGGGTGAAAGCTATGGGATTAGGGAATGATCGATATTGAGACAAATTGCACACTTTTGAATTTCCAAAATGAGGGAAAAGTCTATAGAGCTTATAATTAGAATAAAAATGAGAGAATTTCTCTAGATAAAATAAATAATAATGTGCCCTTATAGATCAGATTTGATAAATTAATTTTGCCCCAATAGGGCTGATTTGATCCCTAATAAATTATTGTGCCCTAGTTGGGCTGATTTTGATTGATCATGGGTCAAAATATTATGCCCCAAGAGGGAAAATTGGCAAGCATAGCTCAAGTATATAAAATACTACCTAAGTTATATATGAGTGTGGTAAAATGTAGATGTAAGGATCTAATGACTAAAGCAACCACAAAAAACTTAGGCATACAAAGATGCATAAAGTAATGAAAGTGATGATCAAAAGAATGAATTTGATTGAGCTAACCTGAGATACATCATTTATCCAAATGTTTCCTGCATAATCCAAATAGACCTCAATCCAATGTAGTTCTCCTAAGGCATGGGAGAAAATGGAACGAGGAATAAAATAGAAGAAAGATGGACCATTATTCAATTATACTCATAGTGTATGCCAAGATATTTACATCTTACATAGAGTCATGTATTAGGTATGGTGCATTGAGAAATTATCTTTGGAGTTTCACTAAATTTTAGACTTAGAATCCAAAGCACTTGGTTTTTGCTTTATCAAAAGTAAGATTATGCATGATAAGTATGAGTAACTTATAATAACATTATATTTCAATTGTGATTGGCCTATTGAAATGTGAATATTTATAAAAAAGGATAATGATAAAATATTTAGTAAAATCAAATTTACAACTATTTACATTTTAAAAAAATAAAAATAAAAACAAAACATAAATGTAACTCACCTTAAAATCAAGATATGAATAATCAAGATTAAAGTAAGAAAAAGAATGTATAAAACCAAATCAAGAACAACTTAATAAATAACATGAAACCAAGATATGAATAATCAAAATCCATGTGTATTAACAAGATGTACTTGGAAAATAAAATAAAAATAACAAGGCAAATACAAGTCTAAATAAATCAAGCCTAATGAAAACTAGACTAAAAGTGGTTATATAATGCATTTGAACTCAAATGAATAAAATAATACATGAAAATAGAAAATAGTAACACAAAAAACCAATATAAAAAAACACCAATAATAAACAATAAATTAGTAAAAGTGAATAAAATGTTAATAAAATAAATGGAGAAACAACAAAGCATAATAAAACAACAATAAAAATCAAATAAACACACACAAATAAGGGTTAGTCATAATGTTAGTGTATGGAAAGAAAAAGGTAAATGGTTTGTGTAAATTTAATATAGGTGTTACTCTCTATGACAATATGATCCCTAATCTAATAAATAATGAGACTATCATAACAAAATAAGTGAAAAAGAGACAAAGATTCCCCAAGTGATAGGGAAACAACACAGAACAAAATGAAAGAAAAAGAAGAAGAGGAAAGGTGGTTGAGTTGATGTTAGATTTATGAGATAAGTGGATTTTGCCTATGTAATTACATGGATGCCAAATCTAACATGAACTGTATGCCAAATTTGGTTCTCATAGGAAATAAGATAGAGAAAAAATGATGATTATAAATCATGATTGATGTTGTAAAGGGAATAATAAAATGGGCTTAAAAAATGTTGATTATGTTTAAATGAGTAATTTAAAAATAGAAAGAGTGTATGGAAAAGAGGGAATGAGATAAACTCAATTTAAATCAAGTATGACCTATGTATTCCCTTTAGGACCTCAAGTCATTATAGCTCTACTAACATAAAAGGTAGTGAGATCTGACCAGATAATAACAAGTTTCCAAATTTAGGCAAAATGACACAACAAATGATAATAGTAATGGTAAGGTAATGTGGAAATACATGATAAAAAGGTTTTTTTTTCTAATTTTCCCTTAGGAAATTATAATTAGAAAATAGTGGTATAGGTTTGTGCTACTAATTTGCCCATAGGTGACTACAATTAGTAACACAGGGTAGGATATTGATTTATCCATAGGTAGTGATAATCAGTGGTACTAAATGAAATATTTATTTTCCCATAGGTATTTATAATTAGTGGCACCAGATAAAATGTAAATGAAAGATAACTTTCCATATAAACTATCACACTACTTTCATAGACTTTCATTTAAACATAAAATTCTAAAACCACTGAAACTAGATTGAAATCGCCTTGTAAAAGGTGTAGGAAGAACCAAAAGAACCAAAATAAAAAAGGGTTGTGTAAGATGGCTAAAAATAGGCTTTGGTTAATACTCAATACATGGTATAATAAAATGGTATAAGGAATGTCATATATAAAATGATAGGATGACAATTGGCTATAATGGTAATAGTGTTGACCCTAAATGATGATTGCTTCAAAAATGGTAAGAGCATGGGCTTAGTTTACTCATAAAATAGTGAGAGAATTCAAGTTTAAAATTTATAAAAAATGTTGAGATCATGGATAAGGTGAATGAGGTGACCTCAATAAAAATTGAGCACTACCTATGTAGTCCAAAAGTAACTTAAGTTAATGTATCTTAAAGGAAATAGTAAATGGGACACAATGGTTATATTATTCTTGCTGATGTGGAGATGCATGTCCAATTTAACATATGAGAAAACTAAAATAATAAATCATAAAAATTGATATCCAATACCCTTTTAGAATATATTTTCTATTAATGAATTGCTATATATTTGGACTCCAAAAATTTTGTCATGATCATTGTTGGTGGTTCATTTTGTTTGCCTTAAACTTTGAGACTAGAGATATTCAAAGACTCTAATTATACTATAGATTAGAATATATTTTTATTTGATCATAAATAATCTCTTTATCAAGAAGTGAATAACTATTATGATAAATTATTAGTGCCTCAGTGAGGTTTTCACCAAAGAAGTTATCTTGATTTTCCCATAACACCTTTGAAAAGGTTTCACTAAAGGATGTTGACATTTGACTTTGATTGTATTCTAGTGCCTAAAAAAAGTTTTCACTCCACAATGTTGAGTTTGGAATTTGATTTCCCCTGACACTTATAAAAAGGTTTAACTAGGAGATTATTCTTCTAAATGAATGACTGTTTTCTTGGTCCCCCTAATATTCTGGACCTAATATGTCACCATGGGTGTATTTTAATAAATTTTTATTCTATTGGTCCTTATCGATGATTATGTGATGTGGAATGTCAATATAATGGATATGGTGGGTGGTGGTAATGCAATTATGAAAGATAGCATAATCCTCGTAGAAGACACTAAGTAAACTTGTGTCAATGATGAAGTAATCATTCATAAAAATTGTAGAAGGATCATAAATATATTCAAATTGATATATAAGGCAATTTTACCCAATGTCATAAAAAATATGACTATATTCAGATTCTAAAGTTTATTCCAACTCAAAGGACTCTAAATCTAATGTTGAGACTAATGTTGATTCTATGTCTAATGCTAAATCTGATGTCAATTTAAAAATAAAACCTAATTTTAATTCTGATTCTTCATCTAGTGTGGATTTTTATATAATGATGTCCTATTTAATGTCTTATATTCAATAAGTAATATCTTATAATGGCATAATTGTATCCATTAAAATAGATTCATCTAGGAAGGGTTTAACATGGACTAGCTCATCTAGGTGAAGCCCCTAAAAGAGAGGGAACTGATAGATGGGTGACCCTACAGAGATTGGTTTTTCAAAGTGAGATTCCTTAATTAGTGGAAAATGGTCAAGAGATAACTTCACAAAGATTAGTTTGTCAAAGGGATGGGGATCTTTGTAAATAAGACAATGGTTGAGATAATGATTTTCCCATAGGTGGTTATAATCATTAAGAAGTGACTCAACAAAGACTGGCTCATCAAATTGAGACTTCTTAATAATAGGTATAATATCAAAGGGTGATTCATCATAGGTTAACTAATCACAAATAGGTGTTTAATTAATAACATCATGGCCTTGGTTTACAATTGGTTGAAAAATATCAACTTTGAACACATTTTGGTCCTTAAAAGATTGTTCTTGAATAGGTAATGGTTGGCTTTGTTGAGGCTCGAATACTAGCACAAATTTTCTAATGTGGGGAATAATTTATACTAGATGAATAATTTCCTATGGTTCAATAATGGGCTATCCACAAAGTATAATATTGAATAAGGGACCAATAAAGACTATCTAATCAAATTGATGTTATTCAACAATAGGTTCAATAGATACTAGTGATAGGGCATAGAATGGTAATGACATGGAATTATAGAGCTTGGTTGCTCACATAAGACAAAATAATGGGGCCAAAATAGTAACCTTTGAGCATTGCAGAGCTTAGTTTCTAGTGTAAGCTAAAGGAGGATAACCTATGATCGTAACCCTTAAGCAATATAGTGTTTGGTTGCTCACACAAGGCAAAGGAGGATAACTTAGGAATAGTAACCCTTGAGTATTGTAGATCTTGGTTGCTAATGCATGATTAAGGAGGGTAACCTAAAATTGTAACATTTGAGCATTCTAATAACTATATTTGAGTATCTAAATTGAATAATTTATTCTGGATTGATTTGTAATAACTATATCTGAGTATCTAAATTAAATATAAGAATGATCATGTTATGCATGATGCCCTAAATATAATAAACTAATATGACTCTAAGCTGAATTAGTGTGAATTTGATCAAAATCTGAGCATAACTATCAAATATGTAGTTATATCTATACAAACTTGTATTATACCTAGTACACTATTATGGCTAATTTGAACTACCCTAAAATTGGGGCTATTAGATAGTAGCACCATGTGGTGCTAATGTCCCTATATGGGTTTTACTATTTGTCTAGTCTAAAATATGAATCATTATACTAATTTATGATTCCTTATTTTTCCTTTTATTTTACATATGTATAATTTCTTGAAACTGAGCCTGCATGATGAAAAATGTTTTATGAAGGTAATGTAGGAGCCTAATATCTATGACAAATCCATATGAATAAACCATATTTAGAGGTTAGTTTTGAAATGTGTAATAACTATCCCCAAAATAAATATCTTTACAAAATGTGTAATCCACAGCATAAATGATAATCTAACTCAATGTGCAAACATAACATCAGAATGTAAGAGAATTTGAGCATAAGTATGTAATGTACGATGTATGTTCTATCTATGATTGTAAAAAGGTATCAATATAAATGTAACCAATTTATATAACACATATGAGTACCTACCTAGGGGGATGGGGCATGATGTCCAACATGGCACCCATGTAGGAAGGGTAGATGCATGAGGTCCCTCATGGAATCAAAAACTAGTGTGTATAACAAGTAAAGACAAGTGTCATGGAAATGACACATACAATAAATCATACATAAAAAACACATGAGGCATATAAAAGATAGGCCAAGGGGTGACAATAGAATGGGCATTGGAACATGTCACTAAACATAAGAAAAGAAGAGGTACAAAGACATGTTCAAATTTACACATATATACATAACAATAAAGTTGGCTTACAGCCACATATAAGGACATGTTTAAATGTTCTCATACACAATCGATAAATCACACATAAGGGACATGTTCACATGTCCAAGTCATAAATAAATAGAAGTGGTGTAGAGACAAATAATAATGGCATATTGAAATGCCCTCAAATAGAATAAGCATAGAAAATGCAATCAAGTCTAAACTAGGAAAGATAGATATG
>JARHVA010002693.1:1187500-1230000 GCA_037957365.1 Torreya grandis
ATTGTTATATAGACTCACACTCTTCATTTCACCTAGCACATCTGGATCAATCAAACTGCCTTAAGACATATTCATGTTGAACATGACTTAGACCACCTGTAGTAACACTTCATTAAACTTACAAGTAATTTTTATTATCCTATTACATCCTTAGATAAAATTAAAACACAAATAGATTGATGTCAAATGGAAAATGTAGAACATATAGACCAATCCTTGTAATTCACTCTTTCACTACCTTTACTCATATAGATACGTCATCTTGAGAGCACTTTCTAGTTTTTATATGATGATATAAAAAAATTATAAAACAATTAAACATAAGGAAAATGTCTTAAATAAAAAACCCAAATAATTTAATTCACTCTTAATCACTCTAAACTCATCCCTAAACACATTCTCACTCTAATTGGCTTTTTCTCACTATTTTCACTCTTTACTAGTTTAACCATAGGTCAAATTGGGTGACAAAAATGGCTAACACAGAGGATATATATTGTATAAAAACACCATGGGAGTAAATAATGAGTCTTGGCCATCAACACCCTTAAAATTTCATGCATTTACCTATTTAACCCTGCTATAACATCAAATTATTTATAAATAAGCAATTTTTTATGGCTTTCACTCACTACCTCGATAAAACACTACCACTTGGAGATTAATAGAGGATTACTATACTAAATAAAATAAGAAAAATTGATCAAACAAACCATTCTAGGCACTTTATATCAATATCTTCACCATTAGATCAATATGAGTGTTTAGAGAGGGTTTTAAACCAATTTACACTCTTAACATTTATTCATATAGTATTTCCCCTAAAATGAAAAACTATTGATTGGAAATCATTATTAGAACCTTTTTACATCTCTCCAAAAATTCTCAAGACATCATGTAAACTTTAAACATGCCAATGAACATCTAAACTTCCTTCTCAAGATCTCATCTTTTCATTCTACATGAATAGGAGACCTTCAAACATGATTTAATTCCTTCACCTTCAATTTATTACCTCAAAATTGGTCAACACCATTTATATAAAATTTAAAACCTCAAACCATGAACATTTGTTCTATATCACCTTGAAAACTCAACTTGACCCTCTATTTGGGCATACTAGGTCTCTATGCACGTTATGTCCTTGAACTACCAATTATGCTTTATCCTTGAAAATACTTGTAAACCTCTTATATTGATATAAAATCATTACACCTATGTAGAATTAGATAAAAACAATATCATGAATTTTCAACCTTATTCACATAGTTTTCATGCTTCTCTTCTCAACATGCTATTAGGCATGTTCCATCATATTAGGTCTCTTATGTAAGTAATTAGCCTCAATACCTAACCTTCTTGCCACATGTTTATTCTCAAATAAACCTCTAGGAAATCAATGATATTTGACTCCATCTTAAATTAATGATAACCTTTATTCTATAAACACACCAATATGAACATACCTCAATAACTAAATCTTAACTCAGAACAACAAAAGGTTCACATACTATAATCAGAACAAAAAATAGTACAACAAGCATAAATAAATGAAGAAAAATACCTCTCTAAAATGAGGCTCAAATTTTAAAATGGTATGATTTTGGTTACAAATATCTAAAATAGTTTTATTATCATGGTCAAGGTCTAGGTAGGTAGGCCGAATGCATCATTGCTCTTATTCTAGTAGTTGATAATGTTGGTTAGCGAGGTTTAGAGTTTATTTAACATCCTATGTAAAATCATTCACATATATAGTTTATCAAGGAAAAACATCTAGATACATAGGGTATGTTACATAAATAGAAAAAACATAAGTTTGAAATTCAAAATCATGTTAAGCCAGCAAGCATAAATAAGGATTTATAGGAAAAAAACTTCCACAACATTATATATCTATAATAAGCATAGTTTCAAAGTGAAAAATCATAATCAATATTCTAAATCATAATTTAGAAAATTCAACTCCATAGTATGAGGTAGTTCCGTCTAGTATTCCAGGTTATAATGATTATGATGTTGAATAATATTATGATTATAATGATGAAAAATACTCATATTCCTACTGTAACAACATTAAAATACAACATAACATTCACATTTCATGAAATATTACCATTTCTACTTTTGACATAGGCCACAATGATAGTGATTCTCCAATGAGACTCATCAGTTAGTATGGTTCCTCTTGTACATAATTTACCTATTTCTTTACTCCTTGAACATATTTTATTTTCATTTTCTTGTACATTGTTTATATCTAGAAAATACAAAAATAATATAACATTCCAAAACATAAAAAAATTAAAATGTTACTCAGTTAACATGAAATTTATAGATTATATGCATTACTATGTTTACATTTCTTATATTTGTGAGACACTACATATGGTATACATCTTATTATAATTAGTTTTATCATAATACATGCTTTAATTGTTTTTATTGAGTGATTACATATTTAATGTAGCACTCAAGTCCAATACACTGATCTAAAATTTCTATCATCTATGCACTAGGGTAATACACATTGATTCATGGTAATTCATTTGACACATTCTCACACTTGGGGGAATTTTATACATAGTTTCTATTACCAGATTCTATCCTTACATTCTATACATTCTAGTTTTAGCATTGTTATATATTGATATTGATCATTACTACTCATACTCATATTGTGTAATGACCATCACTACTTTAGACTCAACATATGTACATCCTATATCTTACATAGATTTATACTACATCATTGCATTCTTTCATATTTATCTTTCCTAGTTTAGACTTGATTGCATTTTCTATGCTTATTCTATTTGAGGGCATTTCAATATGCCATTATTATTTATCTCTACACCACTTCTATTTATTTATGCCTTGGACATGTGAACATGTCCCTTATGTGTGATTTATCAATTGTGTATGAGAACATTTAAACATGTCCTTATATGTGGCTATAAGCCAACTTTATTGTTATGTATATATGTGTAAATTTAAACATGTCTTTGTACCTCTTCTTTTCTTATGTTTAGTGACATGTTCCAATGCCCATTCTATTATCACCCCTTGGCCTATTTTTTATATGCCTCATGTGTTTTTTATGTATGATTTCTTGTATGTGTCATTTCCATGACACTTGTCTTTACTTGTTACACACACTAGTTTTTGATTCCATGAGGGACCTCATGCATCTACCCTTCCTACATGGGTGCCATGATCGACATCATGCCCCATCCCCCTAGGTAGGTACTAATATGTGTTATATAAATTGGTTACATTTATATTTATACCCTTTTACAATCATAGATAGAACATACATTGTACATTACATACTTATGCTCAAATTCTCTTACATTCTGATGTTATGTTTGCACATTGAGTTAGATTATCATTTATGCTATGGATTACACATTTTGTAAAGATATTTATTTTGGGGATAGTTATTACACAGTTCAAAACTAACCTATAAATATGGTTAATTAATAGGGATTTGTCATAGAGATTAGGCTCCTACATTACATTCATAAAACATTTATCATCATGCAGGCTCAGTTTCAAGAAATTAGACATATGTAAAATAGAGGAAAAATAAGGAATCATAAATTAGTATAATGATTCATATTTTATACTAGACAAATAGTAAAACCCATATAGAGACATTACCACCACATGGTTCTACTATCTAATAGCCCCAATTTTAGGGTAGTTCAAATTAGCCATAATAGTATACTAGGTATAATACAAGTTTGTATAGATATAACTACATATTTGATAGTTATGATCATATTTTGATCAAATTCACACTAATTCAGCTTAGATTCATATTAGTTTCTTATATTTAGGGCATCATGCATAACATGATCATTCTTATATTTAATTTAGATACTCAAATATAGTTATTACAACTCAATCTAGAATAAATTATTCAATTTAGATAATCAAATATGGTTATTAGAATGCTCAAATGTTACAATTTTAGGTTACCCTCCTTAATCTTACATGAGCAACCAAGATCTACAATACTCAAAGGCTACTATTCTAAGTTATCCTCCTTTGGCTTGTGTGAGCAACCAAACACTATATTTCTTAAGGGTTACGATTATAGGTTATCCTCCTTTAGCTTACACCAGAAACTAAGCCCTGCAATGCTCAAAGGTTACTATTTTGGCCCCCTTATTTTGGCTTATGTGAGAAACCAAGCTCTATAATGCCCTGTCATTACCATTCTATGCCCTATCACTAGTATCCATTGAACCTATTGTTGAATAGCATCAATTTGATTAGATAGTCTTTATTGGTCCCTTATTCAATAGTATACTTTGTGGATAGCTCGTTATTCATCTAGTATAAATTATTCCCCACATTAGAAAATTTGTGCTGGTCATTGAGCCTCAACAAAGCCAACCATTACCTCTTCAAGAACAATCTTGTAAGGACCAAAATGTGTTGAAAGTTGATACTTTTCAACCAATTATAAACCAAGGCCATGATGTTATTAATGAAACACCTATTTGTGATTATTTAACCTATGATGAATCACCCTTTGATATTATACCTATTATTAAGGAGTCTCACTCTGATGAGCTAGTCTTTGTTGAGTCACTTCTTAATGATTATAACCACCTATGGGAAAATCATTATCTCAACCATTTTCTTATTTACAAAGATCCCCATCCCTTTGACAAACTAATCTTTGTGAAGTTATCTCTTGACCATTTTACACTCATTAAGGAATCTCACTTTGACAAACCAATCTCTGTAAGGTCACCCTTCTATCAGTTCCCTCTCTTTTAGGGGCTTCACCTAGATGAGGTAGTCCATGTTAAACCCTTCCTAGATGAATCTATTTTAATGGATACAATTATGCCATTATAAGATATTAATTATTGAATATAAGACATTAAATAAGACATCATTATATCAACATCCACACTAGATGAAGAATCAGAATTAAAAATAGGTTTTATTTTTAAATTGACATCAGATTTAGCATTAGACGTAGAATCAACATTAGTCTCAACATTGGATTTAGAGTCCTTTGAGTTGGAATAAACTTTAGAATCAGAATATAGTCATATTTTATATTACATTGGTTAAACTTGCCTTATATATCAATTTGAATATATTTATGATCCTTCTACAATTTTTTTGAATGATTACTTCATCATTGACACAAGTTTGCTTAGTGTCTTCTATGAGGATTATGCTACCTTTCATAATTCTATTACCACCACCCACCATATCCATTATATTGACATTCCACATCACATAATCATCAATAAGGACTGATAGAATCAAAATTTATTAAAATACATCCATGGTGACATATCAGGTCCAGAATATTAGGGGGACTAAGAAAATAGTCATTAATTTAGAAGAATAATCTCCTAGTTAAACCTTTTTATAAGTGCCAGGGGAAAACAAATTCCAAACTCAACATATTGGATTGAAACCTTTTTTTAGGCACTAGAAGACAATCAAATTCAAATGTCAACATCCTTTAGTGAAACCTTTTCAAAGGTGCTATGGGAAAATCAAGATAACTTCTTTGGTGAAAACCTCATTGAGGCAGTAATAATTTATCATAATAGTTATTCACTTCTTGATAAAGAGATTATTTATGATCAAATAAAAATAGCTTCTAATCTATAGTATAATTAGAGTCTATGAATATCTCTAGTCGCAAAGTTTGAGGAAAATAAAATGAACCACCAACAATGATCATGACAAAAGTTTTGGAGTCCAAATATATAGCAATTTATTAATAGAAAATATATTATAAAAGGGTATTGGATATCAATTTTTATGATTAATTATTTTAGTTTTCTCATATGTTAAATTGGACATGCATTTCCACATTAGCAAGAATAATAGAATCATTTACCATTGTGTCCCATTTACTATTTCCTTTAAGCTACATTAACTTAAGTTACTTTTGGACTACATAGGTAGTGCTCAATTTCTATTGAGGTCACCTCATTCACCTTATCCATGATCTCACCATTTTTTTATAAATTTTAAACTTTAATGCTCTCACTATTTTATTAGTAAACTAAGCCCATGCTCTTACCATTTTTGAAGCAATCATCATTTAGGGTCAACACTATTACCATTATAGCCAATTGTCATCCTATCATTTTATATATGACATTCTTTATACCATTTTATTATACCATGTATTTAGTATTAACCAAAGCCTATTTTTAGCCATCTTACCCAACCCTTTTTTATTTTTGTTCTTTTGGTTCTTCCTACACCTTTTACAAGGTGATTTCAATCTAGTTTCAGTGGTTTTAGAATTTTATGTTTAAATGAAAGTCTATGAAAGTAGTGTGATAGTTTATATGGAAATTTATCTTTCATTTACATTTTATTTGGTGCCACTAATTATAAATACCTATGGGAAAATAAATATTTCATTTAGTACCACTGATTATCACTACCTATGGATAAATCAATATCCTACCCTGTGTTACTAATTATAATCACCTATGGGAAAATTAGTATCACAAACCTATACCACTATTTATTAATTATAATTGCCTAAGGGAAAATTATAACAAAACCTTTTTATCATGTATTTCCACATTTCCTTACCATTAATATTATCATTTGTTGTGTCATTTTGCCTAAATTTGGAAACTTGTTATTATCTGGTCAGATCTCAGTGCCTTTTATGTTAGTAGAGCTATAGTGACTTGAGGTCCTAAAGGGAATACATAGGTCATACTTGATTTACATTGAGTTTATCTCATTCCCTCTTTTCCGTACACTCTTTATATTTTTAAATTACTCATTTAAACATACTCAACATTTTTTAAGCTCATTTTATTATTCCCTTTACAACATCAATCATCATTTTTTCTCTATCTCATTTCCTAGGCAAACCAAATTTGGTGTAAAGTTCATGTTAGATTTGGCATCCATGTAATTACATAGGCAAAATCCACTTATCTCATAAATCTAGCATCAACTAAACCACCCTTCCTCTTCTTCTTTTTTCTTTCATTTTGTTCTGTGTTGTTTCCCTATCACTTGGGGAAAATTTGTCTCTTTTTCACTTATTTTGTTATGCTAGTCTCATTATTTATTAGATTAGGGATCATCTTGTCATAGAGAGTAACACCTATATTAAATTTACACAAACCATTTAAATTTTTCTTTCCATACACTAACATTATGACTAACCCTTATTTGTGTGTGTTTATTTGATTTTTATTGTTGTTTTATTGTGCTTTGTTGTTTCTCCATTTATTTTATTAACATTTTATTCATTTTTACTAATTTATTGTTTATTATTGGTGTTTTTTTTATATTGGTATTTTTTTTTACTATTTTCTATTTTCATGTATTATTTTATTCATTTGAGTTCAAATGCATTATATAACCACTTTTAGTCTAGTTTTCATTAGGCTTGATTTATTTAGACTTGTATTTACCTGGTTCTTGTTATTTTGTTTTCCATGTACATCTTGTTAATACACATGGATTTTGATTATTCATATCTTGGTTTCATGTTATTTATTAAGTTGTTCTTGATTTGGTTTTATACATTCTTGTTCTTACTTAAATCTTGATTATTCATATCTTGATTTTAAGGTGGGTTACATTTATGTTTTGTTTTTATTTTTATTTTTTAAAAATGTAAATAGTTGTAAATTTGATTTTACTAAATATTTTATCATTATCCTTATTTATAAATATTCACATTTCATTAGGCCAATCACAATTGAAATATAATGTTATTATAAGTTACTCATACTTATCATGCATAATCTTACTTTTGATAAAGCAAAAACCAAGTGCTTTGGATTCTAAGTCTAAAATTCAGTGAAACTCCAAAGATAATTTCTCAATGCACCATACCTAATACATGACTCTATGTAAGATGTAAATATCTTGGCATACACTATGAGTATAATTGAATAATGGTCCATCTTTCTTCTATTCTATTCCTCGTTCCATTTTCTCCCATCCCTTAGGAGAACTACATTGGATTGAGGTCTATTTGGATTATGTAGGAAATATTTGGATAAATGATGTATCTCAAGTTAGCTTAATCAAATTCATTTTTTTGATCATCTCTTTCATTACTTTATGCATCTTTGTATGCCTAAGTTTTTGTGGTTGCTTTAGTCATTAGATCCTTACATCTACATTTTACCACACTCATATTTAACTTAGGTAGTAGTTTATATACTTGAGCTATGCTTGCCAGTTTTCCCTCTTGGGGCATAATATTTTGATCCATCATCGATCAAAATCAGCCCAACTAGAGCACAATCATTTATTAGGGATCAAATCAGCCCTATTGAGGCAAAATTAATTTATCAATTCATCAAATCCAATCTATAAGGGAAAATTATTATTTATTTTATCTAGAGAAATTCTCTCATTTTTATTCTAATTATAAGCTCTATAGATTTTTCCCTCATTTTAGAAATTTTAAAGTGTGCAATTTGTCTCAATATCGATCATTCCCTAATGCCATAGCTTTCACCCTCTTTTGGGTGCATCAAGGTATGTCACATATAGTTTGGGATTGTATTCTTCCTACTTCCACCTGCCTTGGGGCCCATTATATTCTATTGTATTTTGATCATTTGTAATAAATGCATGTAATTATTAGGTCATATGTATTTACTCTCATCCATGGGTTCATTTCACTCTTTCTCTCTTTTTTGAGAGTCCATTCCTCTCTTTCATCCTCACATGCCCTCTAGAGGGGGCATCATGGATCATTACCTTTCAAATTCTTATTGACAACTCTTTCATTTTTTAAAAAGATGTTACTTCAAACAAATGTCTTACTATGCCTTATAAAATAGGGGGAAAATGTATACATCAAATTCTTATCACTATTGTGCTAAAATTGTGAATCTAATCAATATTTTGTAATAATGCATAATTTGGGCCAAAAACACTAAAATGTGATAAATGGTTTAAGGTTGTCATGTTCAAGTGACAATTTGATCTAATGTATTCCTGAATGGGGTAATACATTTTATGTCATTATTATCTTTTCTCAAATCACATCAAGGAAAATTTAAACCACTCAAAATGCTACTCTAAAAAATGAAATTTTGGAAACAGAAATCCCGAGTTTAGTGGCTCAAAGAGAGGGACAGTAACACATTCTTCTTTCATCTCTCAGCCATGTAACACATAAGGATAACTCCATAACAAAGTTATGTTTGGACAATGGAAAAATTATAACTGAAGATAATTATATAGGGGAACAAGCCAGGGTATTCTTTTAGAATTTGCTCACTGAACAAAATAATGATGATGGGAATGATGGAACTATGAACCAATTCATTGATAAAATCCCCTGTTTGATAACTGAGGAAGATAATCTTGAGATGTTAAGGCCTATATCTTATGAAGAAGTCCATGCTATTTTTTTTACTATGGGTGAATTCAAAGCCCTGGGTCTTGATGGCTTCCCTCCTATATTATTCCAAGAATATTGGGATATAGTGGGAACATATCTTACTATTGTTGTATTGTGAATTCTTCAGATCAGGTAAACTTTTGAAACAAGCTAATAATACTTTCATAGTAATTGTTCCTAAAAATTCACATCCCACACACCTTATGGATTTTAGACCTATTAATCTATGTAACACTATTTATAAGCTCTGCACTAAAGTTTTGGTTATGAGGATCCAACCTTTATTACACAAAATTATTTCCCCTACCGAAAAAGGCTTTGTCCCAAGCTGGTAGATTCTTGATGCCATGATCGCCATTAATGAGACTATCCATTCCATAGACAAGAGTAGAATCCTTGGTATGGCTCTTAAGCTAGAAATTTGTAAAACATATAATAGGGTCTCATGGATTTTTCTATTTTAAGTCATTAGGAAATTTGGGTTTAATGATAAAATATCTCCCCTGATATGGAATGTTGTCTCTTCTGCAAAATTTTTAGTTCTAGTCAATGGAGTCCCTAGAGTGTTCTTATCTTCTTCAAGAGGAATCCACCAGGGAGACCCTCTCTCCCTATACTTTTTCATCATAATGGCAGAGGCACTGAAAAGATACATACAAGATGATATAGTCTCTAAATAGTTAGTGGGCATCAAACCTGCCTCCTCCCTTTCTCCTATGGTGGTGGAGGAATTTGTGGATGATACCATTATTTTTGGCATCTCCTCAATGATTGAAGCTAGGATATGGAATAATATTCTAAATAACTATGCCACTGAGTCTAGGCAAGATCTCCAAAAAAGCAATGTGTACTTCTTCAATACTCTTAATGACCTTAGACAAATAATCATTGACATACTTGATTGTGCTAAAGTTGTCCTACCAACTACCTATTTAGGTCTTCCCCTCATAGTCAAAGAGGTATCTCCCAATTTTTGGAATGGAATTTTGGAAAGAACTCAGAAGAAACTTCTTGGTTGGAAAGGGAAACTTCTTAGTAGTGCTAGAAACTGCAGCTTCTTCGGGCCTCTCTTCAAGGGATTCTTACCTACTTCCTATCTCTCTTTAAAATTCTTACATATTTTACTGATAAATTGGAATAGATTCAAAAGAAAATTCTTATGGATGGGACTAAAAGATAATTAAATAATGTCTTTATTCAGATGGAAAAAATTATGTCTTCTGAAATCACATGGTGGCCTCAATATTAGGTTCATCAGGAATATGAACAAAGCCTTTCTCTCTAAAATTGACTGGAACCTGATTCATAAAAATAATGATTGGGGGTAAATAATGTATGACAAATATATGCATAACACTAATGGTTCTAACTTTCTTCAACAGATGGGGTTATCCCAAGGATCTGTGATATGGAATAAAATGCTAAAAAGTAGAAGCCTTCTTAAGCAAGGAATTAGATGGAAACTATTAAATGACTGGCATATTAAATTCTAGAATGACATTTCAATAAAGGATAATGCTGTCATCACATAGGGAAATTATGGAGAGATTGCTGACATTTTTAATCAATTTTTTGGAGATAAAATCAGTGGTTACATGGATAATAACAATTACATGAGGAGCTGGAAATATATTTCATATTGTTGTGTTTATCAGCCAGAGCTCTTCTTTAGAGTTATGGAGATTCAACAATTGATTCAGGGGATCAAAATCCCTCTCTTCCCATGGGAAGATGAATAGTACTGGTGGCCAAATAAGAATGGATAGTTTTTTGTCAAGTCTACTTATCAATTGCTGATTCTTGAGGCTCAGAATAAAGAGTTATGGAAAAAGGTTTGGAATTATAAACTTATACCAAAAATTAACATGTTTTGGTGGGCTCCTACTCATAAAAAAATCCTAACTCAAGATAACCTTTAGAAGAGAGGGTTTACCCTAGTCAATAGATGTTATTTGTGTTGTTCAAAAGAGGAAACAATTTCTCACCTTTTCATACACTGTAATTTTACCCGAGAACTTTGGGACATAATCCTAAATAACTTTGGTATTGAGTAGGCCTATAACTCTAATCTTAAGGAATTTATCACCAACTGGAATCCTACCTTTACCCATCCCTGGCTCATGAAATCATCGAATCAAACTCTACCTTGTTTGACTTGGATTTTATGGAAAGAGCGCAACCACAAATTTTTTTTAGGGACATTGCTAGAAATGCCTCTCAGGTGTTTCATTTTTTTGTTAAGACTCTTTTGGAAAGTGTCACCACTACTCATATTAGTTCTATGGAGAAACCCCTAACTCAAGAAGAAGATCAAATTGTAGCTAAATGGAAGGTTCTAAACCATATTCTTGTTTATAATAATTCCAAAATTCTATAGAGACTTAATATTAAATGGATTTCCCCAAAGCCTAACTGGATGAAACTTAACTTTGATGGGGCCTCCAAGCCTGATGGTAAAGCCATTGGAAGAGGGATTATAAGAAATGACAAAGGAGGGATGATTGATGTCTATGCTGGTGGAATAGGCTACCCAAGAAATAACTATGCTGAAGCAATGGCTCTCCTATGGGGGTTAAAATTGGCTATATCCTTAGGTATAAGGAACTTGAGTATACAGGGGGAATCTAAAATGGTCATTGATGTAGTTAATAAATCATCAAATGTGGGAGATAAGTTAAAAGATATCATTAGGGATATCCAATTTCTTTTACAAAAGTTTTCCATAGTGGATATTTCACATATTTACAGAGAGGGAAATAGTGTTGATGATGCTTGTGATAATCTCAGCCAACAATTTTCAAATTGGTGATGTTGGCACCAAGTAGTTCATATTGCTTTAAACATTAGGGATATTATCAAAAAGGAAATGACTTGTTAAGGATGAGTCAGACGTATGAGAAGGATACCTCTTTTAGGCAGTCCATTTGGAGGGTGCTGATGTGGATCTCAGAGTTTGATGCCAATTGTACTCTTTTGATAATAATTCCTATAGGCTACCTGAGAAATAACTATGCTAAAGAAATGGTTCTCCTATGGGGGTTAAAATTGGCTATATCTTTAGGTATAAGGAATTTGAGTATATAGGGGGACTCTAAAATGGTCATCGATGTAGTTAATAAAGCATTGAATGTGGGAATTAAGTTAAAAGATATCATTAGGGATATCCAATCTCTTTTGCAAAAGTTTTCCACAATGGATATTTCACATATTTATAGAGAGGGAAATAGTGTTACTGATGCCTGTGCCAATCTCAACCAATAATTTTCAAATTGGTGATGTTGGTGCCAAGTAGTTCATATTCATTTAAACATTAGGGATATTATCCAAAAGGAAATGACTTGTTAAGGATGAGTCAAACATATGAGAAGGATATCTCTTTTAGGTCATCCATTTAGAGGGTGCTAACATGGATCTTAGAGTTTAATGCTAATTGTACTCTTTTGATAATCATTCCTAATTTATTATACCAAGGTGTTAAGGTGCATGGACTTCATTATGGAGATCACTGGGAAATGATTTTTAAGCATGGGAGGAGAAAATGGCATCTCTACATGATATTCAAAATTATGTGCTATCACATTATCATTATGCACTTTTGAGAACAAGGGCTTATTACCACTTTAACTATGAAAGTGAAAATTGGGAATTCTTCAGGTCTGGTCTGTAGATCCAAAATGGGGGGAGACAAAATTTGAATGGAACCAGTCTCCTGTTATGAGTTTAAAGATAATCCATTGGTTTGTAACTACTACAAAGAGGGGGGGATTAGTCCCTACTTGGAGAGGGTCAATGTGTTTGATGAAAACCTGTCTGAGCAATTCACAAGGTCTTGGTTAAAAAGGTAAGTTACTGTTGGAGGAATTAGCTTTGAGATTTTTGAAAAGGTGATAGCTATTTCCATAGGCATGTCCACATAGGGGATGAAGCTACAAAGGAAAACTAAAATCATGGGCCTCTCTAGCCATAAACTATTTTTGGGAGAAGGTAAAGAACTTGTTCCTTACCTAAGAGGATTCGATTGAGCTAAATTACCTGAGCTATGGGACAGAGTGTGCTTCATCCTCATGAAGTACTTCATGCTGGAAGGATGATTCACCAGTTTCTATAATTATCATCTTCCCCTTTTAAATCACTTCAAGTGTAATGCTCTCATCAATTTCCCTTTTATTTTTTCTCCTCCCTAGAACATTCTATCCTTAGGGTGAGAGAAAAAATGGCAAAAAAACCTAATATGAATCCTACCCCCTCCATCAAGGCCTCATTTTTTGTTTGTAAAATTTCCACCATGCCCTTGAGCTATCCAAGACTATCAAAATTGATAGTGGAGATATTTCTTCTAATCCTTTGGCTAGTGATGCTATCGATGAGCCCTGTCTTTCCCCTATTTCTACCAAAAATAAAAAAGTCTCCTTCTCTACTCCTGAGGAGACCCCCATTGACACCCCTAGCTATTTTTTAAGCAAAAAGGGCAAGAAGAGGAAGATTTATGCTAGGGAAGATAATATTGGGGGGACCACTAGGGATCAAGGTGGTAAATCCTATATGTCCACTAAGGTTAGCAAGGAGGGCTTCTCCTCTAGATTTTGATAGTTAGGGTAGATTGTTGGCAAACCCGCTCCCAAGGATAGGCTTATTGACAATTCAAAGAACACCTCAAAGGAAGCCACCTAGGAGGAAGAGTCCAAGGAATTAGAAGTTCAAGAAATCTTAGAGGATACTAAAGGTAAGCAGGAGATAAGGGAATTTGAGAGTATGCAAAGGATGGTGCTGACATTGTGGAAAATGTTGATAAAGAGGGAAAGATGTATGTGGAGGAATTTGATGAGGAAACTAAAACCGAGATTGGTTTAAAAGCTAAAATTGCTGCCCTAAATGGTTGCATACAGAAACTGGAGCAGAACTTCACCACTAGGCTCCAAAATTTTATCCTCCTAAACATGTCTATGTTGAAGGAATTGGGTAATACTACATCTGTTGTCAATGTGGAGAATGCTGAGAAATTGAATGATCTAATCAGTTTGATTGTTATGTAAGGAGAGATATTCTTGTCTCTCATTTTTTGTTTCATGTTTTATTTTAGTTTGATGTGTCTATTGGTGCACTGATTATGCCAATTTTTGTCAGAAGGCATCCTTTTGTTTGATTGCCTTCTTTTTTTCTCTACTTTTGTAAGTGTTCGGCCCCTTGTCTATCACCTTAATTAATCAAAAATAACTAAATTCTTCTAATCTATTAGAATATGACATGTGCATGTGTTATTTCACATCAACAATACTCTAAATGGAGAATTACTCTGTATGCAACTGGCACTCTCTTTTAATTATACTCTAGTCAAATTATGACTTAGTAAAATGACATATTAACTAGTTTGAATAAGTGAGCAACCAATTTCCAAAGAATTTTATAAATTTAATTAAATCCATTTAAGAAAATTAAACCAAATCAAGAGCTTAAGTGAAAAATCCATTGGCCATAAATGGAATAAATATGTAGTTTAAGCCTTTACATACCTCATTAATTCCCCTTTTTTGCTAAATTCTAATGGGGATATTTATGGATCGATCCTCCAAAATTAAATTTATTCATTGCCACACATCTTGATCTCAATATGGATGATCATGGTTAATTCTAATAATTTCCAAAAATCTATAAATACAAGGGTCCTCACTCATTCCTTCAAGCTATTTTTTGTGTAATGTCGTTATGTAGAATTTAAATTAGAATAAATTCAAGTATTGACACATATTGATAAAATTTATGAGCTTAATTCATTGGGGAATTGAGAAATGATGGAAGAACAAACCACTCATCATTGACAAAGACTTGGAACACCAAATGAGGGAAAAATTGTATTTTTGAGCTACTCTTGGAGGAGGTATTCTCTTGGGAAGCTTTGATGGTTGTATTCCTTATTTAAATAGCTCTTAGATTTCATTTTAAAAACCCCATGAAGGATTTGAATTATCATGTTATGTCATTTATGATTATTTATAGTTTTCACTACTAATGCATGGACTGGTATGCTTTAGATTCCTACTCTACACCTACCAGATGGACATTAGTGCTATATTAAGGACACTAGAGCCATATGGAACTAGTGTCCCTTACCTTAACTCTCTTGAAAAAATACATTTTAAAATTTTAAACCCTCCTAAGCTTAACCTAAGCACATTTTATTACTCACACAAGCTACATAACACTATAAATACATGAATTTTAGACATCTATCCATGGGATGGAAAATAGATGAAAATTACCTATTCAAACAAGAAACAAGTTTATAAAAATCAAGGTTATCAATCCCTATTTTTCCTTATGAATATTACCATATACATCTACCCTAAGCCAAAATTTTCAAGATTTACAATCTAAATAATACTCAAGGCATTTAAGACCACCATCATTATAACATCACTTTCACTTGCACCACCACTTAGGTTGGGAAAACTGCATCAGTCTTGATCCCTCCTCAGAGTATTATTATGTATGAAATTATATTCATAGAGGGGTGTTGGGTATGTCTAACCTATCCTAATAATGAACACAAATTTCATCTCACGCCATAATTTTAATTAGTATTAGGGTTTTCATCATAAATCAATTATTACAAGCACATAATAAATTTTTAGACTTTGTGCATACAAGAACAAAACCTAGGAACACATGTGTAGGTGTACCCAAAATTTAGGAATAGTTATACATAGATAACACTAAAACCATTTTTAAGACACTATATCTACATATTAATATTGTTTAAATGGGGAAATACTTCCTAGGAGAGAATCTAACATAGGGATCCTATTGACAAGACTCATAACTATTTACATACTAGTCTTTAGAAAGTCATACTTTGTAATAAATTAGTGGTTATTTATTGAATATTATTTCACTAATTTAGAAAACTTGGCCCTTTAATCAAACTTAGGATTTACATTATTAAAAACCTAATAGTTTAAAACAATGTGCTACCTTTTATTCCTAGATACATTTTTGGTGAATATATTTTGTGAATGGTGTTTCCCAATCTTCGTATTTGAAAGTGGTATTGAAATTACTATGGTTTCTAAAAAAATTAATATTGGGGATGTGTGCCCCAAAGGTGAAGGGTTTGTATATCCAATAACATATTTATTATATCTTGAAGCTATGTTATGTCTATGATTATATAAAAATCCTATTTATCCTCCATGTAATACTCTTATATATGTTTGTGAACTCATAACGACTTCATCTAATTCTAAAATATATTTTTTCCTCTTCATCTCTCATTTTATCTTATTCCTTCTCATGTTCTCTATCCAAATTATGATCTAACTCATTACTCCTCCTCTCATCACCTAGATCTTCCATTTTCTCATTCCCACTATTGTATTCTATGACACTATAACTCCTATTCATAACTTCCTACGTCTCACTCTATTTATTCCACTATTTATTTTCTCATATCTCTCTTTCTAAATCTAGTGTCTTATTCTAATTTTTCTCCTCTTGGTTCTCTGTTTTAGACTCAAGTTAAAACTCTACCTTTTTATTGTAGCACCATTCACCCTTTTATTACACACGTCCCCATGACACCCAAAGTGACTAAATCATTATGGAAGGGATAGGAACCATGGACTTTTATATAGCCAATATCTATATTAAAAGAAGTTGTAAATTTTTTCCTTTGATCCCCATAATAGATATATCCTTTGTCATTTTAAATGCTATGTACACTTGTACAATGAACTCAGTTATGTATTCATTGATGGTAGTGGTTATCCAATGATTGATCACATGATTTAAAATATTTTATAGGTTCTATAGTCACTCTATATTCTCTTCAATCCACACAATAAAATCTATATCTATAAATTGGAAATAATGATATTCTAATTGGGCCATCCAAAGAACTAATAATCTATTCAATTCACATAAAAATATTTCATAAGTCTCACCATGGATATATATTTGTAATATTTATCTCATGGTAGATTATATCCTATTTTATTAATCTTATATAAATTTATGAAACTCATATTCTAACCAAATTTCCACTTCTCTTTGATTGGGTAACCATCATAGCATCTCCTTAGCTAATGATGTACCATGTTCACTACACCATTGTTAGTAGATTTTTTTGGGATTCGGTACAACATTATAATTATAGGTATATTTATGAAATTTACTTTAAATATTATAGGAATTCATATATAAATGTATAATTACAACATGTATACTAACCTTATATATATTTAACATAGAATAATATGATTTGATAGCAATCACATTTGATTATAAGATAAATAGAGATATATTAGTAGGAATACAAATGAAAATCATTCTCATACAAAAATCTCTATAAATACAAAACTTAAACACATGGAATTTATTTAAAACCAACATTGAATCTCTATTATATATTATCACAAAAAAAACATTTAATCAAATCTATGATTAGTGCATAATACTCTATTACAATATTTTTTGATAATTGTCAATCAATAAGACTATTCATCCATCTATTTAATAACTTAATTAGCAACCTATTATATTACAATTTAAAGGAATATATAACTTAAAGTTCATATCATTATAAAATCTAAATCTATTCTTAATGCACATGTATGTAAAATCATATTTTGTTTCCTTATAACTTCATGCACTTAAGACACAACCAAAATATATTAACTAGGAAACAACTTATAATACTTATACAATAAGAAGAAAAACATGGTTTTTGTACATGTGTCACATATATTGACCAAAGTTATTTGGTACTCACATTTTATCTAATAGTAATTAACTTAGCATCGTGCTCTAAATTGTGGATATTGATAAAGGGGTCCCAAAATAACACTTTGCCACATGTCATAAGCTTGATATGGTTATCTAATGGTGTTTTCAAATTACCAATGATAGAAAAACTCTTTTTATTCTCTCAATGGATGGGGTAGATATAAAATACACTAATTTATCTCTATCCCTATTAGACTTGGTGACCTTAATCTTTAAATTTGGTTTGAACTTGCTCATTTGCACCACTAATTCATCAACTATGATTAGTTTTCATTCTCAATTGAATATCATTATTGCACTAACCTCATTAAAATATGTTATAATTTCAACATTATTTTCTTCCATGAGGATTATTTCAGCATTCATATACTTTATCCACTCCTCAAAATAAGTTATTATATGCTTAATGAATGTTTGATATACATTGAGATAAAAATTTGGAATTACCTTCAAGTGAGGAAACATTTCCATCTTGGTGAACATAATGTCTCCCAATAGTTTTATGTTTTACTGATATTTCATAGATATGCTTGTTCATTTTTTTAAATCACAATACCTTTATAAAAGTCCTATATGACCTATATCAACATGCGAAATAATGTTGATAGAATCTCCTCAACTTTGCTAGTCAGGTCTATAGGAAAAGTGGTTCTCAACTATGACTCCAATAGGTTGACATAGATACTAATGTATTCCAAGATTTTTTTTATAGTAATCATTTGAGGCTCTTATTAATAAAATAGGGTCCTCAATAATATGTTACCTTTTTGTTTTTTTATGGTTAATGAGAATAATTCCTCTTTTGTCTACCATATGATTAGGTTGTCATCATGAGCCTCTTCAATTTTTTAGTTCCATTTTCAAATTTGAGATATATATTAGGGTTAACCCATGTAAAATATTTTATGTATATATATTTTATTTATTTGGATTACATCTATCTAATCCCCTTGTTTGATTATCCTTTTTTTCATAAATCAAAAATAGTGGAAGGTGTAGCTTGTGAGGTAGAAGAAGTGGAAATGGGTGTGGGAAAAGGTTGAGAGGACATGGAGGATGAAGGGAAATATATGATTTATGATAAGGTGATTTATATTGTTGGTGTAGTTTTGAAAGGGGTCATGTAATATCAAACTTTGTCTTATGTACCAAGGATCTGATGATTCTTGGGAGACTAGTAATTATTCTCAATGAAGAAATATGACCATTGAGATTAAATATTAGGGGCCCTATAACACTTAAATATTGGGACATTAGAGAAACCACACTTTATATTTGGTTGATTTTCCAAGGGGAAGAACAAAAAATAGGGCCACTTTGAGTTGCAATGGTGGGTGTATATAAGTTGAATGCATGAATGGTTTCCATAGAGATTCTAGGATATGTAGGAACTAGATCAATAACATGAGAAATTTAAATGGGTCTAATCACTTAGATAATACTTTGGATAGTATTATTTTAAAATTAAATTATTTAAGAGGTAGGTGTCATTATTACATGCCTTGTATAGACTTGTGCAAAACCATATATTCATGGGTAGCTAGGTGGATTACAAACATAAATTAATGGAGGAGTATAGATAATAGAGATAGAATATAGATGGAGGATTAAATATGTATGGGTGTAAAATATAGTAAAAATAGGCATAGGCCTCATGGAAGTGGAAAAAACACATGAAGTGGGAACAGTGGAAGTGGAAGTTTGTGGTTGAGGTGATATGGATGGTTGTATTGAATGTGAGCTATGTCGAGACTCAATATCACTTTCAATTTGAATAGGGGATGTGGACACAAATCCTATTACATGAGTAATATCCACATGTAAATTAACTAAAAATCCTATGAATAAGGTGTAAAATCCAAATTTAGACCATATAAGATGATTTTATCTATAATATGATCCATCCTTGACATATAATATAATGAAGTTGTTCACTATATGTAAAAGTAAATGTAATTAATCTATAAATCAATCCTAGCTTAGAGAAGATAAATCCTAATTACACTTATGACTGTTGATAGATTAAATGGTAGGTTTTATGACTAATATGGATCTCCTAGACCTAGCTAAGTGATCTCTTACCACAATAAAATAACTAAGGAGGGTTCAAAAGCCTTCAGTCAAGTAAAACTATATAATAAACCTAACTAGGTCCTATGTTTTCATACTCACTAAGTAAATGACAAAATTAAATTAAAATTCTAATATATTGCTTACCAAATATTGTGGCATAAAGTGGGGGTTAGTAAACATTAAAATGTAAACATGCATAAGAGAATCATATTTAAGCTATGTATAGGTAAGACCCTAATGTATGGAGAGAGAAATATATTCAAAATCCATTATGTATGCTACTTTTACATAATAAATAGAGAAGAAAAGTTATAGATACCTACCTTAAAGACAAATCCATCAAGATTAAATCTATCCCTTGCCCAAATTTACTTCATCAGAGGTTGTTTTGGTTTGTAAGGATCACTAAGAAATGCCAAAGCATCCATGACTTTTCCACAAGGCAATATTCTTCTCCAAGTATAAACCCAAATCTAAGACTCTTCAAGTAGAATGGTGAAAGAGAAGTTTGTAAGGAATTGAAAATGAATAATTAACTCTTGTTATTTATTTAAAAATTTATGAAATGTATGTGTTTATATAGTTGAATATAACCCTAGTCTTTTCCAAAATTTTAACTAGCTGGGTTGGCCCAATCAACTCTATATTCTTATTGACAAAAATCAATTAGGTCTTAGTTTATGTTAGCCATGGGCCAACATATAACCTAAAATAGTTTTGTCAATCATATTAAAGGGTCGATGGGGTGAAAAATGTATCATAGACTATCAAAAAGGAGTTTAGGCTAGGGAAGGGCTAATTAAACTAGAAAATGACTAGAAAAGTGTATAAAATAGGAGGCAAATTTTAGGGGAATGTTTTTAGGAGATGGTTCTCTAGGTATAAAGTGGTAAAATAGGGATGAAAATCCTATGAATCACCAATGGTCTATTCACCCCTTTCATGGTGTGCCCTTTAAGGCATGCACTCAGAGAGAATAAGACTCGACAAGTTTTTATAAGAGTGAAAGAATCAATAATTTATAAAGTTTGAAAATATTATGTGTATACATACACCCCACTTTAATCTTATCATGTATCACTTAGGTGTAATAAATTATGGTACTTTGAGAAAAGAACATAGAAACACACAATGTTGAACCTAAAAAATTGTAGTATTTTTAAAACATAAAATAACTAAAATTAAATGACTAAAAAGGTAAATTTATACATACTGTTGACCAAATTTGACCTTATAGGTCAAATTAGGACCCGTATAGGTAAAAAATTGAGTTTTATGTGTTTTTTTATGGGTCTAATATTATGTTATGAGGTGTATTATATGTATTTTGATGTTATTCTATGTTATATTAGCCTTGTTCATTAATCATTTTAGTACATATATCATTTTGAGTCATTTTGAGGTCAAAAAGGGGCACTAAAGGACTTGTATTGACTCCTTGGAAAATGTTAAGGTTAAAAAAGGTGATTTCATACCCAAATTATCCTCATATGTCTTAATAAACTATTAGTAATTGAAAGTGGTAGGTTCTTTAGAAGAAATGGTAGTTTTTTTATGAAAAGTTAAGAGTTTGGCACTTGTATGGCCCAAAAGGGAGTGTGACACATGGGATAAGGTCAAGGAATGTATTTTTAGATTAATAAATCTTAATTACACATTATAAATTCTTTAAAAATGCCAATTTTGAGATAAAACCATTATATTCCTTTTTCATCCTTCTAGACACACAAAACTAGTCTTCATATTTGTACTTGGTATGGCTAGCAAGGGAGGCTCTAAGTCAAAAAAATTTGGGAGGTGAAACAAATATTATATATATTTATTTAAATTAAAATATTTCTAATAATTATGGCCTCTACTTTATGAACCATCCTCTTGAAGTTGACTGTGTTTTTTTGCTTATTAATCTATATACCCTATATGTTCTGACTTGGTTTGAAAAGTTTAATAGAATCTAGTTACTAAGATGGTTTAAAGATGATATTTAATATATACCCTCATGTTACCATGATTTTTATTCAATTTTCAAGCTGTTTGGATGAGCTAAGTACCTCATTTTTTAAGATGGTGCCACCATGTGAAGTCTCAGCCAAGTTACCTTATTTGTAGGTGTTTGGTTCTATGAAAAGGTATCATGTGAATAATATATGAGGTTTACCATGTATAAATTACATATTTATCATCTTAATTAATGTTTAAGTTTCATAACATATTTCTTGCATCCAAATTTCAGTCTTTGTCATGCTCATAGTCAAGTCTTTGCCCTTTCTCACTTGCAAGCATGTGCATGAAGCTATATATCATGATTAAGTAGGTGTATTAAAGGTATCAAGATAATATATATGTATCTATAGGTGGGATAAAAAAAATTATATCCTCAAAGGAGTGTAAAAATAGGATTGTTTTAGTCATGTACAATATATGCTCTCAGTCTACCATTGAACATCACCTACAAGTGCCTTCATACAGGATTTCATGTGTGAAAAGAATGTGTTGACAGTTGTTATAAACCCTTTATAATTATAATAATTAATTTGGAAACTTTGAATAGACATAAATTTTATCATAATCATATAAACTTTTTCTACTACCTGCAATCCTCATCTACTATCTACACTATGGAATGTTCACCTACAAGAGGCATTAATAGAGAGTTGAGGACACCTTGTGAAGTATCAAAATAAATAATGAAACCATTTTTAAGGTTATAAATTTTTTAAATTATTCTAACATTAATATTTTAAATTATATAATTCTAGACAAGGTGGAAGAAACTCCCAAAGATGATGACTATAGAATTTAGGCCCCTTTTCCCTAAAATAGGAAAATTGAGGCCTAAGGCCTTTTGGTGAAATTCATATAACAAGGTTACAATTTTTTTTGATTCATACAATTAATTTATCTTATAGCATATAAATGAGAAAAATAATATTCAATTTTTGGGATTAATATTACAACTTAATGGTGGTCATTGGAAGGCCTAAAAAATCACTTTTATACCCTAAACCCAATTAGTGTTCACCTACAAGTTTGAACTCTAAGAGACCTTTTCATTCAAAAGATAAAAAACTATAAATTCCTCCATATTTGAATGTATTTTAATGGTTTAAAAGATCATTTATGAGATATATTAAATCCAAATAGGTTTATATGCAATGATTTGATCCCTATATGAACCTACAAGTATCTCTTGCCTAGATATTGAGGTACAGTGGACTGTGAAGCCCTACAAGTGCATAATATGAGCATGAAAAAATAGTTAAACGTATAAATATGGATTGGATTAGTATTTAAATATATTTTTTATCATTAACATATTAAGGAGAGATTCAAAAAATATACCTAGGCTCTGAAAATGTGATTTACACCTACAAGCAAGGTCTGAATAGAAGACAGTTAGTTATAATTGGTTGTAGGTAGACAATAAGCTAGGCCAAAATAGTGGTAAAGTATGGAAATTAAAATTATATATATGGAATGGTTTGGAAATTTTAAATTATTTAATAAATCATGAATTAAAGTCCTAAGTCATAAAAGACACCTTTAGGACCCCACATAGTCAATTGTAGTTGATTGTGAGGGGCAGTGAGCAGAAATTTTACTTTTAGTGTTAATAGTGCATGGATAAAGGTGAATAAATGAGTTAAATAATTTTTAAATAGTTATGAAATATTTATGAAATGTTTATATACCCTTTTCTCGATCCTAAAATATATAAGCATGTACCTATAGGTGCCTTTCCAAGGTAAAACATAGTCAAAAGACACATACAGTCTAGACTAGGTAAGAGTAAAGATCATATGGAGGATTGGAGTGATGAGAGAAATAATAAAACATATATCAAGATAATTTAAATATACATAGGCTTTAGATATTATAAAATAATATAAGATGGAGATATACTATTTCATCACATAGTCCATTCCTTGAATCATGCACACAGTCTATCATAAAAGGAGTCTGTTTTGGGTTTTGGAGAGATTGGAAGGTCAAATGACCTAATATAAGGATACACTTTTTTATTAGGTCTCCATAAATTTTAAAATCTCATAAAATATCAACCATTATTTTAGAAAGTACGGGAGTTCCCTCTATTTTGTCTCAGACAGAGGGTACTCCCTTTATGAGTAAAGCATGTAGTTTTGGGGAAAAGAGAGGAAGGGTGGGAAATAAGATATAGGGACATTTAAATTATTTTTGAGATTTTAAAAACACTTATTCAGTAATTATATACCAATAAATAAATGGATAATCCTTAAATAGAGGTCTAAACCCTCAAAGGTGCAGTCAGGCCTATTAGGCATGTTTAGGCCTAAAGACCAACTGAGAGACCAATGTCACTTCTAGATCTAGGAGTCAATTACAATGGATAAAATGTTTATTTTGGAATAATATATGTTTATAAGATATTATATGAAAGGAAAACCATTAAAAACTCATTTTGGACTTTTAGGTGTAGACATGCCTACTACGCATGACCAGGCCTCAAATTGAAAAGGGGGGTCAACTTCATGTGTAGCCTTAGATTATAAATAAAATGGATTGGATCATGCTTAAATGGTAATTACATATGTTTATGATCCATTGGGATGTATGGGAAGAAAAAATAAAACAACATTTGGGCTAAAAACCAACTCAAGCCTGTAGGAAATGGAAGAAAGGGTTTGAGTGAGTAACTTTGAGTGCTCATATCTTCTGTAATGATTTGCATCAGAATAAAATAAATTTGGATATGTTCAATAGGGTTATAAATAAAATTTGTGTCATTTTAGTGAACTTTAAATTTGAAATCTCTATGGATAAAGCTTAAGAGTAGAAAAAGGCCAAAACCCTTGCAAAACCCTTGCTAGTGACATGATTGGAGAAATGTATTTGGATAGCTACTATAATGACATAGTTTTCCAATGAAATTGATTGGAAATTTTTTAATAATATTTTATGCTTCTCCCCACCCTTTTGAGCTATGCAAAATTGTATGGATAAGGTATATAATTGGGTGCTTTTGACTATTTTATGTGTTTTGCAAGTTCTAAGACGTTTCAAGACATGTCAATCACATGGAATGGAATCATATTTATTATAAATACCCATGTTAATTTAATACATTTTAACTACTCCTAAGTGCCTCGACTAGATACTTCATCTTAGTCATTCAAAACTAGCATAGTGACCAAACTAGTGAGAAGGGTGGAAAATTTCAAATGAGCTAATTTTAGTGTGTGCCTAATGATTATAAGGCCATTAAGTGTCTTCAAACATGTCATAAACCTAATTTTATTTATTTTAATGATAAAATAAAGTCAAATTTGAGGAAAAGTGTCTAAGGCATGGGAAAGAGGAGTTTCTTAGACTGTAGATGATGATATCTCATTTTGGGAAGGTTTCAGATGACCAAGACTAGAGACAATGAATTAAAAGAAATGTATAAAATCCTCCCCATTCATTCTTATAATCATACCTCTGTAATCAATTTTGGGACATTCAAATAGAGGTGAATGATGAAGGTAGTTTTTAAAGCTAGAATGAGAACTTTCATGCCATTTTCAAGAGTTTTATGACTTGGAAAGCAACTTATTCCTTATGAACTTACATGGTATATTAAAAATTCCTTTATAATACACAATCAAATCATTTTCTCAGCTTAAAAATTGTCCTTGTGACAATTATACTTCTCTCTTTTCCTCTCTCTCTCAAGTTATATAAAAACTAGGCATTTTGGATATTGTAACTATACTCCACTTGAGTATGGTGAAGCCCTAATTATTTTCAAACCATTTGATCAATAAGACTACTAATTTTTACCTCTTTTATGACTATTCATACTGTAATCACTTGAATTTTTTATATTTCTCAAGTGATGATTCTTTTTTCCTTAGCATGTTGTTTCATTTTCTCACATATTTGTAGTTAGAAAGCTTCTTCTTATAGGGCATGTGACATGTTATATGAAGTGTCAAGGTTGAGTGAGTTATTATATTCATTAGTTTCATTCAAGGCCTCTTGTATAGTCTAAGCCTAAACATTCATACATAACCTCATAATGTATGAATTGATGTGAGAAGATATAGATTGGAAAAGTGTATGTTTGGTTAGTTTCTTGGTTTCATGTGTAATATGAAACTAGTTGGTAGTCATAAATAAATTTTTTGTATCACCTCTCTTAGGATAATTTGATTTTAGTTTTCTCTTTTCCTTTTCCCTCACAATGTTTAGGTGTAGTAGTGATCCAAAGTGGTAAATCAAGGGGGCTATCCTTATATATAAATTCACCTCATTCTTAAGTTTACTCATATCCTAGAGGTGTTCCAATTGTTCCAATTAGATGAGTAGAGATAAGATATATCCTCAAAGGGTGAAAATCCAAGTGAAAATAATTTTTGGCATGCCTAATGGGACTCTTCGTCTAAGAGGTTAGAAGATTTTTGGTGTTATATTTAAACAATTAGCCTTTGGAGGCATATTTCTAAGCATCAATGGCCACTTCCAAGCTAAATTACCTAGTAAAACATCCAAAGTATTCTTTTTAAATATTGTTAATAATCATTCCTTGTGTTCTTACTTCCTAATGAAGTTCCATGTCTGACTTTGGTGTTGATTTTTGTTTTACACAAGTTGGTGAGGTATATCAAGCCTATGGAATCCCCTATCATCCATATCATGATCCTTAATAGCTTAAAATTGAAGTGTACTATATTTAACATTAATTTTATTAGCTAATTCATGAAGTGTATTAGTCATATAGCAAACCTTCTCAATGTCTTTCTCCTCCTAGTCAACCTAACCACTTCTCAAGTCAATCCATTTCCACCTTCAATTAAACACCCTTTGGATATGAGAGGTACACAATAGATATTAATACACAAAGGTCATATGGTCTAGATGTTCCTATTAATTTCATTTACAAGGTGAGAGATGCATTAGATATTGTCAAAAGAGAGTGGGCACCTATTGAGATAGCCAATTAGCAAAGGATCACAAGTGAGATGCTATATGTGAGTGGTTAAGTTTCATCCTTGGAAGACAGGATAAAAATTCATTATAATTAGCCTTAAAAAAACTATAAACCTTCATATCTACTTATAAAATATTTCCATCAGTCCTACAGGGTTCCAACTCATGAACCCAATCAATCTTATCAAATTCATCCTTTTCCCAATTAGGTGGAAGAGAGAGTTGAAAAGAGAAACATTATTTTTGAATCAAATATTGATAAGAATATTGAGATGGCTAATATTACTATGTAATATTACATGTAATCAATAAAATAAGTGGAATATAATCCCTCATTTCATTCTCCAATTACATCCCCACCTCAAAAAGTGACCTCTAGATATGAGATTCCAAGTTTGAGACAAGGTGGAGAATCCAAGCCTAAGGAGATCCCATGTTTTTTGAGCACTTCATCCACTCCTTAAATTTAATAAATTAATTAATAATAGACTCCTAATCCTAAAATAATAATGTATAATAATATAGTGGAGTCATTGGGAAAGAAAGATGAGAAAAGCCTAGATAAAGAGTGTGAAGTTGAATAAAAATTTGATCCTATGCAAGCTCCTCCCACCCTTCCTCAAGAGACTCCTTTTATTCCATGTCAAACCTCTTGTACTACTTATCCTCATAAATATTCCTATTAACTTCAATAAATAATTTTCCAATAGAACCTATCCAAGTAAATTGAAGATTTAGAGTTAGGGATGAAGTTCCTAAGTCAAGGAGTGATGGAAGGTTTAGACCCAAAAGAAGATCATATGCCTAAACACACCCAATATAACCTCACTCAATAAAATTTAAAATAAAAATTACATGTTAATTAAGTGATTTTGAAATGGAAGGAAGAAAAAAAATATATCTTAGCCCAAGATCTGGCTTCCCTTCTTCAAGAGCTCCCAAAAGGATCCCCAACAACTCATTTTCAATTTGATTTTGAGTCCTATGTTCCACCTCCACCAACTAGTTCATATTTTCCTCACCCCATAAATATTTTAATTAATTGATATATGATACTATAACCTAAAGAGGATAATTTTTTTGAGGATAATTCATAACTCTTTCTTGAAGAGAACATAGTTCCTTAACAGCCTCATTGGGGTAAGTCACATGATTTCAAGATGCCTAGTCTTGGCATTACCAAGAAGGAGAAGGAGATTGAATATCTTGAATCACTTAAGAAGAAAGATTATATTATGATATATGACATACAATTTGAGAGACCTGAATAAATACTAATATATAAAGAAGAGGCGATTCCTTAAGTTGAGTCTTCTTATTTGGAAAAATGCCTTCCTTGTGTTGAAGAATAAATATTGGATGAAGTCATTTTTGATTATAAAGAAGAGGATTAAGTAAACACCCTTATTTTCCCCCTTAATGAAGTTATTTAAAGAGAATATGAGGACTTGTGGAAATAGTTTTAAAATATTTTCAATGAGTTTGAGTCTCTCAAGGGGTTTACAACTTCCTTAGAGATGATTGCAAGTGATGGTAAACAAGATGACATTTTTTAAAATGTCATATATGAGCAAGAGAAAAGTTAATATCATCTTCTATAGGTCAAAACAAGATTATATTGGCATCAATCTCACAAGGAACAAGAAACATTTCCTCTTGAAACCATGCCTATAAAGAAGATGCAAGTTGATCATGAGATGAAGAGTGGGAAGAAATATGAGGTATGTGTAAAAGGCCAATATGAATAATTTTACATTTGAGACATATTTGAATATGGTTTACTTGAGAGTATAATAAGTGAAGTGCCAAAAATAAGGTCTTATCTACCAAGTGTTCAATCCAAAGAGAAGCATACTTGGAATCATGATTCATCTCAAGAGGAAGAAGATTCAAGAAAATTTCCTTTTGATCCTAGAAAGGGAGGTATGCTTTTTTTTAGTTGTATATATTGTTTTGATTCTTGTTTTAACTATATTTTTTTAGCACGTGTGTCTTGTTAGTTTCTTTTCTTTTCTTGTGTGTATCATTTGTTTTATGTGGTTAATGCAATAAAGTGGTCTTATCTCGATGAAATCATGGTTGTAAAGTGGTCAAAGGTCTCCTATTTTTTTTAAGACTTAAAATTACTCCCTAAGCCCAATGAACTGATAAGACTACTGGTCTAGTTAGTATAACAAGCATACTACCCCTACGAGTCACCAATTTATTGACCAAATTTGACACTACATGTCAAAGTTGGGACCCTTTAAGGTAAAAAATTGAGTTTTATGTGTTTTTAGGGGTTTAATATAATGTCATAGGGTGTATTATATGTCTTTCGATGTTATTCCATGTTATTTTAACCTTGGTCATTAATCATTTTAGTCCTTATATCATTTTGAGGTCAAAAAGGGCCATTTAATGACTTGTACAGCCTCCTTTAGAAATTTTAAGGTTAAAAAATGTGATGTAATGACCCAATTGTCAACATAAGTATTAATTAATGGTTGGTAACTAAAAGTGGTAGGTTGTTTAAAGGAAAGGGTAGTTTTTTTATGAAAAGAGAAGAGTTTGGCACTTGTATGACCCACAAGGGAGTGTGACACATGGGATAAGGTAAGGGAATGTATCTTAAGATTCATAAATATAAATTATACATTTTAAATTCTTTATAAGTTTGAATTTAAAGGTAAAAATATTTTTCTCTTTTTTACCCTTTTAAACACATAAAACCAGTCTTTAAGTTTGTACTTGGTATGGTTAGTAGGGGAAGTTATAGGTCAAACACCTTTGGGAGGTGAAATTACACTAAGAGAGATTAATTTTAATAAATATATTTTTAAAAATTATGGCCTGTGCTTTATGAACCATCCTCTTGAAGTTGAATGTTTTTTTTTTACTTGCTAATCTATGTACCCTATAGGTTTTACCTTGGTTTGAGCCCTACCATATAATCTAGTTGTTGAGATGGTTTATATATGATGTTTCATATATAACCTCATGTTCCCCATTCTTTTTTTCATGTTTCAAGGTGTTTGGATGAGCCAAGTATCTCATGTTGCAAGAGGGTGCCACCTTGTCAAGTCTTAATCAATTTAACTTTTTTACAGGTGCTTGGTTCTATGAAAGGGTATCATGTGAATAATGTATGGGTTTTACCATTTTTAAATTCCATATTTATGATCTAACTTTATGTTTAATTATCATACCATCTTTCTTGGATCCAAATTTTAGTCTTTATCATGCTTACAATCAACTCCTTGCCCTTTGTCACTTGTAGTCATGTGTATGAAGTTGTCTATCATGATCAAGTAGGTATATTAAAGGTATAAAGATACTATAAATGTATTTATAATTGGGATAAAACAATTTATATCCTCCAAGGAGTTTAAAAATAGGAGTGTTATAGTCATGTGCAACATATGCTCTCAGTATTGAACATCACCTATAGGTGCATTCATATAGGATTTCATGTGTGAAAATAAAGTGTTAATTTTTTTTCCAAACCCTTTCGAATTATGAGAATGCATTTGTAAATTTTTAAGAGACCTAATGTTGATAATAAGCACATAAACATTGTCTACTACCTACAATTCACATATACTACCTACTCTGTGGAATGTTCACCTACATGAGACCTTAATAAAGAACTAAGGACACCTTGTGAAGTGTCAAAACAAGAAATGAAACATTTTTTTAGGTTTTAACATGTTAAAATTATCCTAACATGCATATTTGTAATGCTATAATTCTAGACAGGGTGAAAGAACCTCCCAAGGAGACTGTAAAATTTAGGGCCTTTTTCTATAAAATAGGAAAATAAAGGCCTATGACCTTTTGTTAAAATTAATATAACAAGGTTTCAAGGTTTTTAAATGAATATAATAACCTTATATTATATTCTCTACATGGTAGAAAGGCTATGAAAATTTTGGGAGGTAGATGACAAATGGAGGGTGGTCATTAGAAGGCTTAAAAAAGCACTTTTATACACTAAACCCAGGCAGTGTTCACTTATAGGTTTGAATTCCAAGAGACATTTTCATTGATATTATTCCATGTTTGAATGTGTTTTTATGGTTTAAAATATCATTTATGAGCTAGATTACATCCAAATAGGCTTATATGCAATGATTTGAGACCTATATGCACCAACAGTTATCTCTTCCTTGGAATTTGAGATACAGTGGACTGCAAAGCCCTAAAAGTACATAATATAATATTTAAATTTTTTCTGAAGGTATAAATATGTATTTTATTAGTATGGACATCTACTGGTGATCAGGAACATATTTAAGATACCTTTAAACACTATACTTAGGCTCTAAAATGTGATTTGTACGTACAATTAGGGTCTAAATAAAAGACGCAGTTAGTTATAATTGGTTGTAGGAAGATAGTAAGATAGACCAAAATATTGATAAATTATGTACATGATAATTATAGTATTTTCATATTGTTTAAATCTTAAATGAGGTCATAAAGCATTCATTTAAAGGCCTAGGTCATAAAGGACACCTATAGCACCCCATAAAGTCACCTATAGTTAATTGTGAGGGGTAATGAGTAAAAAGTTTACTTTAAATATTAATAATTCATGTATCAAGGTGAATAAATGAGTTAAATAAATTTTAAATGGTTATTTAATATTAATTAATGTTTTTTATACCCTGTTCTCATCTTAAAACATACAATCATGTACCTACAAGTGATGTTCCAACATAGAACATAGTCAAAAAGTACATACAGTCTAGACTAGGCAAGAGTAAAGAGCATATGGAGGTTTGGAGTGATGAGAAAAATAATAAAACCTATATTAATATCATGAAAATATCCACAGGCTTTGGAAAATATAAAATAAGATAAGAGAGAGCTCTTTTGTTGCATCACATTGTCCATTCCTTGAATCATGCACACTGTCTGCCATAAAAGGAGAATATTTTGGGGTTTGGAGAGATTATAGGGTCAAATGACCTAATATAAGGATAATTTTTTTTATGTAAGATGTCCTAATAATTTTTATAAGCCCATAAAATATCCACCATTATCTAAGTAAGGGAGTGCCATTTATTTTGTCTCAAACATAGAGTACTCGCTTTATGAGTAAAGCCTATAGTTTTGAGGAAAAGAGAGGAAGGGTGGAAAATAATATATGAGGACATTTAAATAATGTTTGGATATTTTAAACACACTTATTCAAAAATTTGGGACCAATTGAAAAAGGGTGAATCCTTGTAAAGAGGTCTAAACCCTCAAAGGTACATTCAAGCCTATTAGGCATGTTTAGGCCTAAAGACTAACTGAGAGACCAATGCCACTTCCAGATCTAGGAGTGGATTACAGTGGACAAAAACATGTTTATGTGGCATAAAATATGTGTATAAGATATTTTATGTATGGAAAACCATCATAAACTCATTTTGGACTTTAAGGTGCAGGCAAGCCTACTAAGTATGACTAGGCCTACAATCTAAAAGCAGGGTCAACTTCATGTATGGACTTATATGATTATTAATATGGATTGTATAATGTTTATATGGTCACTATAGAGGTTTATGATCCATTGGGATATAGGGGAAGCACAAAAAAACCACTTTTGGGTTGAAAACCAACTCAGGCCTATAGGAAATGGAATAAAGGGTTCAAGTGAGCAACTTTGAGTTTTCATATATTCTCTAATGATTTACATGGAAAAATAATAAATTTATATATTTTATATATTATTATAAATAACATTTTTGTGCCATTGGATTGGAATTTGAACATGAAATCTCTATGGACAAAGCTTAAGAGCAGAAGAAGGGGAAAACCCTTGTAAAAGCCTTGTTAGTGACTCGATTGGAGAAATGGAGTTGGATAGATTCTATAATGAAATATTTTTCCCATAAAAGTGATTTAAAATTGTATCTTAATATTTTAAGATCATCCCCACCCTTTTGAGTTGTATGGAATTGCATATACAGGGTACAAAAAAAGGTACCTTCAACTATTTTGTGTCATTTACTAATTCTAATAGGTTCCAAGAGATTCTAATCACATGAAAGGGAATATTAGTAATTAATATAACTCACCATGTCAATTTAATTCCTTGGAACAACTCCTATGTTCCTCAACTAACTACTTCATCTTAGCTAGCCAAAATTGGCATAGTGACCAAGCTAGCGAGAAGGGTGGAAAACTACAAGTGAGTTAATTTTAAGGTGTTCCTAATTATTATAAGGAATTGATGGTGTTTTAACATTTAATTACCCCATTTTTTTATTTTAATGATAAAATAAATACAAATTTGATTCCAAGTATGCAAAGTGTGGGAAAGAGGAGTTTCAACTACTACAAATGGTGATAACTCATTTTGGGATGGTTCTAGATGATCAAGACTAAAAATAATGCATGGATAGGCATGTATGAAATCCTTACCATTAATTATAAACATGATACCTATCATTAATAATTTTTGGGATGTTAAAATATAGGTGAGTGATGAAGGCAATTTTTTGAGCCAGAATGAGAACTTTCATGCCACTTTGAAAGAGTTTCATGACTTGGAAAGCCACTTGTTCCTTTTGACCTTACATGTTCAATTCCAAATTATTTTATCATTCACATGTAACTAATTTTATTATCTTTAAAATTCTCCTTTTGACCCTTTGACTTCTCTCTTCTCCTCTCTCTTTCAATTTCTATAAGAACTAGCCATTTTATCTATAATAACTATGCTATAACTAAGTATGGTGAAGCCTTGCTCATTTGCATGCCATTTGATAAATAAGACTATGATTTTTAAATCTTCCATTACTATTCATATTTATCTCACTTTAATTTTTCATTTTTATTAAGTGATGACTCTTGTTTCCTTAGCATGGTATTTCATTCTCTCACCTATTTATAGTTGGAAAGCTTATTCTTATTGGGCATGTGAAGTGTTCTAGGAATTTTCAAGGTTGAGTGAGTTATTATATTCATTAGTGCCATTAAATTACTCTTGTCTTATCCTCCTATATGAAACATTCATCCATAACCTAATATTGCAATATTGATGTGAGAATATGTAAATTGGAAAATTATATGTTTGGTTAGTCTCTTGGTTTCATGTGTAACATGCAACTAGTTAGAAGTCATCAATCAATTTGGTGTATCACCTCCCTTAGGATAGTTTTCTTTATTTTTTATCTCTCCATTTTCCCTCATAAATTTTAGATGTAGCAGTGATCTAAAGTGGTACATCAAGGGAGATATTCCTATCTAGAGATTCACCTCATTCATAGGTTCATCCAAAACCTAGAGGTGTTTCAATTATACCACTTGGATGAGGAGAGCATAGACATCCCCTCAAAGGGTGAAAATCCATGTGACAACACATATATTGACTTACATATATATGTATATGTTTTTATACTATGTTTATATTTTTGATCATGGAGGGCATAGAGATTGATTTAGACAAATCCAAGGATACAAAACTAAAGAGAAAAAGTAAAAAATGTAGGAAAACCAAGATAATTGATGCTATGCGGAGGAGATGTACTTATAAATTTGGAAATATGAGGTGACAAAATTCTATGTTAGACTAAATTACCAATTCAAAATTTTACAGTAAATTAGGTAATCAAAATTCCAATGTTACTAAATAACAAAAAAACCAAACAAGTAAACCTTAAGTAATAAAGTCAAATCAACCAATTCAAACCAAGGATACATGTCAAAAATGGTAATAATTAATTAATGTGAAATTAGTAAGAATCCTTACTTAAACAAACATGGGTAATAAAAAGGTAACATAACATTCATGATTGAGTAATAACAATCCTTACTTAATCATCAATGGAAAAAGTGCATAAAATGGAAAAAAACATTGGTGAGTGAGAAGTAACAAGCCAACCTCAGTCAAAAATGGAAAAATTATATGAAAGTAGAAACATACTTAGGTGTCCTAAAAAATGGGTAGTAAAACAATAAAAATGGTAAAATAAAGAAAAGGGTTGTTGGGATGTACATACATGGTGTAGATAAAGTAATCCATAGCTAATCAAGCATATTGTTTTGTTTTAAGGATAGATAAAACTAAAACAAAGTAGTGATAACATGATTTAAGATGTGAACAAAAGGGAATATAGAATAGGGGAAACATATTTAAAATCAAAAATGCATGTCAAGGGGAGAAATGAAACGAGTGGAGGGGAGAATGAAGGAAAAACCAAGGTAGAGGAACACTCAAATTAGGTTTATCAAAACAAGAGGACTTCTAACATTAAGGAATCTAAAGAACTTATCCTAGACACACAAATATAAGGTCAAAAAATAAAGTATATAGATCATCCCATGAAGTTTATATGAATGAAAATTAAAATAGACCCACCTTCACATAATGTGTTCTTTGTTCCCCAAGAACCCTTACAAATTCATCAATATATTGTGAAGATTTAGTAATTGCATGATAAAGTAGGTAGTAGATTAGAGTTTGTTGAATTATCTTATTCCTATCTACTAGCCTATTGCACCCCAATGGACCTAAAATATATCATGAGGCCAACTATGGAGTTTAAGCTTCGATTAGAAATATATGTGGTTGTAATCATGTGTTTTGGTGTGATTTATACTTTTTGACTTTGTATGTTGTCTTTTATTTCAAATGAGTTGGATTTTAAATATTTTTAATGGATTTTTCTATTCCTCCTCCCTATGGATTTATAAACCAAGCATGGGTGCTAAATATTATTTTAATTTCAATACTTTGGACTTGGTTACTAAAATAAAAAACAAATAGCATGGTGTCAAAGATTTTCATTGATTTAGGTGAAATAAAAGTGTTATCTTGATGTTGACCTCATTTTATCTAAATTAGAGTGAAAGGAAAGGAAATTAAGTAGAATGAAACATGAAACAATTTTAATTAATTCAAATCACAAAAATTTGATAAAGGGTGAAAAAGGGATACAATTATGGTGATGTGTGATTCCTTATCACAAGAATGAGGGATGCATAGGAAAACATGATACAACCTTATGTTGTGGAAATTTAATCTATAAAAGAATAAAATGCTAAAATTAAGAAAAAGGGATCAAAAACTTGTAACCATTACTAAACATTCTATAAAATTAACACTATATTAATTAAATATGTTGATTTTATGAGGAAGGACTAGTCCTTTCCAAGGTCTTACAATGCAACTCATAAAAGAGAAAACCATGAGGGTATATAAAGCATGTGAAAATTAAATGAGAAAAATATGGTATTTGTAAGGAAGGCTATGTCCTACATATGGTCTTACACTACAACTCACAAATGAGAAATCCAAGGGGTGCCAAAAATTATTGGTAAACATGATAATAATGAGAACAAAAATGGAATTCATGAGGAAGACTAGGTCCTATCTATGGTTTTACAATGGAATTCATGACAAAAGAGAAACCAAAGGACCAAAAATAAAGGACTAAGGTTTTTATAGCATATATTATCCTAAAAAAAGTTTTATAAGGATAGCATATAGTTGACTTTATTAGGTAATATTTACTTGTTTGGGTTTTTTTATATTTAGTATCCTTGGCTTTTTGGTTACCTGATTTACTCTAAAATTTTGACTTGGTAATTTTGTCTAACATTAAATTTTATCACATTATCTTGCCAAATTTCCAAGTATATCTCATCTACATATCACCAATTATATTGGATTTCCTACGTTTATTTAATTTTTCTCTTTAATTTTATATCTTTGGGTTTGTATACAAATCTCTATGCCCTACAAGATCAAAACTAAAACACAATAGATAACCATCCAATGATAAAGGTAAGTCAAGGTATGCATACATTTACTTTTTCAATTATTTTACTTTTAATAATTTAGTTTTAGCTATTTTATGCTTTAAAAATAATAGATTTTTTTAGCTTTAGCATTATATTTTGCTATGTTCTTAAAGCATCATCCCCTATTGCACCTGAGTGACATGTCATGAGCTTAGAATGGGGCACATGTATGCACATAATATTTTAAAAATTTATCAATTATTGATGATTTTTGTCTTGAAGGAACCCATTGAGTCTCAATATCTTTGGGTGCATACCTTAAAGGGTGCATTGGGAAAGCGGTGGGAAGACTATTTTAGCTTTGAGGTATTATTGTCCCTATACTAAAACTTTATAACTACACAAAAATATCCAAAAAACATTCCCCTAAGATTTTCCTACTATTTTTCACCCACCTCTAGTAACTTTATACATTCATTATCCATTCCTTGCCCTAAACTCCTTTTTGACAGTCTATGATACACTATCAACCTGATCAATCCTGAACTCTAATTGACAAAACTCATTTAGGGTCTAGGTCAGCCCCTATCCAATATAGACTAGGATCTAATTTATTTTTTCCAATAATGATATAAAATTGATTGTGCCAACCCTATTGGATAAACTTTTGGAAAGAACTAGGGTTAGATTCAACTATATAAACACATTCATTTTGTCATTGCTTAGGGAGATATATAGAGTTAATTATTCATTTGTGCTTATTTATAATATGATATTCTACCATTCTACTTGAGGAGTCTTATATTAAGGTTTATACTTAAAAATAATCTTATCTTATTTAAAAGTCTTTGATGATTTGGCTTTTCTTAGTGATACTTACAAACCATAACAACCTATTACAAAGCAACTTTGGCCAAGGGAGAGATTAAGTCTTAATGGGTTTGTCTTCGAGGTAAGTATATCTTAACTTTGATCCTCTCTTTATTAGATATAATTATCATAGGTAATGTATTTTAAATATATTTATCTCTCCATTCATTAGGGTCTTACCTATTCTTATCTTAAATAGGATTAGGTTATGCATGTTTACTAACCCCCACTTTGTGCCACAAGATTTGGTGAGCATTAGATTAGACTTTTACTTTGATTTTTTCATTTATTTAGTGAATATGAAAACATAAGACCTATTTAGGGTTATTTCATAGTTTTATATTGACTATAGGCTCTGTAACCCTCCCTAGTGATTTTATTATGGTAAGAGATCCCTTGGCTAGGTCTAGCAGATCCATCTTGGTCATCACCATGAATACTAATGTATAAATAATCATAAGTGTAACTAGGATTTATTTTCATCAAGTTAGGATTTCTTTATAAATCATTTGAATTTTCCTTTTCATACATTCACTAGGCCTCTCTTATAATACTTACCCTACTTACTCCAAAGGTTTCAATTATCTTTCAACCTTTAATTTGTAAATTACCTCATTTTCATCATTTGTGTTAAAATATAACCTTTCAACATCATGATCCTCATGTATATAATTAATTTTGAACATTTTACATAATTAGTATACATTCCTTTGGACTCTTCCCTGAGGATCCTATTCCCTATTTCCATGAAATTATATAGCACTAAAGGATTGAATGTGGGTTAACATGGATTATTTAATAGGGAAGCTATTGTAATAAATATTGGTAATTTTGAGGGATAAATAAGGATGGGGATCCTATCTACTACTCTTTTAGTGGCCTACAACACTTTTTAAAAAACAATATAAAATTTATTCTTATATTAGATTGTCTATCACATAAAATGGAAATTTGAGAGGAGTTATGCAAACCCATTCAACCCTAATTAAATGGAATTATTATTATTACTAGTAGGCCCTAATATCTATAATTTATTACCTTATTTGTTAAAATAATATAGCAATCCTCTTGTCATTTATGGCCAAATATAAATAAAAATATAAGTTATTAAATATATCCTTAATATATGTTTTGAGGTGATGAATATATAGTTTTGAATAAATAAAATGTACTAGAGGGCTAGAGGGCTCCCATTGAGGAAATGATAGGTGTTGGTATAAATAGTATTATAAAAATCATCCAAAAAATTTAATATCATGTAGAAACTTCCTCCCTTACTCACCATTAGTATTAGTTAGGCTAAATTTTAAGTAATGATGTCTCTCAGTGAGATAATATATTTCCCATCATTAATAAAACTTAACAAGGGTAACCAAAATTTGTTAACATGGACTATGTCACTTTCCAAAACTAATCTATTCAATAATAACATTCCTATTGTGACACATTTCTTGAATACATGAATGATATATGGGTCAATATCATCACATTTTACCTAGTGATTAGATTCCTCTACTCAATCCTTTAGAGTCTTCATAACATCATGGGTTTCCATCCATTATAGGGGCAATGTCTCTACTATATGATATGTTGATTTTGGGTGAATTATAGTATATTTTAACACTAAACCCAAGATTATATTAATTCTATACTTTCCATTAGGGTATTGAATCAAATCATTTTTCTAGGTAGAGTGCATAAAAAAATTAATAGAAATCCCATTAGGGGGAACCTCTAGGTTTTCAGCTATTTGATGGAGGATTGACTATGAAATTCAAAGCATGTCCTCTAAGAAATTGATCTCATTTTGACTAGAATCTATGTTTTTTGGTAACTTATACATATTTTCCACTCCCTTAAGGACTTAAATGTAATTATTATACCTTATTGTACCTCGTATGAATGTTGTGTCTTTTAATTATTTATTGTGCTCATAGGTTAAAGTAGACACAACCAAGGAGACTTTATAAGCTCATATATCTACATGCTAATTGACAAGTGGTAAAATAACTTGATAATTTTTTTATATTTTTGAGATAACAAGATATATAAATACTTATTATAGACTTTTATTCCAATAAATAAATTCAAATTTTATGTTGGATGCTTATACAAATTTATAAAATGGATATTTGAGTGTGATGGTAGTTAGAGTCTCATACATTCTCATTAATTAAATTTCATTTCCTCATTTAAATTAAATACCTTGCCAATAATATTTTATTTTTTTAATATTTAATTAAGATTTAACACTCCACTCTAACATTATTCTAGTTTGCATGTCAACATTTTCTATCTCAGATAGTCTTATGGGGGGTGGATGAATTTATTATTTATTTCCATGAGCACATTGAACTCATACCACATGATCCATGATGGCATTTGGAACATTGACAATTAAGTACCACTTGTGATCTAATCAATTACATGGGTCCCAAAATTTAAAATAGTTCTCCATGTGACACTTACAATGTCCTAGATGTATGGTCTTCATAGATCCATATTAATAAAAAGGGTTCCTTATGAGTATGCCAAATGACATGTAGATATTTGCTAGTTATTGATTCCATACTCTATCATTTATTTTTCATTATGATATACCACTATGTATGATATAACTATTGGAGTAGGACCATGAAATATATTTTTTTCATTCACAAGGATTACTGAATTGTAACATTACTTTTACATTATGATAAACCACCTATACATTTCATAAGAGTAAAAGTGTATAAAAACATGTGTCTAATTATGATTAGTTGGGGTAATCTTTCACCATGCTATTCATATATATTCATACTAAATTTTATGCAATGTATAAGTATGGTAGTTAAACAAGTGGTAGGTTCCAATTGGATTTGAGAGCCTATAGTATGTTGAGCATGGGATAATGGGACCTAAAAATATTTTTACAAAAAAATATTTCATTTTTTGTGTTAAAAAAAATGTTTAAAAAGTTCCCTATCATTGGATTTTAATGAATTACATGAGTTAGATGAATTAGAGAAGTGATTTTTCCATATAGATCTACATACTCCATGCCATCTCAACCAAAATAAAACTAGTTTCTTCATGAAAATATATGTATAAATCATGTTACATTGTACATAAACTAACTTGATAGTTTTGATAAACTCATAAGGACCATAATTCAATGTGACATTTTAAAATAGATTTGATGTAAATTCACAAATTCCAAAAGGAACTAGAGTTTTAAAAAAAAAATTAATCCCAAACTTTTTTAAAATAACCATATGAAATATTTTTCACTAGCTTATCAAAATTATCTCAAGATCTCATATGGGATCTTAGGGGTCTCTGTTTCTCAAAATAAATGAGGCATATTAGTCACAACAAATGGAATATTTGTGGACAAAACACTACCTATTTTTTTTAATCTAGATTTTCTTATTTTACCTTAGACAAGTCAAATGGAGCATGGAATAAAATTTTATATTATCAAAGTAAGATGAAATATTTGAGTTAATTTTAACATATAACATACTAAAAACTAATACCTTAAATAATTCAATGTGTGTTAGGAGGGATCAATATACCTTTACATTAATATTTTTTTATATTTCATAGGATTAATCTCATGACTCTAACTTCCAAAGGATATTTAATTTTATTCATTGATTGGCTAGGAAGGATAAGGCTTGGGTATTGAATTTATAATAGTAAGGTGTCTATATCCCTAAAAGAGATACATATGGTTCCACTTTAGGATTTGGTCCAATGATATCAATATTTTAATAGCTTTGATGGAGACTACTTGAATCACTCATTTTCAAGAAAAAAAATTAATTTTATTTAAACATTCATATTATCTTTTTATTTTTATTTTATTTTGATTATTTTAGAAGGGTTGGGAACCAATATAACCAAAGTATATGGATTATTTAAGAAATGTTCTTTTCATATATGATTTATATTTTACTATTTTATAGACCTAAAGGTAAATTAATTGTGATGAAGTGTAATATTTACTCCATTTCAAAATGAAAATCATTCTTAATTCATAGGATAATTCTTAAAACAAGTATCCCATTTTAATTTTAAAATATAAAAGAGTCTACCATGTTATTTGGTACATAAAATAAAATCATATTTCCTAAAATTTTAACTCATTATAGTGAATTAATTACATCTTAAATAAATTTAAAATTTATCATGGACCTTACTACTATGATTCCAAGGAGGTATGAACTTATCCAGTGACAACATTATGAGGGGAGATGAAAATATTTTTCTCTTTCTTTTCTTGTGTCGCACTAACCACTTATTTAAAACTTTAGAAATAAAAAATTAGATGTGAAATAATAAAAACTAACTAACTATATATATATATATATATATATATATATATATATATATATAATTTTACTCTACTCCTAAACTAATCCTATAATAAAATTCATAGTCATTCCATGATGAATGGGGATGAGATAGATAAGAAATAATGTTTCAAAAACTATGCATTCACTGGTAGAGTTAGGTATTTTCCTTGTAAATAATTTCTCTTAAATTCATTGTGCCCCATAATATTTGAGATTTGATATGGAATAATCTAAAGATATCTAACTTGGAATGCTTCCCTTTATTCTAATGTGCCTTATCCCATAATAAGACCAAGACTGACATTTTGAAAATCTTGAATTTTGACCTCTTATCAAACCATATCTTCACTATATATTTCTATTATGAAATTTTG
>JARHVA010002693.1:1235000-1307500 GCA_037957365.1 Torreya grandis
TTGATCTTATGTGTGATGATTAGGCATGAATGTAAGCCACACATTAATTTGTGTTTCTTACAAACCTGAAATGAAACATGTATGGATAATTACTTATAATGAAATATGAAATTAAAGACCAAAAATTTATATATAAAGTAATAAGGAATGAACACACATATTTGGGTATGCTATCTATTATGTTTTTTGAATAAAAATAGCTGATTATAGAGGGTAAGACCCTTAGATATTTGTTCTTCATTGAAACACTTGGATTGGATTGTGAATTCACTTATCCTCATTAGAAGGATATAATGCTTAAGAAATAAAAATGTGATTTAATCCTTCATTGCATACTTAAGGTATTAAGGTGGCTTGGAATCCTTGTATGAATTATAATAGATCATTCAAGTTAAAATTTTATAAAAAAGGGGTGAGTCAACCACTACAGCTGGAATAAAATCCATTTTGGTGTACAACAGGTGAAAAATATTTTGATCTTAGTCTAGTGTATAAAACATAGACAATGACATGGATTTCCATTATCTTAAAACTAGTACAAAAATAGAGTAGGAAAGTGATATTGTGCGACATACATGCTCCCAATTTGATATCTAAGTATATTTATTCTCATAAATAAGTAAAATCAACTAAATTTTTTGAACCAAACTATGTGATATTTTGAAATGTAATTCATGCATGATGTCAAACATTTTCATAAAATAAATATGATAACCTATGTATAAAGTTCAAATATATTTATGAATATCTATTAAAAACTATTTTGAAACTTGGGTATGAATCCAATATCGCTAAAAAGTAATGTTTTTGACTATTGGGACAAAAGCATACTATTATAGATAATTATGACTTGCATTGATATCCAAAAGGAGTGATTTTATTTAAAAGTGATTTCTGGGTAAAAAATAGTATGGACTATGATTAAATCAAAATAATATATTTTATTATCTATGCAATGGAATGTTTTAACTTAGTCTCTAAAGCAAGCCATTGTGTATACACCTTCATTTTTTTAGAGATTTGTGAAGCCTACATAATAACTTATCTCAAAATAAAAAAAAATATGTAATTTCTATTATAAAAAAAACATTTAAATATGGAGTAATAATGATAACATTGGATATCATGGCATCGTATTGATAATATAAGTAAAATACTAATGTATTATACATGTATAACCTAACATACATAGTGTCAAGTCTAGGGAAAAATTAGCAATGAGAAACATAATGAATAATGATCATAATTAAGTACTCAAAACTAAATATAAATACTTACGGAGAGATTTATGATATTGACCATGGCATTTAAAAACATGTAATATGTATCATATCCATCATGGCATCACAAACTAGAAAAAAACATAATAAGAGTCATAACCATGATGAAAACACAAAGAGTACATGCAAAATCACAAAAAATAATAAATTATTCCAAGGGGGCACATACAAGGGCCATGTTTAAATGTCATTCACACACAAAAAAGTATTAAATAATACTTATATTCATAAATAAGGACATGTTAAAATTTCCACAATCCACAACAAATACTACAAACAAAGCATAATTCAAAGAAATAAAACATGACAACCATGCATGAGTAAATGAAACTAATTCAAAAACTTAGGTATCTAGTGAGATAAAAGTGTTATTATAAGTACACCAATGATGATAGATTATTATATAATGTATTGAACTCAAGTATTAAAAATATAGATAGTCAAAGAGTAATGAAACTTATGTAAAATATTCACCCAATGAACTTGATGATATGTAAAAAATATATATAAGGATTGTGAATGTTTAATTTTAAAATTGAGAGCCTTTTTTCACTAGGACAACCCACTAGAATTAGACAAGAGTGTACTATGTGACTATTTGAATTAGAGTGGTTTTGTTTGTGAAAAATTTCTAAGTCAGAGACATAAGCATCACCTAAAAATGCATCTCAAAGTTAAAACTAGTATGTTTTTAAAGTCAATACATTACAATTATGAATCGTATTTTACATTAAACTATATATATATATATATATATATATATATATATATATATATATATAAAGTAATGCATATATTGAAGCACAAATTAATTGATGTAAATGCACTAAACATATAAGGCACATGTCTTAGTTTTTGATTTTTGAAATATTCTATTATTTTATTTTTGAATATATGAAATTGTAAAATGAAAATATTAACTAACTATCCCATAATATCCTCATAATAAATAAGTCATATATCTAGCAAAGGAAGGATGACCTCTCAAAAATGGAAAGTATCATCACATTATGAAGTGACTAGTCTCAACTCAAAATTTGAAAATTGATTTGACTATATAACATAAGTTCCACTATCATAATGATAATATGAAGTATAATACACACACACACACACACACAGATATATATATATATATATATATATATATATATATATATATATATATATGTATGTATGTATGTATGTATGTATGTATGTGTATATATATATATATATATATATATATATATATATATATATATATATATATATATATATATCTGTGTGTGTATGTATGTATATGTATATATGTATATATATATGTATATATATATATGTATATATGTATATATGTATATATATATATATGTGTATATATATATATATATATATATATATATATATATATATATATATATATATATATATATATATATATATATTATCATGGTGAACTCTATAAATCTTTGTAACCCATTGTGGAGTATAATAATTAAGTATTGGTGTTATTTGTGGAATACTCTTAATGCCTTGTAATATCAATCTAAAACATGCAGGTGTATAAAGTGGCACATTAAAATCTATGAAAAATCAATGATCAAGTGGAATTCCAAGGATATTTATCCTTTTAAAGTGGACCACTTGTTTCTAAATTCTCTAAGGAGCTTGAACCTTTGTTGATTGTTCCATTAATATCTATTGGGTAGGGATAATTACCTTTTGTTGGAGGTGATATTCATATGAAATACCATGAATTATCTTAACCTAATTATCAAAAATATAATTAAAACATATGTGTATTGTATGATGAACTCCATAAAACTAATAAATCTAAGGATGTCCAAATAACATATCAAAGACTCTTGCATTGGGTACTAATATGAACTTGCTAGCCATATGTGTAAGACCAACCTATATTAGTAATGTGATCTCACCAATAGAAATATAAACATGGCCATTAAATAATTTTATTATTATTGTTTTAAGAAGGATATCCTTATATATGTATCTAAAATGTGAGATAAATGTGATATCTCACATATTAAAACATGAACCATTATCAATCATGACACTCTATATAGGTTGATGATCAATGTAAGCTTTAATAAATATGAGTGAAAGTATAAATAATTATCAAATATCTCATGCTCAAATAATGTGATAATTGGTATTGATGGCACTGAAACATAATAAATACCAATGACTCGATTCAAAGGATAGTGTACCTCTATGTGAGGATGAAAATAAATTTTTAGAGGATGTGGATTAATGCATAATGCATTTATGATGTATTTGTTTTTTATTGACTTGTATGCTTAGGGAAATAATAAATTAATATATTGATTATTCTACTCACACTTGGTTGTGCCTTTGTACTATCAATAGGTGTACTCACATTAAGGATGTTATCATTTATAAAATCCTAAATCTTATGTCTCAAACTAATGCATATATTGGTATTATGACCTAGTACGCTATGAAAATCTCAAAAAGAATTTTGATAAAATCCTTTTGGAATATGTTTTATCACATCAACCTATTTAATGGTAGGGATTGATATGAGGTTACATTCTAATAGATTTAAAACACCTTATAAGGATTTTATAGTATGTTGGTAAACTATATCCCTGGATTAGTTGATAAAATAATGCATGGAGTAGGATATCAAATTGAATTCACTATTTCCTTTTGATCATCATTATTTTTAGTTGTTATCACATTTTATGATGGATTACTCAAATTATTTATGTGATAAGTATAATTTGGCTTAGTCACATACTTTAGATTATTTATTTATAACAACTTAACCTCTCTTTCCTTAACTATTTGACATAAATACATGAATGCTATAAATGTATTAAACATAATAGAATTGTGTAAAAGATGAAGAAATATCTATTTAAATATGTCATAAAATTCATTAGATACCATAGGACTCATCATCTTGGATAACATGGTCTTATATTGTAATACATATTCCTCAATTCGATCATTTTATTCTTGTTTTATCTAAGGAATTTCAACATATGAAATATTTTCACTTATATTAAATAATAAATGTGTAAGTAACAAATATGACAAATGATTGAATGCATTAATTAAACTATGTGGTAAATAATAAAACCATCTAAGTGTGCATTCTTTTAAACTTATAGGAAATAACTTGGTCCATAACCTATCATTAGATTCATAGTCCAAACATGTGACATTAAATGCTCTTAAATGTTTCTTTAGATCACATTTTACATCATAAAGCGTAATCTTAGATTCCAAAAAACCAATTGGTAAAGGATAGGATGAAATATGTTGAGCCAATGTAGTATGAAATATATTATGTGAATCAAGTTCATGATTAAGTTTTGAAGAAACTTTTTACAAATGTAACACCTTAGTTTTTAAGGATAAAACCTCTTGCATAAGGGATTGTACATTAGGAGTAGAATTTGTGATAACCAAAGGTGGTGTGAAAAATAAATGAGTATGAATTGACATATTTATATGTTGAAACCCTTGTGTTTCCTCCATATTATATGGTGGTAAAAAAATTGTATCTAATAGTATATATAAAGGTAAGGAACCCACATAATATGAAGTATAATATGTATTATCCATACTTGAATTTTATTTCCAAAATATTTTGAAAAATTATATGATAATCTTAATATTTTTCTTGGATTGCTTGTTGAAAGTTATTAATAATTTTTACTTTATTAATCTCTTTTTGTTCATCACATATAGGCGTAATTACATATTAATGATCATCTTGAATTCCATTGTTGTCTTTATTAAACTAGTTCATATTATGATATATTTTCATGCAAATAAACACATTTAGTTTTTTCATTAATATATGAGGGTCCTGATATACCCTTGTTATTATCCACCTTATGTGTATTATCAAAATAAATATTAGTATGCTTAAATTGAGTACCACTTACCCTAACACTTCTTATAAGAGAGATAGAAAAAACTTTCTTAGATTGCATAAGATATGAAATAGAAACTTAGAAGATTTTTGTTAACCAAAAATTTACCAAATATGAAAACCCTAATACAATAATTAGAAATAATAAAAATAAGGAAAAATATTAGCAACATGGATGGTTAGGGTTTTCAGTATTCAATCAACATGGGTCCACCAATATGTTTTATCAAAATTTGGTTTAGGAAATAGAGCCAAACTAATTCATAAAAATTATTGCATAAAATAAAATGTATAAACTATGCAATCAATCACAAAAATATAACTAAGAACATGTTAAATATATAACTGTGTTAAAATGGGAAAGTACTAAAGAAGAAGGATTTATCCATAAATTAGACATCTAGGACTGTGACTATGAAGATAAATATACAACTATGTGAGGTCAATGTGAATGAAACAAGGCTTCGCATATAATTAGGAAAAGGCTACACTATTTGGATGAGATCAAAATACATTAGATTTTTTAGGGTGCACTAATATATAGTAGATTTTTTTCCTCTATGATAATTTGGATCACTACTCCTTGACATGTAGGCTTTGTGTGTGATTGAAGTCGCTTGATTCACTATGGGAGATGTTATGTGGTTTCTTATTCACTTGGAACCCTAGCTTAATAGACCATGAATAATATACAGAAAAAAATGTTAAAATGAGTTAGTGGATAAATTTTTTCTTGACATCAACACCCACTATCTTGAGCACTACCTGCATGCCAATACTTTGAAGATGGATCAAACTCTATGTATTTTTCCCATGCTAAAGTGGTGTGAATGAAAAACTAGTGTAATATTCTATGAATGTGAAATCCTTGTGTAACTATGTGCTTAAATAATGACTTGTGAATTTGGATGTGTACTTAGACTTAACATACTATTGATTGGGTTATATAGACCCATAATTGGGAAGAATAGGTGTTTTCTTCTCAATGTGCAGTTAGAATAATTTTTTTTGTTTACAATATAGAATCTTGTTTCCATATAGTGAAAAAATGAATATAATATATTTTTATATATTGGATTTTCTCACATGGGACTTATGAAACATATGGGATGACCTGTCAGGATATTTTTAATTTGATAACTTATCCATTATTTGTTAGGAGGATTAAACTAATGACTTTTAACACTAAAAATAAGTAGGATTATCTTAAAGGAGTGACCTTGTATAAGGTGAAAATATAGCTAAAATATAAGTGTGGATAAAACTAATAGTGATTTTAGGATACTTGGATTGAAGAATAGGAACATAAATTATTATATTTTATTAAGGGTATCATCCATCTAGATAGAAGTAGAGGAAAAACAATTCAAAATCATGGAAATGAGCTTGACATAAGTGTGTATAAAAGGATGGTCACAATTGTATTATTTTAACATTAAATGTTAAATTTACTGACTACATAGATGAAAATTATTCAGGTAAATAATATTTATAGTTAATTCAACAAGGAATCTATAGTCTGATTATTTTCTCTAAGAATGGGGATAAGGTTAAATGTATTGATTTTTTTCATTTAAATCCCAAGCCCTATGTTTTTAGTTATTTAATTAATACAATTCTCATTGAAACATTATTTTTACTTGATTTATTATTGATTACAAATCTCTAAATACTTGAAATGTTGTGAGGGGTTGTTATTACATTATAATCATCAACAAATATTTATTTTCATGTTATTATTTAAAATAACAAAATATCATATGTGGTTTCCTTAGGTTAATTTATTCTTGACTAGGTAACTCAAAGGTCTGAAACTCATGCCTTTGCTTAGGGATTTATATGTTCTAGGGGATTTCAACATTTGGACTATATTCTAGTGATTTGGGATCACCTCATATAGTTCCATATAATTTTGGAATATGTCAAAGGAATTAAATAATTATATATATTACAACTCTTCATATTGATTTGTGTTATGCATCCTACATTAGTTAGGTAAAGCAAGCTCACATATGGTAGTTTCAAGAAATTTGTTTGATTGTGGCTCAAGATTATTGTTAGGATGACTATATCTCTAGTAGGATAATTTTTTATTAATATTTTCTCCACTATAATTCTTAAATTGTGTCTAAATAACTATGAAATTATTACTAAGGTTCTTGACCCATTCATTGTATAGTTCTCAACTCATTCTTTGGGGTATTTTATGGTGCACTCTAGACATTTTTAAAAATATGGACCAATTCTTAGCTATGGATTTACAATATTGTTTGAATTTTTTTTTGGATTTAGTAAACCTAAGGGATGATTTATTTCTAACCATATTAGTTATGGTTGGTTTAAGACTAGCACATGATCTAACATTGGAATATTTTGATCGACATTTCAATTTGAGTTCAAGTCTAAGACATTTGGATTAATATTTGGGATCAATGTGAGTTTTTTATATAGTGGGTTTAGGTGTCATTCCACCTTAATGTCATAAAAATATAAAATTGGTGAATTAATGATGATGTGATATATGCAAATGAACACTTATGTCTATGGCATTACTGTACATTTCAAGTGATATGCCTATGCTTCATGTAATGTATAACATTGTAGTCCAACTATACATATTTTATAATATTATGTTAAGGGATCTAATTGAATCATTGAGTTATCTCTTAATGCTTTTAAACAATTGGTATAACATAATTGGGTCAATGAATTGTATAAAGTAAGCCAAGAAGGTGTCACTAATGTTTTTCCAACTAGTGATTGAGTTGCCATTGAGATTAAAAAATTAGTGACATGAAATATCTTGAAAGGTATATGGGAAGAGAAGTAAGGAACCCATAATAATTTTAAAAAAATACTTGGTAGGACCATTAATGTTTAAAAATATAAATTCATTAAATAAATAAATTATTCCTTACATAGTTGGTTTAAATCTCATTCTCTTTAATTGATAAAAAATCTATCTTGGTAAATATCATCAAATTCAAATCTGAATACTTCATGTCTATAAATTTACCAACCATTTCAAAAAGGAGGTATTCACTCACACACACACACACACACACACACACACACACACACACACACACACACACACACACACACACACACACACACACACACACACACACACACACACACACACACACACACACACACACACACACACACACACACACACACACACACACACACACACACACACACACACACACACACACACACACACACGCACGCACGTGCACGCACGCACGCACACACACACACACACACACACACACACACACACACACACACACACACACACACACACACACACACACACACACACACACACACACACACACACACACACACACACACACACACACACACACACACACACACACACACACACACACACACACACACACACGCATGCACACACGCACACACACACACACGCGCGCGCACACACACACACACACACACACACACACACACACACACACACACACACACACACACACACACACACACACACACACACACACACACACACACACACACACACACACACACACACACACACACACACACACACATGAACACACAAATTCATGCATTTATTTACCATGCACATGCATGTATAAACATACACACATACGTATAACCTATTTCCACTATGAAGAATCATTTCCTAGTTTAAGTGTAATATTTTAAGACAAATTACAAACATGATGATGAAGGTTCAAGGTATGAATAGTGCACTAAATATTCACTCTATATGATCTTTCAATTCAAAATATAACACAAATTATAATTTACAAACATTTATAAAATAAAAACCAAATGGCATGAAATTAATATTAATTATATTCAAGGAATGCTTAATCATTCACACACACATGAACCCAACCTCTTTCCACTACAAAGTATTATTTCCTAGTTTAATCTCAATATTTTAGGATAAATTAAAAGCATGATAATGAATATTTAAGGGTAGAATAGTGCACTCTATATGCTATTTCAATTCAAAATAAAATACAAAATATCATTATAAACATGCTTAAAATAAAAACCCAATGGCATGAAATTAATATTAACTATATGTAAAGAATGCTTAATCCTAAAGGATATCATAAATTATCATGAATAAAATGATTAATGTCTACTTATCAATTAAATTATACAAAGAATAAATAAGACATACTACAAGTATTTTCAACTCTATGCAACAAGAGGTAAATAAATTATTGATTATTGAAATTAAAACCCCACTTAGGAAATCCTCCTCTAATTTTCATGAATAAGTAGCTTGACAACCAAAATTGGTGAGTTCGTATGGGAAGGATAAATATCTTAATAGTTTTCAATTACCCTATTCCATAATACAAAACAATCAATTCATACCAATACAACATTAAGAAAAAAATCTTTCACATAATGAAAATTTTCATAGGTTATAATCAATAAGCTTCCCAAGATGAATACTAGATGATATAGTGGATATAAATGAATAATTATTTCAAACCAATAGATTTGATAAATCTCTTTTTGAGATTAGAGGCAATATAAATAAAACTCTATATAGGCTAGAAATTAAATTAACATTTTTGAAACAATAATAAGATGATATTTTATTTTCTTGAAACTACAAGGACAAATAAAAATTTATTCCAAATAATCACCCATCATGGTTTTTATGTATATCAATACAACATCTATTATCCCTTCTAGTTCATAATGAGAAAAGAATCAATGCTTCAACTCATAAAATCCCTTCAGGATGATTATGCAATATGTAATTTTTTCTAATCATGAGATAAAAGCCTTCTATAAGATGAAACAAGGCTAATTGATCTAGTCAAGAGACCAAATTTCATAAAATATACCTCCTAATTATTTACTCAAGATTCTCTTTTATTGTATTAATTATATGTCAAAAGATAGGTCAGCTTACAACTATAAAGTTACTTCCTTATTGCTAAACATTCCAACACAGAAAACAAAATAGAAACACAACAAACTATTATGAAGCATCAAATCATTTAGGTGTATTTTAGGAATAACTATACTTATAATTGAATAAATCAATAAATTGAAATACTCAAAACATACTGGTTCCAACTATAAATAAATTCTAATAAGTTCCATTTGGAAAACTATCACATTAATTCAATTCCAAAAAAGGTCAATCAAATAGCAAAGAAATACAACCTTATGTTAATGCAAGACTAATTATAAAAATTATTGATATCGTTATCAAATAATGATTACAAACATGTAAGGTCACTTTTACGAAAAACCAATATATAAATATTTTCTAGTTGGTTAACTTTGTGAAAACATTACTCTCCAAGAGTAGTTACAGTTGTAGATGGAACATTGTTATTAAAAAATAACATCATTAATAAGGTTAGAGTATAAAATTAATACTTAAATAAAAATCTTAAATTTATCATTACATAAAGAAAATTTTTGAGTCCAAGATAATAAATTACTCCCAACAATGTTAACCCCTAATAATAATAAGAAACAATCTCATGTTTAGAAATTTATAAATTCAACTCACATAGGAGTATCCATCACACAACATGTAACAAAGTCCCAAGGTGACATACATTTCCCATTAACATTCATGCTTGGTAAGATAACGCTTTAGATTAAGGATAGGTAATTTCCACCTTATCATAAAAACTTCATAAAAATAGGTGCAACTTAGTACATAAAATATCTACACTTAGCCATCACAAAAAATTAGACTTCAAAATTCACACATAATTTCTTCAGTAATCCTTAAAAAACCAACTCATTGAGGTGTTACAACCACCCATTATTGAGGCAAACCAATTTTTCATACAACATTGAGGAATTTTATTACACAATTACCAACATATGCCATTGAGGAATTTTGTAAACAATTCATAATTAAGAAATTACCAAACACATATCATTTAGACAGTTTTACAAAATCAAATTCTTGCCATATTCCATTAAGGCATTTTGTCAACCAATTGCTAGCCTATGCCAATGATACATTTAACAATAATTTGTAAGCAAAGAATTACCAAACATGTGTCATTTAGACAAAATTCCTTCCATGTGACATTGAAATGTTTCATCAAACAAATCATAAATATCATTTCTTGATGCAAAAATTATTTCTAGCCATTGAGTCATTTCACCAAAAAAATCATAAAAATTATTTATTGATGCAAAAAAAATTCCAAAAATTGAGGCATTTAGTCAAATAAATAATAAACTTCCTCTCTTGATGCAAAAATAATTTCTAGCCTTAAGGATTACATCAAACAAATTACAAACATCCTTTCTTGATGAAAAAATAATTTCTATCCATTTAGACATTTTATAAAATAAATAACAAACATCCTTTCTTAATGTATAAATAATTTCCAACCATTGAGGAATTATGTCAAATAAATCACAAACATGCTTTCTTGATAGAATAAAATTTCTAGCCATTGAGGAATTTCATCAAACAAATATGAAACATCCTTTCTTGATGCAAAAATAATTTCTAGCCATTGAGACATTTTGTTAGACAAATAACAAAAATCCTTTCATGATGTAAATAAAATTTAAAACCATTGAGGCATTTTGTCAAGTAAATAACAAACATACTTTCTTGATGCAAAAACAATTTCGAGCCATTGATTCATTACATCAAAAAAATCATAAATGTCATTTCTTGATGCAAAAATAATTCTAGCCATTGAGGTATTATGTCAAACAAATCATAAACATTCTTTATTTATGTAAAAACAATTTTTCATCCTTTGAGGCTTTTCATCAAAAAAATTATAAACATCCTTTCTTGATGCAAAAAACAATTTCCAGCCATTGAGGAATTTATTCAAACAAATAAAAAACATCCTTTCTTGATGGAAAAATAATTTCCAACCATTGAGTCATTTCGTAAAAAAAATTAAAAAAACATCCTTTTTTGATGCAAAAATAAATTTTATCAATTGAGTCAATTTTTTTATAAAAAAAAACATCCTTTCTTGATGCAAAAAAAAAATACATCCATTGATACATTATGTCCAACAAATCATAAACATCCTTTCTTGATGCAAAAATAATTTCTAGCCATTGAGGCATTACATCAAACAAATCAAAACATCCTTTCTTGATGCAAAAATAATTTCTAGCCATTGAGTCACTTAAAATAAGATAAAGTTCAATTCAATACATCAGTTCAAATTTAATATAAAGCCCAAATTTAATACTAAAAATCGTAACCAGTCACATGATCATTTTTTTTTGTCTAGCTAAAGTTTCAATAAAAAAAGGAATATATTTCAATGCACCCTATTATAACAGAGCATAAAATAAAAAATAACACTTTTCAAAAACTCTTACTCATAAGATTTCATAAAAATGCAAATAACTTTCATCTCCCATCAAAACACATGGGGTCACATCCTAAATTACAATAAAATGCACAATCAAATTGACCTAAAATGTTGAAATATATATATATGTATGTATATATATGTATATATATGTATATATATGTATATATATGTATATATATATATATATATGTATGTATATATATATATATATATATATATGTATGTATATATATATATGTATGTATATATATATATATATATATCTGTATATATATATGTATATATATATATATATGTATATATATATGTATATATATACATATATATATACAGATATATATATATATATACATACATATATATATACATATATATATATACAGATATATATATATATACATATATATATATATATATATATACATACATATATATATATATACATATATAAATATATATATACATATATATATATACATATATATATATACATATATATATATATATATGTATATATATATATATGTATATATATATCTATATATATATGTATATATATGTATATATATGTATATATGTATATGTATACATATATGTGTGTGTGTGTGTATATATACACACATATATATATACATATATATATACACACACACACATATATATATACATATATATATATATATATGTATATGTATGTATATATATATATATATATATATATATATATATATATATATATATATATATATATATATGTATGTATATGTATATAACTAAATAAATAAAACCTCATGATACACATTTAATTTTATTCATGCTATAGGATTGTATATGTATGTTCCCACATACATATACAAGTTTCTATCTAAATTTTAAGTCTTACATATTTACCATATTGTTAATTAAATTTTCATACCAAATGCCTTAGGAGAGAGAATGTGACTTCACTAGAAACATGCCCTAGATATGCTAAAGTGTATTTCTTCCAAAATACCTTCTTGATGTTGCCAAAACATTCAATGTGAATCCCTCCAGCTACCAAAATCACCCTTGGATAATTTCATGAATCAGTTTATAGAATTTATAATGCACTTACAGACCTCTAAAATTTTCCATGAAGTTATTACATGCATCCATCATGCCAAAAATTGTGCATAGGAGTCCATCTTGTGGAGAAAGGATCCCAATGCAAAATTTCTAGAGGTTTACCTAATGATTTAGGGGTTTTTAGGTCAATAAACATACTTAAGTGATCAAATAATTGTTTAATTATTTATAAGTCCAAAGTCTCTTCAAACCTTTATGAGTTCCATTTTATTCCTTGTATTCCAATATGATTTTACTTTTAAACAACATTTATGTCAATGTTCATACAACTTAATAATAATAATTTCTAAGATCTTAATCCTAATGGAAATATGTCCCTAAAAATATCTAGTTCTTAATTAGTTAAATGGGTTAATGTTAAATTTGCATGCCTTAACATCAAAACCATCTCATTTATTGCACATAATGTCATTTAAAATTGACCATAATAAATCTAATAGGCTCAATATATCATATACAAAAGATGGCTTGAGCTAGAATAATAATACCTTAATCTAAACTTTTAGCGACAAAATGCCATAACTAAAATGATTATAAGATGGTATTTCATTACAATAATAGTTATTTATAGAGATGGACAAGATCAAAGACTATTTTAAAACAAATTTCCATTTAATAAGGACACATTGATAAAACAAGGAACATCCTTACCCACTTTTTATTATTTAATCCAAACACAAAAATTATCCATTTTAATGTAATAATAAAACATCAGACCTAACACTTACAAAATGTTGAAGGCAATCAACATTAAAGATTTTCCACCATGATACTTAAATATTTCATAATAAAAGTGAGTAATATAAAATAAAGGTTATTTAAAAAGTTGATTATGAATCAATTAAGTGAGAAAAATTGATAACATGTTAATAACAGTTGTAAGATGAATATGATAACTATGTCAAACATACTAGATAATAATATTTTCAATGAATTTACTCCTTGAAATCTATTCCTAACCAATTAATAGTGGGCTAAAACTATGGGATATGATAAGATCTTAGAACCTACATATCCATGTTCCCTATTTAATAATCTCATTAATACTTTATAAGAATTAGTATGATCTTAAATAATGCATCTTGCATTAGGTGTGAACTGGAGGAGGTACCTCTCAATGTTTTGTAGTAAATCATGGACATATTCAATGATATTGATGGTTTATCTTATTAATTAATCCATTTATTTGAATAGATTAGGATTCAAATGTATGGGTGAGCTAGGTTGAGTCACAAAGATTCTCGGTCTTCTTATGTTAGGCATAGGTAGTTTTCCTATCTCTAAAGGTGAAAACAATAGAGAACCTAACTCAAAAATGGATCTAGTGATGTGTGAGGTGGGATATCATCTATATGAGTCCAAAAAGAGGTTAATGATTGTGATTATTATTAGTATAGGTTCTTGAAGCATCAAAACATGATAAGGGTGAGAACAAATAGGTTTATACTTTAGTGTGTAGGATAGTACATAATATTCATACACAAGGATGGAAAAAACAAGCATAGTGAAGATGAATTATTATATATTAAGTAAGAATTAGGAACAACCATAATTTGATTAAAATTTATAGAGTATTTGGATTAAATTAGATAGAAATTAAGAAAAAACATTATACATGAGAATGTATGCAAGAAAAAAGTAAGAAACACAATAGGTAACCATAACCAGAATAGTCTATATTTATCTCTTCCAAGGTAAATATATATTATTCATAAAAATACAAGTATTAATAGACATTTTAATTCTATGAATATTCATATTATTCTCATATTTTGTCCCAAAAGTTGGGTCTATTCATATTCTAAAGTATTACAAGTCATAAAGATAGGATAAAATAGATATTTATCTGATAAAATTAGTACATAACGCATAAATACATATGAATATCCTACACAAATTTAATATCCTATTTATTCTCTCAACACTTTCTCAGACTTAAAATGTTCTCTCACCCTAGACAATGTTGTGGGATCTTCTAAAATTGCACAAAGGGTAGATGATGAAGAAGTGGTTAAAAAGTAAGAGTTACAATAATCATTGAATGTATCATTTCTAGTTTTTACCTCTTTCACACTAATTAGTTGCCTTTTTGAGTTTTTAACTAAGTAACATACTAACCTACCACCTTTTTGGGTTTGTAATAGGATAGAATAACTAGGTGGCTTCCCTTTATATATTTTTAACCATCCTAGCCATACTTGTCTTACTATTCATTCCTAATATAAAATTGTATACATTTTTTTTCAAAATTAGTATTGTATATAGTACTTAACTTGATGGAGGTGGCATAGATACAGATGAATAATAAAAAAAAATAACCCTTGGCTTGGACTATGTAGCCTTACACTGAATGATGACTTAATATAGATCTGAAGGTGACTTTTATATAGGAGTGTTGAGGATCTAGGCAACATCACTACAAAATGGAGACATATCAGTCTTATAAGAATTCGAGTCAAGCATGACTTCCTAAGATATGTACAATAGGGTGTGTAATGGTGCATGATATCTAATGAGATACATAATATCTAAGTCATCATTGATGCTCATGGCTACTTTGGTGTCATTTACCCTCATCTGGATCTTGCCACTCAATTGCTTCAATTTATCTACATGACATTGGGTATGAAGACCTACAAAAGAACTATGTAGAAGCTAACTCTACCAATTTAAAATGTTATCACACACATTGTCCTTGGCATTGAACAAGTCATGAAATTATCTATCATTATCATTGACAAAATTGGTGTGGCTAACCATCATTGTCTTGGTATTTATGGCCATGGTGAAGTCTATTCTAGAACTGGATAAAGAATTATCCAGTCACTTCTTCTAGTCTATCAAGGTACACATGATCTATTATGATTTTAATGTAATAATTTCTAGCATGTCCTATAATCATATTTCAAGGTGATGATTTTAACTATCTCAATATTCACATCATGGCCCATTATGCTAACTACATGGAGTTTCTAAGCTATGCACTAGTTTTTATTCAACTTAGAGACCAATGTCTTGAGAATCCACTAGTTAGACATGTCTTGGTCCATGATTGCTCAAGTTACCAACTCTAGGTAGGTGTCTTGGATCATATTCATAGCTTTATTAAGGTGAGATTCTAACTCTATGTTCTTTTCATTATATTGATACATATCTAACTCCAAAGAGTTAGCCTTATTCATAATTGATTCTTAAAAGCTAATGTACCCTTAAGTTATTTCTTTAATGGGATCTTAAAGACGTCTAATGAGGGTTTTTGCTTGAGTATAAGTGTAGCCAATGTGATCATATATGTTAAAGGGTATATTTTTGGAATTATGGTAAGTAGGATACATGTAGCTGATGCTTCTTGTTGTGCTAGATGTGTTATTTATTCCTATGGTTACTCAGATGTATGTTGTTGTTGCATTGTGGCCTTTGCTACTAACTTGAGTTATTACACAACATATTTAGCCTTTTTTCTTTTTAATTCCTTCTCCTCTAATTATTTCTTTTTTATTTCTTCCTAAACATGTTTTTTCTTTGTTTGTTCCTCCTCGACCAACAACTTCTATGCATGTTATTCTTCTCCTTTCTTCTATTTTACCAGCACCATAACATTGACTTATTCTTGTGCATCATATGATTGTATTTCTAATTGTTCCTATGCATGTTATTGGTATAAGGCCTCATATTCTTATTCCTTATTTTTCTTCATAGATTCCTTTGTTTACTATTGTGTTTTCTTAGCAACTTCCATAGATTGTTCTTCTAAAGCCACTACATCCTATTTCTATCATTCTTCTTCTTTTTTGTTAGCCTTGGTAGTAAGTTTAACTTATTTTTTCTTCCATGCTTGATCCTTCTATGCTTTCTAGGTTGGGTTGGTAGCTTGTTGGGCCTCCTTAACCACATCTATGGGTTTTAATTAATCAACCTCTACATCCTTGGATTTTTTTGTAGCCTCAACTTCTTTAGCTTATTGTTATTGATCTTTCTCCTTTTATCACTTTTTCTTCTCCTTCCTTATGTTTTATTCTATTATGTGAGTTTTTTCCTCCCTTCAATCCTATTTTTATTCTATGGTGTATTGGTTGGGTGTGAGTTTTTTGATTTCCTAGGCATGTGGTGATAGTGGTGAATCACTTGGTCTAACTTTAGAGCTAGAAACCTATGCTTTCTTACATATGAGGGTGACCAGTTTATGTTTAAGTGGTGTTAACATAGAGGAAGGGTGATATTTGGCTTATTTCATAGTGGTTGATCATCTAATGTTCACTCTTAAAGCGTAAGGGATACCCTAGCATCCCACCTAGTTTGGAGTCTATGCATGAGTGATTCTAGTGGGATTTTAGGAAAGGTGTAAATACATCCTGAACTATGAAGGTAAGAATAGGTTGTGGATGGAAAAATTAAATTTTTCATTATATCTACTTTGTTTCTACTCATACAGTATCATTGATAATGGATGTCAAGCTAGATCGAAGTTCCACCCATAGTTTTGGAGGAAATTCCTTATGAACTTGAACCATGTGCATAGCCTTCCATAAGAATAATTCATTTTCTTCCTCTCTATCATATAATACTCTATCTATGTCTACAATTATTACTTTGTAGAATTCTATTCATTTATCCCTATTTGTTGAGGGTTGTGCAAGATTGCAATCTGGGGCACCTTCAAATGATATAACCAAGTTATTGCACTTCATGTATTGAACTTAAAAGGAGGGAATGCATAGTGATACTCTAAAAAAATATTGTACATTACATTATATTATTTTGAACTTGTGGCTACTTCTATTTATTATACTATAGTGATGGCTACACTACGTGGTATGGCCTATAGTGGAGTCACATGCCTAACTATGAAATCTTTCTATTTGGTGAATTCTACCTACACCATTTCCATGGTGACAAAAAATGGAAGTGGTATTAAGTGTTATCATTAAAACTCATGATTATGTATGAGTATGCCCTTAGGTATTAAAGTGATAGCTATGAGTCACCTCAAATACTACATGACATATGGTGGCACTCAGGGATGTGTAGCAATCAATTCTAGACACTCCTCCCACCATGATTTGAACTTTCCCTCATGTGCTAGGGTTATATGCTTATGTGTTTAGATGATATTGTGGAATTATTGTGCTAGCTAATAATCTATGTTAGGATTCACTTCTCTCGATATCGACTTCCATTATGTGAAGCAGAGTAGGAAGATGATGAATTGATAGTAAAATGTCTACTTTGGAGATGAGAAAAACTTATCAATGTTTATGACCAATTCATGAATGAATTAATCCAACCACTTGAATTTATCATTCCTATAGATCATATGATGGGCTATGTCCATGAATACTTTGTGAATTTATTTCATAGACTTTGTCACCTACCATAACTTTCTTGTGATACATTCCATGAGAATGTACACTAGTTCATCATAGATTTACTCAATTAGGATCCTTCCTGATACCCAAGCATAAAAATCATAGACTTCATGGAGTATGGGTGACAATCTTGTCTTATATGGAGATAAAGAGTCCCATTTCATAGGCATGCCCAAATCTCAAGCCATGGATTTTATATTGATGACAACGGTGATTTATAATCCACGGTAGATATTTGTATTGTTATATCAGTTGAGAAGGACTTTAATAATCCCCCCAAACTCACTAAAGGTTAAAATTCAAATTATATTCTTGACATTTGTGTTCTTGAAGTGGTGGTGGGATGAAAGAGTGAGCAGTTGTGTAAAATTAATGAGATCTAGAAAAAATAAGTTATGTTCTACTACTCCTAGGAAGTTGAATGGCTCTAGATCACTAAACTTAGTCTAATTAAGAGCCATATTTATGTCTATTGATTCTTTTTTTACATCAATTAGTCTCCTAATGAACCATGATGTATCCATGATTCTTAAGTGATGAAATTGAAACTTTAGACGCTCTTTATGTAATAAGACTAGCTTAACTCTTTGAGTTTGTAGGTAACAAAAATATGTGAAAGAGTTAATTCCAACTTGGTTCTTAAACTTGGCCATTATACATTTCACACCTATTATATTATTTATAAATTTCATGCTTAGTTGTCCATTCAACATGAATACAGTTGTTGATGTGGCCAATCTTATCTAATCTAGAAATTAAGATAATTAGTCATTAGCACATGTATAGAGATACACCTTTATGTTATTTGTTGTCTGTAAAAGGGTATGAGCATACTATGGTGATGAGCCACTAATTTTTTGAAGATTAAGTCAATTGAAACTTATATCTAAAATTTAATTCTGGTGGATGATCATTATATAATGGAGATTTTTTTGATGTAACTCACCCATACCTTTCATAGACTTAGTTACGTTCTCTCGCTCTTGTTAAATTCCATGATGGTATACGTGGATTATCCTATGCATGGTTGGTGCATACTTTGATTGGTATCTTGGTTATCTAATGGTAGTGAAGATATAATCTAAAAACACACACAAATAGAAAATAAACATAGGAAACACATGTATAAAAGGGAAATCCTAATCTACTTGGTGCTACTTAGCACCCACTCACTTAGTATAGTGAGATCAATTCAACTATTAGAGGTAGGGATTAAGCCTATAACCATTCACCCACCCTAGTATAATAGTTCCCTAAAGATCTCTTAAAACCATAGTTACTTACTATTATAATTTATGTATAACATAAGGCCCTTTCCATCCAATATATAACTTTATCAAAAAAAATTAAAAATGAATGTCATATAATAAGACTAGTTTATTTATATGTGATTATTTATGGTACAAATTCCTATCATGCTATGTTTTTTAGATTTGTTTGTGAACTTTCTTATGTTTATGATTCTCTACATCTATACTCATCCATCCTATTTAGTTTGGGAAGTCTATTGGTGAGAGAATCATGATCCCTGAGTCTCATAACCATGGCAATGCATAGACCAAGTACTAAATATTCCATTAGCATAACTGCTTCAAGCCCATAGAATAATTATAATGGAGTAAAAATTATGGCTTTCTTACAGTGTGTGTGAGATTTCCATATAATCATATGAATGTGATCTTATGAGTCATCCCTCTTGAAATCATAAATCTTTGTCAACATTTTACCCAACACTTTGTTGGAAGCTTCAGCTTGTCCATTGGCTTATGGATGGTACATAGTACTTTTATGATGAGAAACAATAAATTACTTAGTAAAAGCCTTGATGGTGTTATTTAGGAAGTACATCCTTCTATCATTAATGAGATTGATGTGGCATCCAAACTTTGTAATAGTGTTCTTCTCAAGAAACTTTGATGCATCCTTTGCACCATAGCTAGGTGTTATAGTAGTTTTAACCCATTTTTTAAATTGTCAGTTATAGTGATAATATACCTTGCTTTACTATGTTTTCTCTGTGGATTAATGGGTCCAACAAAGTTGATGCCCTATTGTTCAAAATTTTAATTAGCTAACATAGGTTAAAAAGTAATTTCATATATTTTTAGTGTTTTTTCCATACATTGACATACATCATAGTGTTACACTACTTGATGTACATCTTGAAAAAGATTTGACCACCATATCCCACTCTAAAACAACTTTTTAGTAGTATCTTCTCCATCAAAATGTCCTCCTTATACTCCTTGGTGTGTCTCCTATAATATTTTAGATCATTCATGTTTGAGAACAACCCTACATAGTATTTCATCCTCTCCCAAATGATACAAAGTCCCATTGATGATGGTGTATGGAAACACTTTGGTGAAAAACTACTTCATCTCTTTATTGATAGTGCATAGGGAAAACACCTTGTTCAAGGATGTTGATGATTACTTCAAAAAAATTAGGAATCATATAAATTTAAAATATATGAGCATTAGGGGAGTTTGCCTCTAGTTATTTTCCATTAGGAATATGATTTAGATGATCTAATTCCATGCTTTCTCTTCCTAGCTTGACATTAATGTGAAATTGGAATTCTTGAAATAACATCAACCACCTTGAGATTCATCTTCCTATCATCAGCTTTTTAACAAGGTATTACAAATATTGATGATTGATTAAGACTTTTAATGGTGTCATAAGAAGATAGTTTCAAAAAATTTATAGTGCAAACATGATAGTGAGTGCTTCTCATTCAGATGTTGTATAGTTCTTTTATACATCTGATAGTTTTTAGCTTAAAAAATAAATGGGATGATTAGTTCCACCATCTTCTAGCTATGTAATCAAAACACCGATTTCAATACCGAATGAATCAATATGTATGTGAAAGGGATTTTTCAAATATACAAAGATGAGGATGGACATAAAAACTAATATATAATTTAGATTGATGAAGGCTACTTAGCACTCTGAAGTCCAGAAAAACTTTACACTTTTATGTAGTAAAGATTCTAATGGAGATGAAATGGTTGCATATTTTTTGATAAACTTATGATAATACCCTATATGACCAAGAAAATATCACACTTCTATGGATTTGACTGAGATAGGCATACTTAGAATGACTACATTTTTTTCCTAGTCTATCAAAATGCCTTCACTATATATTACATGACCTAGGAAAACACCAAAAAATGTAAATAATAAACATTTACTTAAATTAATATCAATGCATAGAGTTTGATAGTTTTCTAACATGAGTCACAACTTAAAAAAAAATCTTTAAACAAGCAAAAAACTACCCAATCATCGAGATAGACTTCTAGGAATTCATGAATGAAGTACTTGAATTCAGTCACCACTACATAAGAGAAAACCATAGGTGTATTCTTAAGGTAAAAATGAATTAAGTTGTATGCAAATGATCCCCATTCCATGGAAAAATTAATTTTAGCTCTATCTTCTTCTATGATGGGTATTTTTTGATAGGTAATGTAACCATCTATGAAAGAGTAGACTTCATGTCCTACAATAGATTCCAAAACTTCATCTATGAAGGGAATTGGGAATAGTTCATTCACGGATACATCATTCAAAATATGATAATCCCCAAGTAATTTTATATCCCCTATTTTATTAGGTTGTGATACTATGGGACTTACCAAATCTACCTTTTTTATAGGATAAATTATACCTACATCCTACATTCTTTAAGTTTAGCCTTCACTTTCAACTTCATGTTTAGATTTAGCTTGTATTTCCATTACTTTGTGGGTCTTGTGCACTCCTTGAGTTTGATATGTATTTTTCCTAGAGATGGATCAAATCCTTAGGCTTCTAAAAATTTAGTGAGAAAGACATCTTGATAATCTCATAGGAGTTGAATAGCTTTATAAATTTCATCTTATGTCTAATAGTCACTTATATTCCTCAATTTGGGAACCTCCTCACTTATAATGTTTCCTACATGATTTTTAATAGGATTATAATAAATATTTCAATTTTATTCATGAATAGATTCCTATATAATAAAATTTCCCTTTCTATTCTAGAATTTATATGTTGCATAGCTTGCCTTCTTTAGTAGGTTCTAGGTTGACGTCCTTTACTAGTTTTATTGGCTATGTTATAGGTATAATCACTAAGAGGGGGGGGGGGTGAATCAGTGATGTAAGATAATCCAAACATTAATTCCAATCCTTTGAAATCCTTAATTAATCACTAAAAGCATTCATAAAACATACAAGTCATTCATAACAATGACCAAGAAAGATGACACAAGATCAAACACATAATACATGAATTATGTGGGAAAACCTAATGGGGAATAAACCCCACTCTCAATCCTATTAACACATGGAGTGATTATCCTATAAAATTATTGTAGGCACCTAAATTTTCCACACTATAGTTCTAAATATTGAATTATCCCTAGACTCCCTTGGGACCGATTTGACCCTTTGACCCCTAACCAAACCAAACCATGGTCAATTTTATTAGCTAATAGAACCCACCCTTTTACCTAAATCAACCTTATACACTCAACCATCAAAAATCATATTGACTATTGATGGTCACCTTGAGTGTCAATGGTTAGGGTCCTCACCTCCAAAACATAACATCAGCTATGTACAAGTTGACATGACACAATTTAATATATTCACCTTACCCAATGATAATACATAATGATGCATCAAAATTAGTAGCCTAACCTCCTATGGAAAATTATACCTCCATCTCTATTTTCCTATGAAATTATGGGAGTAGGAGGTGAATAATGATCTATAATCAAACATTCTAGCACATAGGTGAATAAGCTATCAACCAACATGTCTTCCTTTTATAAATTCAATAATTAAAATAGAGACCCAAACTTTTGCCAAAATTTATCTTGAGGAAAAGTACCATTACTCTACCAAAATTACTCCAAGATCAACCATTATCCATTAAGCAACCAACTAGGTACATTTATTATTTCAGGTTTTATTTATTTGGTTTCTGACTTCCCTACCCAAATCAGACCTTTCTACATCTTATCTCCTAACCTCAGACCTTAACCAGATACCAAACCACTTATTAAATCCTTTCTATAATATAAATCAAATTCTTTCTTTAACACCTTCATAACCTAAAAGAACCATTGATGGTCACCCTAACCACTGATGATCACCTTCAACCATCAATAGTTACCCAACTATTAATAGTTAACTTAACCATTGATAGTTAACCTAATCATCAATGGTCATTGTGGCAAAAAATAACAAGTTATTTATAACAATCTACCATTAACTAAATTCCACTTCATATGTTCTTACCTATTCATAGAGACCCAACCTTTTTTTAAACCCAACCTGACTTGTTTAGCATTAGTATTGACCCACTATTTGCTTGATTAAACTATTTTATTTTATCGAGAATTCATTTCTTCTTGCATTTCCTTTTATTATTATTTTCATTTTATTTAATTAATTTACCCTCATTTATTTCAACTTAACTATTTTAAGAGTGTGGATTGACAACCTCCTAATAATCTCACACTTCTTGGATTTAGCTCACACTAGGAAATCCACCTTGCTACCCATCTGGAAACCTAATTATATGAGTGATTTATTATCTATAGTTCATTCTTCATAAGATAAAAAGGATCTCTTCACACTCATCTAGATCACATGTGCATAAAAAATAGGTTCTTCTACCATAACCTTATTACTATTTTCTTACTTATTAAAATTGAAATAAGAAAAAATTTAGAGAAACATACTAACATTCAAACCTCTATAGGTGCTACCCCTTTATCTCTAGTCTTAAGAGCAGAGGTAGTCTTGCCTCTCAAAATACATATTCCATATCTTCTCATATCCCTCAAAGACATCATTTCTAAGAGTGACTATCATCAAGATCATCTAGCATGACTTTAACTACTTAATGAGAATTGTCTATCAGTGTTTAACCACCTTTGAATATATCGAAAGTGAATCAAGAATGCTTATAAAAACCACCTAAAATAATGATAATTCAACATCATAGACCTCAACTTAAAGGAAAATCAACATCTAACCAATATGGAGAAAAACAATTGAGGCAAGTTTGAATTAAATTGACATGGACCCTATATCATAACCCATAAGTATGGATTAAGTGCTTATCATTTGTCCTCTCTTAAAGGCAAACCAAAACTTGATCCTTTTAATGCTTCACATATAAATCCTTTACTTTCTTAAAACAAGGATCAAACTCACCTATCATGTAACTTAATCTCATCCCTTGATTTATGATATTTTTACCTTCATCCTATTCCCTTCGAGGACAACTAATTATAATATAGAACCATGTGATTAACCATCATAGTCATATACTAATCCTAAATATGGGTACCATGACTCTACCCATTTCATGGTTCTCATGGATACTTTTCATCCCTAAGTGGATGGAATCCCATGGTCATTGTCTCTCAAAAACACCCCTTTCACCTATCATTAACCTTCTTGAGCTTTAGGTCTTTCCCTCATAAGATTAAATCTATAAACCTATATAGACTTATCCATGTGAAACATAGGATCAAAATAATTTTGGATACCTAAATATCACTTGGGTCAAATATCTATAGCATGCAAACTGCTCCCTTGAAGGACAACTACCCAAAATCTAAATTTCTTAAAATGATAGACTGATCCCTTAAAGGATAGCTACCAAATTAAAAAATACACAACTTAGAATAATCCCTTGAAGGATGGATAAGTAAAATTTTATCAAATTACCCATTTGAATTTTCCCACATTGATTAACTTCACAAATCTATTAGAATAATTTAAAAAAAAACTTATATCAAAATCAAGAACAAGTTATCCCAAGAAGGCTACAATTAGCTTTCATAAATAGTATTAGTAGACTTTTTGCATTGATCAGTCTACACCTTACATTTAAAGATGGAATTGTCTATCATGGTTCTTAGGTCACCTATAAAAAGGGTAAACCAACCCATAACATGGTTACACTCACCTTCATATCACCTATCACCTATCTCCCCCTTATACCATCTACAAATCAAGGGATTTTGAGCTTACTTAACATAATATGATCAAGACAATTTTTTATCAAACGCATGCTAATGAAAATAATTCAAAGGGATTATGTTCATTTGGCTAATATAACTTCAATTTTGTTTAGTCTTTACCAACAAATAATTATCATGCCTTTTTATTATCATCTCATAATTAGTTCATGTATTCACTAGGACATATGTCTCATGATATTCATTTATTTTCCCACATATAGTTTTTTATCTAACCTAATGTATGTGTTATCATCAATAAAATAGATATAAATCATCTCATCATATCCATGATCATAACCATACTCATAAACATCATATCTATAACCATAATAAACCACATCAAATAACTTCATGATCATAAAAAACATCACATCATCATACCACATCATAACCATATATAAAAATATGATCATAATCATAAAAAACATCACATATCAATGATCATAACCATAATAAAAACATCACATCATCATAATCATGTATAACTTCAACCATAAACATCATCCATAATCATCAAGTGCCTAAGCTAGTGAGTGTACATCTCATAAGCATAATCATAAGAATAAACATCAAAACCATAAACCATGAACCATGAAACATGAAATTACATCTATATATCATCATCATGTCATATACATAATGTATCATCAACATACAATAGTACATGTAATTATGTGCATCTTTATCTCTCAAAAAAATATACATCTCACTATATCAACTCATAGGCTAATATCAAAATCATATACATCTATACATATCATATCATTAAAATTATGCCCCTAGGGCACCACTACCATTTTTCCCTCATATGACACCACTACCATCTGGTTCCTAACCCTTAAGCTACCTTATTTTCCACTCACTAAAGCATCCCACTAACCTAGAGTCATTATAACTACACCACCTACCAAGCTGGCTTTGTACTCACCCCATTCGAGCTCCTATGGACACAATGTTAGAATTATGGCCTCATAATAAAACAAATATTCAACTATGGCCAAGTAACATGACATAGGGATACTACCTAGTTGTATTTTTGGTATACCAACTAATCCTCTTCTCTATCTTATGGTGTCCCTCTCTTAGGTCACCAAGCCTAGTGAAGTCTTGACCTAGTCCCTCTCACCCATCACAGTGGCAACCTAACCCTATAATGTCATAACTTGGCCCTATAATTTACCCATATACCCATATAAAGTTATGATCTACACTTGTGTAGTAGTCAATGCCCCTTTTGCCTATCAATTAGTGTCACCTCCCTATATTTGTACTTGTGGACCCCCATAAGTTAGGCCCACATCTATGGGATACCTACCCTAATCATCCCATCCAAAATCCATGGATGCATAGATGGATTGATACCATGCTACATAACCATCAAGGAAACTAACATCATTAATATTTTCCCTAATGAGTAACTCCTTGTGATCAAGAGCCACCTCCATTGGCTATGGTACTAGAAGCAAAAACTTAACATCCTCTTACATGTACCTCAAGAATGAACCTAGAATCCATTATACCAACCCAAACTACCTATGGACCTTTCTAAAAGGGATGATCTCAATCTCACCCTCTTGCCTCCCAAAAATTGACCTTTAACTATGCATCAATAAATTATGCTATGTATAATGGGCCCACCACAAGAAGCTGACATACGGCCTCCAAACTACATCTCCAACAACTAGGGCCTCCAACACCTCCTTAAACCAGTCAATATCCATCACACCTCCTCCATCTCTTGTGAATGCATATTCATCCCTCCATCACATTAATCCCACCCTAAGGTCCATCTAGCCATATCTCTCCCATGGTAACACCATTGATCTCAAAACCTAGATATGCTCATAGGACCAACAATGAAGCAAAAACCCCATGCTAATACCATATCTATAGTGAGATATAAACTCCCATATCTCCTTTTAAATTTATACCAATGAAGGATGTACCCACCCAAAAACTATCTACCCAAGCAATATCTCCACTAAAACACCTAGCAACAAATAAAGAAACTACCCACTACTTGAATCTAGCAATATAAAGAAAGAGACTACCATCATCATCATCAATCGCTTATCATCTCTATCCCTATAATAGAGTGGCCTATAAAGGCTTGATCCTCACCATATAAGAGCTTCATATTATCATCTCTCTCCTCAATCTCTGTCATATATTAGTTCCCCCCAAATGGGAAACCATGTGATCTTATGTACATCCTCTAATAGGAAGGTCATCTCACCTATTGATAGGAGAAAAGTGTTCATGGCTATATCCCATCTCTCAATGAGGGCCATGATCATAGTTGCATCTCTTGACACATGTTAGACATGCATCATCACACTGAAGTCAACCTCTTCCATATGCATCAAATCATCATCCATCATCCCCTAATAGATCTACGTAAAGTTATAAGGAACTTGATGTTGCATCTAGATCTAGTCCCATGCTTGTAAAATTCATTAGAAAAACACTTAGTTTTCTATTTAACTACTTTGACCATAGCTTTCATCCTATTTTTTACCTCATTTTACCTACTTAATAAACACCTACTTTTTTCTATCTTAACTACATTACCATATCTTTAGGCCTACCCTAAAACCACATTACCTAAATTATAAATGCTAAAAACACTAGCGTAACCATTTTTTTCAAAATAATCTTACCCTTAACCTATTTCCTTAACCTTTTTATCCAACACACCTAACCCTTTAGTCAACCATTGATGGTTGGCTGACCATTTAGCCTATAATTTTTTGTCATCTATGGTTGACTATGACCACCAATGATTAGGTATGACTGCCTATGGTTACTATGTGTGACTATCAGTGGTGAAACCTCCAACCCTATCTATACAAAAAAACCCACCAAACCCCCCTTTTTAAATAACTAATTACCCTAGAATTTTTATCTACCCTACCTCCAACTTACTTGACCCCCCAATTTCATTTTCACTTACTAATTTTAATAAATCACAAAAAAACCTAAAAACTAGGGGAAACCCATAAAAAACCCTCCCCAAATAAAATAATAATAATAAAAATCCAACCCACATGACCAAATCAACCTACAATATAAATTGAAGGTAGAACCTACCTCATTCTTCAACCATCATTGAGGAGGAATCTTGGCTCCTATCATTTAGCCACATCCTCATCTACCTTGCATCTTTAGGTTCACATTAGGTAAACTCAACACAAATCAAACACCAAATAACAAATCAACAATCACTAGCTTCTTTGTCAACACTCTTGGATAAAATGCCAAATTTTCCAATGCACAAGAGTTAGAGACTCAAAAATCAAATGGTGAAAATGATTTTTATTTTTCACTTTTATCCTATGGACTTTTAGGGTTTCTCCCTAATCATCAATAGTTAGGGTGATCACTGACAGTCAACTTTGGGACCCTTAATTATCGATAATCAAGAAACCCACTTTCTAAAATTTGTACTAATAGCTTAGTACCACCTTTTAGAGATTACCCTTCTCCACCACACTAGAACCAACCTTATAGGAACACTTATTCTATGTAAACTAACCATGATCCATTGGAGAACACCCTCTCCCATGAACCAACCACCCTACCACCTCCACCTTGAAATTGGCCATATTGGCCTAACCTATCACATATTTTATGATGACCTTACTTTGGTCCTTTTTTACTACACTGACCAACCTTCCCATGTTGAAAATTTGAATTTACACCACCTAGTACACACTAGACCATTTATGTTTTTCATGGAAGCACTTCCTACCTCAGATACCTATGAAAATATTGAACCTATATATGAGACTTACATTTACAAGTGTATCCCAACCATCACATACTGTCACATAGTCTACTTATCACTTGCCCTTATAGAATTGAACTTATTTTTCCTAACCATGACAACTTAGTATTTGCCCAATATTGGCTATCACACTTATTCATATTTTGTGCACATATTTTTGCTTCAAGTGCCTAACCTTTATTATCACAAACCTGAAAACTCACCATAAACTACTTATCAATCCTTGACTTGATTTTGGTTTCACCTGATCAATTCCCAATTTCAGGGGGAACATCTACTCCTATACTCAAGGAAACCAAACCTTCAACCCATAATCCATTTTTATTTTACATCTTGCTAACATAAACTACATAAAAAAGATAAAAAAATATAGACATCAAAATTTTGCACACTATAGTTTCAAACATTGAATCACCCCTATAACCCCTTGGGACCAATTTGACCCTTTAAACCCTAACTAAACCTAACCATTGTTAGTTTTAATATCTATCCAAAACAACTCTTTTACCTAACTCAACCTTTGACACTTAATCATCAAAAATCACCTTGACCATCAATGGTCACACTGATCATCAATGGTTAGGGTCACTACTTCCCAAACATAACACTAGCTATGCACAATCTGACACAACATAATTTAATATATTTTAATTACTTAGTGTTAATACATTATGATGCATCAAAATAAGCATCATAACATCTTCTGTAACCTTCTACCTCCATCTCTCTTTGCCTTTAAAAGGAAGGGAGTAGGAGGTGAATAAGGATCCATAATCAAGCATTCCAATACACAGGTGATCAAGCTATCAACCAGTAGGTCTTCCTTCTATTAATTTAAAAATTACAATAGAGACTTGAACCTATTAAAAAGTTTCTCTCAAGGAAAAGTACCATTACTCTAAAAAAAATTCTCCCAAATCAACCATCAGTCATCAAGGAACCAACTAGGTACATTTTATATTTCAAGTTTTATTTGTTTAGTTTCTAACTTCCCTACTTGAATTAGACCTTTTTGCATCTTATTTCCTAACCCCAAAACCTTAACTAGATCCCAAACCACTTATTTACCCATTTATATAATCTAAATTAGATTCTTTTCTAAACACCTTTAGAACCTATAGGAACTATCGATGATCACCCTGATCATCAATAGTTACCTTCAACCATCAATGGTCATCCAACTACCAATGGCTATCTTAATCATAGATGGTCACCCTAAATTTTTATGGTCACCCTAACCATCAATGATCACTATGGTAATAAATAATATAATTTTATTTCCACCCATCTACCCTCAACCAAATTCTACTTTCTATGTTTCTACCTATTCATAGAGACCTCACTTATTTTTTGAACCTAATCTAACCTATTTAGAATTAATATTAACCCTCTATTTGATTAATTATCCTATTTTAATTTATAAATGATTCATTTATTCTTGTATTTCCTTTCATTATTCCTATCATTTGATTTAAGTACCTTACCCTCATTTTTTTTAACTTAATTATTTTAAAAGTGTGGATTAACAACCTCATAGTAAGTTCATTCTTCATAGATCTATCTCATACTAGGAATTAAACCTTTTTACCCACCTAAAAACCCATTTACATGAGTGATTTATTATTTATAGGTCATTATTCTCAAGATAAAGAGGATCTTTTCACACTCATCTAGATCACGCGTACACAAACAAACATGTTATTCTACCATAACCTTATTACTATTTTCTTACTTCTTGAAATATAAATAAGAAAAAATAGATATAAATAATTATCATAAACATGATACCTTTTAGTGAGGCACCCACTTCACAATGATCACCCACCCCTAAGCATGAACAAACACCAACTTGTTTTAGATGTTGAGCACACACATAATACCTATTAAATAAATATCTCTATAAATCTGATTTCCTTTCAATTAGATGAATAAATAATGTTTTAAACCTCTATTTCAAACCTTTACACTCTCTCAAACTTGTATACATAAGCAATGCTTCCAAAACACCCTTTTGGATCACTCTAGACCACTTCACTCATCCTCAATCACCAATCCTATAAGTACACTATTATGACATCATAATTATGACCTATAGGTCATACACATAATATTTCATCTACTCTACTCTTAAATACATCCACTTGACAAATGTGTTCTCTTCTTCCTTTGCTTCACAACTCTCTATTCCATTAATCAACTTTAGAAACCATCACCTTTGAGTTAAATATTTATAGAGTGTTCATGAATATCATCTTCTTGGTAAACCTTTATAATTTACTTAACCCTTAAGGATTATATCACACTAAGACATATCTCAATACCACCCTCATAGTTTATCCATAGCATCCATGGGTCACCTTTAAGAAACTACACCTTTCAATTAGGCCTTAGTATCCCTTATAGGTCTCATGTAGACCTATTCACTCCTTTAGTAATTCATTGAGAAAATTAGAAACAAAATACCAATTAAAAATTCATACATCCACTCTACATGACTCATAAGACACCATCAATTAATTACATCCATCACTACACTCCTTTGTATATACAAAATCTTCTCAAACATTAGTCTTGTACATAAGAACACTATGAACAAACACATAATCAAAATCTAAGCATTTGTTCATATTAAATATGGATTGGTAAAACCTAAAAAATCCACATATATGGTCCTCATGGAGTCTCAAACACTCTCCAATATTAAATTCATCATAAGACATCCAAACCTCATTAATACAAATGCAAACACTCTTCTCAAATCATTTGCAGATGATGGTCAAACCCACAATCTACTTTAGAGCTCAATAACTATAATGATATGAAAATTCAAACCTTATAACCAATTTTTATGGATGATCCTTAGAGTTCTTTACAAATTTTATTTTTATACCACCATCTAATTCATCGTACATGAAAATTTATAGATCAAATAATACAAACTAGTTTTCCTTTGTTAATTTAAATTCTAATAGTCATTGTGTAATGCAAAAGATGCAGATACGTGTCTTTATCTAATTCACCTTGGTAATTTTATCAAATAAAATCCATTTATCTCTTTAAGAGTCTATTTTTCTTTACTTTCAATTGATTTCCATTGATATTTTATCTATGTTACCCATATTATGTCACTTGGTAACCCCACGTGTATTATGTGTACTTTATTGTCAGTATCCATATGTAATTATACCACTTGGTAGTCCTGCATGCAATTTTTGGATATTTTTAATTATTTACCTTGTGATCACTATTATATCTCCATATATATGATCACCCATGTTCCATTCATCCTTTATCTTAACTATTGATCAATCAATTTAGATTATGAAACTTGGCAACCTTGTATAGAGGTCACTCAATCTTATATATTTGTCTATGGAAAGCATTTTATTTCGCCTAAAGGGCAAAATTTTCACCTCAATATATTTTTATATACAAAACCTCATGACCTAAAACATGTAACATAATATATTGGTACAAAAATGATCAGACCCATGTGACCAAATCCTTTTGATACTGCCAAACATAAGAATGTTGACATTATCCATATGCTCACTTAGCCTAATTTTCCAAGATGACTAGGATAACCTAGACATTCATATGACTAATATGATTAATTCCTTTCACTTTTATAAGAAATCCAAGTACTCATAACACCTCATATGACCTCTATATTAGTAGCATAAGATCAACAACATTATCTATCATCCCAAATACCTACGCACATGATATGGATTCTCAAATCCACTAGAACCTATCACTTTGTAATTAATGTGTTATGTTCCCAAATCACCTTGACATCAATTTAAATCAATGTATCTCAATAACATGCTCAAATATATCTACCTTTTTTACTGATGGCAAACCCTTTTTCTAAATTCCCTCTCCTAAAGTGAATAACTCTTTCATTCTAAACTTTCTCCCATTTTGAAATTAATGACAAAGGGTCTCTTTCTGAACATGCCAAATTGATCCTCGTACCTAAAAAACTATTCACATATCTTATAAAGATCCACATAACATCATTCTCATATCATATAACATGTTCTCAAACCATAATCAACCATACAAGCTCCATGGGTTTGAAACATCTCACATATGTTCCCCCTTTGACACAATGACATAGTGGGCACCAACTAATCTTGAGGACCAAAAAAGATGTAAAGGACCAATAATAGGAAAGGACCTCCTTAGATAGATGATACAAACATCCCTCTAACACTATGCATACCATTTCTTACCTTGAGCTTCTCAAACATGCTTCAAGCACAACACTCTTCTTGACCATACATATCTTTAGGAATAAAAAACATAGATGAATACTAGAGATTAATTGAACTCACCTTGGAAAGATTAAGAGGGACTCCCTCTAATTCATCTAAGCTTTAGGCTCCTCTTTATCACCTTTAGACTATATCCAACCATGACAAAATTACATGATTACCTTCAAATTTAATCTCATAAGATAACACCATAATATTCAATAGATGTTCAAGCCACTCTAAAAAAAATTTAACTTCATACTTTATGATTTGTCCTATCAGACCAAGCATCATACTTCAATTAGATTTTTCTTTTAGAACCAATGTCCCTGAATGGGTTTCCTGAAAATTTTCATCACCAACCATTGGAGTAAGCTTATGAACTTATTACTCCCCCTCTTGTATTGATAGTAACATCTTGTTCATTACTTATACCATACACACTTGCTTTCCCATATGGTAGATGTCTCCTAAAAAGCATAAATAGAGACATCCATTAGTCATAAGAGATATACAATCCCAAAACTTAGGAGACTCCCACATCTCCATGATTTTAATTGACTTTTATTATTAACTCATTATTAGATTGATTTTTAATGAGTCCTTAACTTGAATTTTTCTTTTTAACTCAAAGTCTTACTTGATCTCTTTATCCATTTCGATATATAAGGCTTGATCTTTGATTTTTGGACTTTTTTTCTATTCTATTCTGACAAACAATCCATTCACCTCTTTATATCTCCATTCATTATATATTATTTTACTCATGTTATGATTAGTTTTATTTTAAATAAGAGACTAACTATTCCTACAGAACCTTGTAATCTGACCTCTCTCTTGACACTTGTATCAAACCATACTTCTTAATAAAAACTCATTCTTTATTACCTTGTTAGGACAAAATCTTGTAATGTGCCCTATGTCATAGAATTTGTAGCAGTCAACCTCACTTACACAACTTAATAGATAATTCATATCATAGTTACAAGAAAATTAATCTCTTGAGGGTATTTTACATTCTCTTGATCTATGACCAAATTAATTTTAGAAGAACACTAACCATCAAAATTTTCATACCTCATAGAATTTAATTGTCTGATAAGATTAATTTTTAATCTTTTAGTACCACCATTCCTTGACTTATCATTGACCTTTAATATCTTATTCTTCTTGTTCATGTTAGCCTTATCTTTATCTTGAGTTAAAACCTTTTTTTATTCTTTGAAACCTAGACTAGATCTATCACTTGTAGATATTTGACTACTCAGAATGTTGTCATGATCATTATCACTCTTTTCAAACTTCACAAAAGACCTTACCTTGCTAGATGTCTTCCCCAAATCAACCTTCAAAGACTCAATTTCAATCATATACTTGAAATATTCATTTTATTTATTTTTTAGGTTTATAGACATAATTTCCAACTAATTAATTAGATGATTGACTATATCTTAATGTTCCCTAGTGTTATCATTTATTATTGCCTCAAACATACTGAATTGTTCCTCATAGTCCTTGATTTGTGATATCTTCTTGTTATTTTTTATTTTCAATATTCAGATCTTTAAGAGAATTCATCAATTCAACCTAATTATCTACCTTATTTTGTTTATTATCTTAATCATCTATTGCATCTCTATTTGTCATGAGATTATGTCTTTTAGATTTTATTTCTTTTGACTTCTAATATGTTTTAAGCTTGCTCATAGATTGATTTAGTTTAATTTTCAAAGAATACATTTATGATTGATACATGATACCTTATTTATCCTTACTCTTTACTTATTCATCAAGAATACAAACCTAAGTTTCAAGATATTGAGTGATCTCATTAGGCTCCTTGACTTCATTACTCAAGATTCCTTCAAAAAGACCTATTCACTCCTCATAGGATTTGATCAAAGCTTAGTTTATGGTATTCCTTGTATTAACCTCATTTCTTTCATATTAATCAAAAATATGTCTCCAAGGGTGACTTTATCATCTTCTTCCTATGAGCTATCTCATCTAAATAAATCACTGCTTAAATAAAATCTACCTTAATCATCACTAAGATCAATGAATAATGTCTCCTTGTCCTCGTTTTGAAATGAATTATCACTATCTAATGTGTTTTATTCTTATTTTAAATATGAGTTACTATCTTCTTCATGATAAAGGTTCTTACTTCCTTTTTATGACTCTTTCTTGTCATTTCTCTTATTTAAGAACTTTATGTAATTGTTAAGACCCTCAGATTTCTTATGTTCATCCCCATGAGATTCATTATGAGCTTCTTTGTGTTTAGAATTGCCTCTATATAGGCACCTAGATAAAAAATGACCAACTTTACCACATGAAAAATACATAAAATGAAGTTTCCCTTCATACTTACCTAATATTACAATCAATTTCCTTGCAATCATGGATTCAAGTTTATCTTCATTAAGATCAAAGTCTTCAAGACTTAATTTGTTCTTCCTAGATTTTGTTTCCTTGAGCACCTTAAAGTGTGTTTCCTTTTTAGGTCTATCCTCATTGACTCTCATCTCATAAGAATTAAGGATCCCATGTAATTCATCCATCTTCATCTGAGTAAGATCATGAATTCATTCTATATTAGATACTTTTGAATCAAATTTGAGAGTGAGAGACATTAATACCTTTTGTAATATAGTAGCTTTTGTATACACATGATATTTTCAAACTTTTATTGATTACAAACATTTTATATCTTATAGGAACATCTCAAGTCTCAATTTCTCTTAGTGAATGCCTTAAGGGGTACACCAAGAAAGGGGTGGGAAGACCATCAATACTTCATAATATTGTTGTCCCTTTTTCCACTTTCCATCTACACACTCATCTCTTAAAACCATTAACCCTAAGCTTATTCTTCTCAGTCTTACCTATTCTAGTCATTTTCCTCTTTCCATCCTCCTTTTATTGCCTTAATTCCCTTTCAAAATATCATTTGTACTAGGTCAACCATGGCTGACCTTGTATAATTTATGGGTATTTTCACTTTTTGGGTTTGTTAGCCTTTTGGCCAACCTAGGTCAGACCTAGTGAATTATCCCTAAAAACATACAGGGTCGACCATAGCTGACCTTGTACAACTAATATTTAAAGGTGGATTTTGGGAAAGATCTACCTATATATAAAATTTAATTTCCAAACATTTGTAAATAAGAGAATAAAAAAATAATAAGTGGGAATGAACATCTACTTATAGACCATTATACTTGAGGAATAAAGTTAAGGGTTCCATAATTTCTTTGGAGATACAGATATTGTCTTGTGGAGAAGTCTTTTCAATGCACAGATAGATTATGTAGCTTAGAGCTGATTTTTATTTTTTATCCTTACATACCACAACAATCTCTTGAAAATCACCTTAGCCAAGGGAGAGATTGAGGCTTGGTGGGTTTGTCTTCAAGGTAAGTATTCCTAAATTCATTTATCCTTTATAAGAGTAGATAGATAATGTAATTGTGCTTATTTCTTCCATATATTAGAATTTTATATACATTGATGTGAGTATATGTCTTATATGCATGTTTAGTTTAGTTGTTTTTTGTTTTTAAGCCCCACTTTGTGCCATAAGCTTTTGTGAGAACTAGATTAGATTTACTTTCTTATTTATTAGACATAGATGAAATATCAAACCTTAAGACTATTTTAGGGTTGTTTCATGATTGTGTTAGACTATAGGCTTTGGAATCCTAACTCACATGGTGTATTGGGACAAGTGATCTTATAATTGGGTCTAGTAGATCCCCATATTGGTCATACTACAACTTAACAAATGTATCCCCAATAGGAAGTGTAGGTATGCTCTATTTTTTTCAAGATAAGATATTTTTATAGGCATGATGCATTTTTAATTACATATAATATAATGAACCTGACGTGATATCCTATCCTACCACTGGTTAGATTATCTTCACATTTGCATTTTTTTATTTTCTTATTAGCATTAGCTTCACTTTGGCTTCACTTTCATATTACCTTCTGTTGAACCTGATGTGAAACTAACCCTTGTAGGATTTTTTTCACTTTAATTATTTTAAGCATTATTTTAATCATATATGTGTCATAATAGATCAACTCTATCAATCTACTTCTAATCTTTATGTAAAATTTTTACAAAATAAGTAACTAGATCGACTCAAACAACTCAGTACAGGTTTCTAAACTTTCATACTTCTAGTTCAAACTACTAGGTCAACCTAGTCGACCCTATACACATTTAGGCATCTATTTCAACATACTAGGCTGACCTTGTACATTTTAGGAACTTAGCAACAAGACTTTGTAAAGCTTGATTGACATAGTCAACATAATTAGTAGAGTTTTTATGCATGTTCCAAGGTTCTTGAGTAATAATAATCATTCTCAACATCTCTGATCCACCTAGGTTCCTTTCTATTTCTCTATCTCTTTATTTTACAATCTTTCCTCTCATAGTTTTTAGTCTTCAAAACTACTCCTACACAATCAACTAGATCGACCCTATCAACCCAGTTCTATGTTTTGTGTGTTGTGTGAATAACTAGGTTGACTCTAGCTGACCCTATTCATTTTTATACCTTATTTCCAAAGTACAAGTTTGCCCCTGTCGATCTAATTATGTATTTTTTTCATATAATGTCAACCGTATACCTTGTTTTAAGTTTGAATTAATCTCTATATATTAGTAATTAGTTCACACTTTTCTTTTCTTGTTACTTGCATACTTAGAATAGATCACATAGTCTAATTAGAGTGTTTTTAATTAACCATTTATTTTCACTATTTATATTTTATAAACACATAACCACATCACATAAGCTAAACAAGCACTTTAACATTTGTCTACCCAAGGCCAATTTACTTTGATTTAATTACCAATGGGGAAGATAACTTGATACTCTATTCAAGTATAAAGCATGGTTAATGGTATATTCTAGCTAAGCACCTGACACCCTTATTGTTGCAGTGTGTGAAGTGAGGGGTTAGGCCCCAATTCTAAGCCAATATAGTCCTTTTTAGACTAAACTACCTAAAACCATCCTTATATTGCTACATAATTCCTTGATTTACATCCAACTCCCCATCAAATTTAAAATCATTTCTTAACTAATCTAATAAAACATCTTAAGTTGACCAATTAGTTAGATCTTTACTTTCCAAGTTGATTGCTTTCTCTTTTCTCAATTGTGTGTGCAAAACTTACATTAACTAGTGTTAGTGTAAGGTGTTGTATTGTGTACCTCAATTGGATTAGCCAACATTGATCCAATTGACTATTTGTTTCCCTTCAACTCTTACTTTCCTATATTTTCTATAAAAAATGTCTTGTTTTAGTTCATAACTTGTTATCAACCTTTTTTTCCCTATCTATTATATTAGGTTGACCCAATCGACCTTGTACCTTTTTCTAGCTTTTATGCTCTATATAGGATTGACCTAGTTAACCTTATACTATCTATATCTAATTTTACCTCTTTCACCAATCTTTATGTACTGTAATAAATCAACCCAGTCAACCCTATATAGTTTTACAGTCCTTATTTTCATGCAAGGTCAACCCAATTGGCCCTATACTATTTTAGTCACTTCTTGGTTATTTTATTTCTCATTTTTCTTCCTTTACTTTCATCATTAGATTTTTTTTTGATAGTGACATTGAGTTATAGTCAATAAACATGATGAACTTTACCAATCCTTATAGGATCTCCCATAGACAGAGTGGGGATCATCTTTTGAATGCTAGTAATGTCTATATTTCCACTCGTACAATGACCTATGGGACCCTTCGTAATACCTCTTCATAACATAATCCTCTTTTATCATTAGAGGACCAACTTGAGTTAGATTATACTCTTGAAATGCTCTTCTTTATCTCTAAATTTCCTCAATATTGAGTAAAGGATCCTTCTACCATTTACAATCTTATGATTAGTGTTCAAGTTGAAGAGCCTCATTCACCTACTCTTACATTTTTAACTAGAATTGGGAGTACCACTTTCTTTTATTCTCAACCTCTTCCTTTGATTATGACCCCATCTCATATCATGACTTATTAATATCCAACTTCTTCCATATCCATACCTAGTATATCCACTAACATGGTGGTTCTACATTTAGTGTGCCTCTTTTGAGATCCACTATCCTTAATCCATCTACCAATGCTTCATTTTCTACCCAAAGAAATCATGCTTCTAGTGCTTCTTCCTCTCAACCATTCACTAGTCCATCTTTTTCTACGTAAGAAAATTTTTCTACTAGTGCATCTCATTCTCATAATTATTATCAAGCTCTTATCAACACCAATAGTGGTACTCAAGACACTATACTAACATTAATTCTAACACTAGTGATGATACAAATGATAATAATGAAATTCAAATATCATTAAAAACTCTCAATCAAGTGAATACATTTCAAGTTCATAACATAGATCAAATGATGGGAATGCCAAATCACCTTCTTCACCTTAAATCTCATCCACAACTAGTAGCTTGGGGCACACATAGCCAAAATGTTCCCCCTCCTCTTCAATATTCTCAAGCCATTCTCATTCCTAAACCTCCTTTGGTCAATAAGACCATTAATAATCTATAAAATGAGCCTCTTATTACTCAAATTACTAACATTTACATATGAGGTATAACACCTATAATTTATTATAATGGATAAACCGATGCTAGCCTTGATCTTAAGACATTTGAAAATATTTATAAGGATTGGGTCAAATTAAACACATTTTATGCTACCAAGATCCTTACTAAAACCCTCACATGAAATGCCTTGGACTGGTCCAATCAACTTAGACCATATTATATTACTATTTTGGATGATTTGGTTAATGCTTTAGTGTAAGAATTCCAAACTAGTGATCTTCCTAAAAATACTTTGGCCCATTTCATAAATTACAAACATAATGAAAATGAAACCAATCAATCCTTTGTTAAAATATGGAGGAATTTTTCAAATAATTTTGAACATAAAATGGTGAATGATAATATTTTGCATCTATTTACATATGGCCTCTTTCCTAAATTATAATATTGAGTCCATAATCTCTCTCTGTGTACATTGGAGGAGGCTATTGACCAAGATAAATGACAAGATTTCCTTATGCATCAATTCAAGCCAAACCAACCTTCTACGGGTCCTCATATGTTACTAAATAACAAAAACTACAATATTACCAATGATGGTGTTATATATTTTTATCACACCATTCACAATGTTTAAACTATCATTCCTAACCAATATTTAGAACTAGTTCCCCCTTCTCAAAAATATAATAATCCTCATTTCTCTTCACCAAAAACCATCAAAATTAAAAAAATCTATCCTTAGCTAAATTTATTAATCATATACCTAGGCCTCTTTCATAAGAGCTTGACCCTACTCATCCTATGAAATCCTGGCATGATCCTAACAAGTTTTGTTGGTTTCATGCTAGTTGAGGTCATTATAATGAGACCTATAGACAAATTTATAATTTGGCTATGGATTTTCTTCTTGGACCTAATTTTCATCATGATTCCATCATTCAAAATCATCAAAAATATTATGAAATTGCTTTTAAGGACTATAAAACACATGACATTACTCAAGCCTTAAATCAATCAAACACTCATTTAGCTATCTACAAAGACCCTTTCCCTAATAATCAATTGATTCAAGATGTTAGGTTGTGGAGCTAAAAGATTCACTGATGCAGACATTGGAGGAGGTTGCTGAAGTGTCACAGACACCGACGTCAGTCAGGCCAACCGACGTCAGCAGGATTAGACAGGAAGAGCAACCGACATCGGTAAGGGATCGGCCAGTGTCTGTCACCTCCAGGCAGACAGGGACCGATGTTGGTCAACTGTGTAGATCGGAACTGTGAGTGTTATGGACAGTTTATTAACGAACTAGTTATTTACATGAAGGAGGCTAATTTTAGTCTTGAGCTATGGATCTAATTATTGTAATTAGGTGTCTAATTATTTTTTGCATGAGATCTATATAATATACTCATGGGTTGTATTGTAAGGTGTTCTATTTTGAGTTGAGCAAAGTTAGCTCCTTCTGTGTGTGAAGCGAGCAAGGGTGTTCCTCCTTGTTCCATAGCAGTGACAAGTGTGGGTGCTGGTTTTAGAGAATCAGAAGGGTTCTTCATGTATGTATGATCTTTTTCATTAGGTGTGCATGGCTATGTTAGGATATCTCATGGTAAGTAAGATCATTGATCTGCAGGTGTATATGGGTGTAGGATCTAGGTTTTCAAGTGTGCAAAACCATATTGATTCTAGGTGTGCAAGATTAGGGAGGATAAAAACACAACAGGGAGCAGGATCAGGTGGGATCTACTTGGAGTAGGGTGTGTACTCAATTATAGAGCAAGAGAGGAAGGCAAGGTAGTTCCTTCCATAAGTAAGATCATTTGGGTTGTAGGTTGTTGCAGTTTAGGGGAGATCTACTTGAAGTACATTGAGTACTTGGAGTGCGTGGAACACTTGTGGAGTGCGTGGAGCACTGGTGTACTAGTAGTAGTGGATACTGACTGGTTGGAGGTGAACACCAACTCTATGTTTGAGTTGTGTGTTGGGACTATAAGAGAGAGATCTTTGAGGAAAGAAGAACTGTACACTTGAGGTGTGAGAAGCCTCTGAGAGGTGTGAAGAAGAAGTGGCATCTTATTTATTGTATTCTTTTCTGTATGAGTATTAATACAAGTTGTGTATTGTCTATCATATTTTGTGTTGATTTTGGTTTCTAGTTACTTGTTACTTCTGGTTAATTCAGCATCTTAAGTTACTTGTATATGGTAATCAATTGTGCTTACACGGGTTCCTAATAGTTGGTATCAGAGCTAAGGTTGCAGGGAGTAGGTTTTATGTTTGGTTATAGGTCACTCTCAGGGGTTTCTGATTGAGTGGGAGTACAGCAATGGTAGAAGAGAGTAAGCTATGAATGGAGAAATTGAATAGCACGAATGGTCACTTACGGTGTTATGGAAAGAAAGAACAGGTAAAGAAATATTGTTGGTTGATAGCAGATCAACATGAAGGAACTGAAGATGTAGATGTTGCAGGTGTTGTTGCATAGGATGCTCTGGGATGTTTCTAGGATAAAGTTAAATCTTGGTTAATAGATTATGTTGCCTCTTTCCATGCAACCCCAGGTAGAGGGGTTGGTGAGCCTTGTCATAGTATTGGCAAAGGGGAAGTGTTGCTGAAATTGTAGGCGGACAACACATGGGTGTTGAAGGAGGTCATGCAGGTCCCAGGCTTGAAGATGTGGCTAATTTCTTTAGGAAAGTTAGGTGATGAGAGATGCACAAGAATTCTCATAGCGGATGCACTTGAATTCGCTGGTGGTAAGAAAGTAGGTATCCTTTATCTATCTACTTATATTACTAATTCTTCTTCTATTATAAAGACGTGGCTTTGTAGGCTTGGTCACATGAGCAAGAAGGAGATGCATGTCCTTAAGCAAAAGACAGATGTGTTTGACAAACATAAGAATTGGAAAGCCTTGGTGTTCTTGGAGGAGATGACGGATAGAGACTAGTGGATGGGGATAGATACTTCTAAGCAGGGTGGTTTGGACATGGGTTTCGATTCAAAGGAGCTCACAGGTAAAAATTCATCACTCATAGGTGAACATAGTTACCGATGTCAGTTAAGGGGAACTAGCGTCAAACAGATAGGTGTCGATGTCAGTCATGTGCAAACCAGAGCTGGTGGTGTCAGGCAAGGTAAGATCAACATTGGTTAGGAGGACTAACGTTGGTGACAGTAAGACTAACATTGGTTAGGAGGACCAATGTCGGTAGGGTAGACACTGACATCAGTGGGGTCGGTAGTTAGGATAGTTACATGGGAACTGATGTCGATCGGATGTAGATTGTGTGGTGACCGAGGTCGGTCACTGTAACAGATTTTGGGTGGACAACAAGCTATCAAGGAGTCTCAAATGCCCATAGGGAGGACTGAAAGTGTAAGTAGGCCTCAAATTCATTATTCCTCTTCTTTATACTAGTTGCTGACTACATAGCAGGAAGGATCCAAGAAATAGTGGGAGCATGGCATGAATAGGATGCAAGACTAAATGGGAGATTTGGTAGGGTTGTCAGCCAATATGAAAGCACTGAGATGAATGGATACCTTGGTTAAAGAATAGAGAGAATGGATACATGAGATGAAAGGCCAGGTCATATGCTCTTGAGGAAGCTGTAGGACAGTGGTACAAGGCTGACAGGTGGTACCAGGTGGATGACAAAGTAGGGCTTTAGTCAATGTTAGTATAACCATTGTGTTTGTCTTACTAGGTGGATGATGGTCGTAACATTATTTTGTTACTATATGTGGAGGATGAGCTTGGTGTAGGTTCAGACATATAGAGTTTTGCTGAGCTAAGGGTAAGGTTATTTTAGTGGCATGTCATGAGGAATTTGGAGCAGCAAAATTCTTTGGCATGAGAGACATGGAAGATCACAGGTTGATTTTGTCTCTAGTGGGAGCTGATGTGAAGAAGGTGTTGGTGAGGTTCATTACACAAGATGCAGAACTGGAGCACACCAAGGGCTAAATAGTTTAGTGTCTGAAATCACATGAGGTCTGGTATAGACCTGAGTTTGCCCAAGCAGTGGGTGCTGTCAGAGAGTTAGCAGCCAATTCGAGGAAGTGGGTTCTTAGGTATCTGAGAGGGACTAGCAATAAGGATTCATGCTATGTAGGGTCAAGACTTCACTATATGGGTTTGTAGGTTCAAATGTGGTAGGTTACTTGGATGATAGGAGGTGCACCACAGGTTGTGTGGTGGGTGGTCTTTAGGGTTGATCTAGAAGAGGGATACAAGCTAGGAAATAGATTAGATGGGGTACAAGTACAGGTATAGTGCAACTATTTATCTCCAAGTGGGAGATTATTAGGTTGTGGAGCTAAAATCTTCACTGATGCAAACATTGGAGGAGGTTGCTAAAGTGTCACAGACACTGGCACCGATCAGGCCAACTGATGTCAATAGGATTAGATAGGAAGAGCAACCAACATCGGTCAGGGATCGGCCAGCGTCGGTCACCTCTAGGCAGACAGGGACGGATGTCAGTTGCCTGTGCAGATCAGAACTGCGAGTGTTATAGATAGTTTGTTAACGAACCAGTTGTTTGCATGAAGGAGGCTAATTTTAGTCTTGAGCTATGGATCTAATTATTATAATTAGGTGTCTAATTATTGTTTTCATGAGATCTATATAATAGACTCATGGGTTGTATTGTAAGGTGTTCTAGTTTGAGTTGAGCAAAGTTAGCTCCTTTTGTGTGTGAAGTGAGCAAGGGTGTTCCTCCTAGTTCCACAACAGTGCCAAGTGTGGGTGTTGGTTTTGGAGAATCAAAAGGGTTCTTCATGTATGTATGATCTTTGTCAATAGGTCTGCATGGCTACGTTAGGAGATCTGCATGGTAAGTAAGATATTTGATCTACAGGTGTATGTGTATGCAGGATCTAGGTTTGCAAGTGTGTAGAACTAGATTGATTTGTAGGTGTGCAAGATCAGAGAGGATAGCAACACAACAGGGAGCAAGATCAAGTGGGATCTACTTGGAGTATGATGTGTACTCGGTTATAGATCAAGAGAGGAAGCCAAAGTAGTTCCTTCCATAAGTAAGATCATTTGGGTTACAGGTTGTTGCATTTTAGGGGAGATCTACTTGATGTACATTGAGTACTTGGAGTGCGTGGAGCACTTGTAGAGTGCGTGAAGCACTGGTGTACTGGCAGTAGTGGATATTGACTGGTTGGAGGTGAACACCAACTCTGTGTTTGAGTTGTGTGTTGGGACCGTAAGAGAGAGAGCTTTGAGGAAAGAAGTAATGTACACTTGAGGTGTGGGAAGCCTCTAAGAGGTGTGAAGAAGAAATGGCATCTTCTTTATTGTATTCTTTTCTATATGAGTATTAATACAAGTTGTGTATTGTCTCTCATATTCTGTGTTGTTTTTGGTTTCTAGTTACTTGTTACTTCTGGTTAATTCTGCATCTTAAGTTGCTTATATATGGTAATCAATTGTGTTTCCACAGGTTCCTAACACAAGACACCCAAGAAAAGCCCACCGCTTCCACCAATAATGTAAAATGTCTTGTTGAACCAAATTTAGAAGATAATGTGGTTATCATGACTAATATACAAAGGGTGGTGGCTTTCATTGATTTCCAACCTATCTACACTCCTCATTCATCTAGAACATATTGTGTTATCTTGGATTCTTCTCTAACTCATTTAAATGAGTTGGGATAAGATTACCTTATTACCTTTGATGATCCAATTTATGATTATCCCTTGGATAACAGTTCCCATTCTATTTCTACCACTCTTCCATCATCTTCCAACACTAATTATAATCAAGCTTCTACTAACACTTCTTCCAATTTTTAAAATCAACTTGAACCAACTAGTTCATCATTTTAACATGATTTACCACCTTGTTCTAAAGCTTATTATTCTTACCAAAAAAAATTCCATTGCACTTTATATTGTTCTTTTGAGGACCTCCTTAACCATTATGCACCTATATCTAACAACCTTCTTATGGGCTATTATGAGTGGGATCCCATAACAATTGTCTAATCTCCCATCCCAAATTCTATTCTTTGAGCTTCTGAGTTCTTTTTCATGTCATAGAAACTGTATCATGTAAGCATTATTCAAGATGAATGTCCATCATCCTCCCCTAGTAGGATGGGAGGTAGATTTATATATATCCAAAGATATTATTTTACAACAATGTAAAGAGATGTCTATCAATATTAACCAAACTATAGATGTTTCTCTTTTTTTTTAAACTCCCATAGCTTCTATGATTCTTGATAAGATTATAATTCATGTGGATGAGCCTATCTTATTTATTAATGTATAAATAAGTGATATCCAAGTTAAGTGTGCATTAATTGATGAGGGTTCCAACACATGTTTCTTCTCTTGATTTCATTAAAACTCTTAGGTGTTCAGTGTGTAATCTCAGGTCTACACATAGTACCTACCAAATATATGATAGAAGGTAAATGCCTCCTATAGTTTGTGTGTGGCTTACCATTAACATCTCACCTATCATGAGTTGTGTGAAGGTGATGATCTTTAACTTCCCTTTTTATTATAACATATTATTTGGTAGGTCATGGACTCATCGCATGAGAGTTATCAAATTTTTCACTTGCCAATGCATTAAATTCCCTCATAATAGAGCCATTTATAGGATTCAAGGTGAAATTTACCCTTATAATTTCTAATAATTCTAAGATCATGGTTTCTAAAAGATTCCTACTCTTGAGCCTTTTCTAAGCATTCCATTCTGTGAGTTTCAATGTCTCAACTTTCCTGTTAATTCAACCCAAGGTTACAATGGGCATCCTAAGCTCATTGGTAACATTCCTCCTAATCTCTTAGATTTTTATTATGATGATCCCAATGAGATTAACTTAAATATTAAAACTTTCTATCTCTCCCCTCATCTCATCTCATAACTTCCTACTTCCTTTCAACCTCACTCTCGTAAACCTCCTTGTAATAACATTCCCATAGTCTTAACCAAGACTAGGTATTCTATTTACCGTACTTCATCAGATGACAAGGTTATCCCTACTTGTGTCATTGGTATTCACACCTTATATTATGATGATTTTTATTCCTTAGATGATATGTTGTTAGGTAGTCTTTTACAAGCCCATGATACTGAGATTATCTATTATTGTTCTTATTTACTTGAGTCTTTTCATGTATCTAATCATTTTCCTTCACTTATAGTTCCCAGTTTTTGTATATTCCCCCTTTATCATATGGTATAAATAGCACTGACATAATTTTTTTTTAGGGGACATGTAATACTATACTCATGGATCATGTTATGACTAAGCCTTACAATTTTTATAGGTACCCTGACCTTCGTAACTAGTTTACCCCTAAGGTTATTAAAACTCACCTTAGGCCTTATATCCCTCTCTTACCTCAATATATCCCACTATAGTTGAGCGTCTTCTTTTTATTTCTATAGTTGAGCATATTTCTACTCCTACTATTGTTAAGCTTACCCTTATTTTGATGTTATTGCTCCTTTCATTGAGCCTAATTTGATTTCATCCTCGTCATCACCCTCTCTTGGTGATGGTTTGATTCATTTACCTAAAATGGATCCTCTACCCATGAAATGTACCAATGATTTTTCTCCCTCTTCTTCCACTCCTATTAGACCTCTTTTTATGAGTGCTTCTACTAAAACCACTCATAACCATATCTATTACTTTTATGGGAGATAATCATTCTTCCACCCATTATTACAAGTTATGACAATATATTAATACCTTACATCCTTCTTCCCCATAATAAGAGAAATCCATATATCTACTAAAGGTACTTCCTAAATATCTACCCATGGATGGTGAGGTATATTGTCTATGGCATTTATGTGTCACCCATCATACTGATCATTATCACATCCTTCAATAAAATCTTAAGGATCACCTTATAGATATTTTTAGACCTTCCACCACTCCTCCCATAGGTCATCTCCACAAGAAGGATCATATTTCTTCTCCCATGATTCCACCTCTTATGGTTCCATCACCTCTTGTGTTTCCTTTACCACTTTATATGCATCCAACTATCATTTCTTCACCTATGGACCTTCCCTCACTTGTGGATCCTTCTCTACCTAGGGATCCTTCTCCATTGGTGATTCCTACATCTCCCTTAGAGCCTACTCACATGTATTCTCTTGATCATCCCTTTCATAATTTCCCTCCTTAGCATGCTTCTTCGATCATTCTTAATTTTTATATGGAGGAGATTAGAAAACAAGTATTCACCTAGTATTCATTTAAGATTGATAAGACATTAGCGGTAATTCATCTTTAGCTTAATAGAGATTTATCTAATGTCTTGGATAATGGGTCTGGAAATATTTATTAATTTTTATGAGCACATGCATGATGCTTTCACATTTTCATTTTGGTTGGATGTGTGCTCCAATCTTATCTTTATCAATCTATTGTATCATTTAACACTATGTCAAGTTTTCCCTTATCATATATCGTGATTTATTACTTGTACTATATCTTGATTATCTTATAATTTATAATGATTGTCTTTATTTATCATTACTTTATCTCTCTTTCTTTTTTTTCTCAAAACTCTTTTCTTTCCTCTTTATGATAATTTATTTATTATCTGCCTTTTTCATAGTTAATTATCATTATGAATAGGTTATAAAAACCCTATTTCATTTGGTCATTATCTCCCTTTTTCCATGTGATCAATTAGCAAACAATATTAATCATTATTATCTCCTTACATTAGTCATATTTTTGGATCTCCTTTTTCCCTTTTTCTTTTTTTGCAAACTAAGCATATACATGATTGAGACTTGAAATCACATGTTGGTTCATTGTCAAGCCTATGTTTTCTAATAAATATTCACCCTTGGTTACTTATCTTCCTTTATCCTTAGCCTTCAATTCATTCATGTGTATCACTTCATATCTCATTATTGGTCATTCCAAGTCTGTATAGAAAAGGAATATTAAAAGACCATACAAAGTTAAAAGCCAAATCATTTAAACAAAAGGCAATGATATCAAAAGGCAAAAATATTCTTAAAAGTCAAATCACACTAAAATACATGATTCAAAGCACATATCCTTCTATTCAAATATCAAACTCCATAATTAGCATCATGGTATAGCTGAGGTACTTTGGGGTGTAGTAGGCTATTAGATTAGAAGAGGAGAATAAAAACATTTTTTAGTGCTACCTACTTTTTCACACAAGCACACAATCTTCATAGTACACTGATGACTCTTTAAGGGGTCCTAAAGAATGGGGAACACATTGTGGGAAGGTAGGTCCAATTTAATTTTTCTTGTATCAATCTACCTTCATGATTTGATCTTAATATAATCTTATTTGCCTATAAATCTTTGTGTCTACAAAGAATAGGTTTCTAGTGTACATAGATGACCACTAGTCACTTAGTGTCTTCTCATGTCCTTAGTGTGCCTCCTATCTCCTAAGGTCTTCGCATACCTATGTCTTGATTTTCACACTCCCTTTTTCATTCCCTATACCCCTCATATTTCCTCTTGAGAAATATTATTTTGTCTACTAATCACTCTCCTTAGGATTTCATTTGTGAGTTGAATTATAAAACTATGGATATGACCCGACCAGGCTCATAAATTACTACCTTTTCCTTCTTATTACCCACATTCCTTATTATTGATTTTTCCTATTTATTCTATCCTAGTGATGTTCTCTTTATGAGTCATAGTGTAAGATTATGGATAGGACCCAACAATCCTCATAAAATTCTCCAATACCTAAGTCATAATTCAAAATTATAAGTGTCAAATATGAGATAAGATTTGATACATTATGAAGTTACATGCCATTTACATGATTCCTAGCTTGATTTAGTGTCTTTTAAACTTCATTTCTCTTTCACCTTTTTATCTTCTTATTTTTTGAGTGCATGTAATAATTAAACAATTTCTTGAATTTTTCATACTTCCCCACTTGAATTAGTGTAATCAATTTAAGACCAATATTTTGTCAAAATTTTTTTTCTTTTATACTTCCCAACATGATTTAGTATAATTGATTTACTTAATTGATGTATTTTTATACCATTTTTTCCCTTTTACATACCTTCCATTTTATTATGTTATTTTCATACTTCCCAACATGAATTAGTATGATTTTACATGTTTTAATTTGGTGCAAAAGTCTCACTTTGGCTTTTAAAAAATATCTATTTACCATCTTATTTTTCCATTTATTGTTTCTTTATACTTATTAATTTTTTGCTTTAGATTAAGGTAAAAACAAGTTTTGAAGGGACCCCGAAACCCTACACAAGGCGAAAGAAAAACCTTAAAGCATAACTAGGTTAACAAAAGAACCTGATTACAGAATAGTACCCAAACCAAGTTTTACAGGGACCTGTAACCAACAAATATGACCATGAAAAAAAGCTATCAAAACACTGATCTGAAGGTTAACCAACTGGAACAGCAAGCTAAACAACCTTCCAGGCCAGTAACCAGCAAGCCAAAAAAAGTGATCAGTTTACAGCCCCCGATAAACCAGTCAACAAAAGGGAACTTGAAATAGTGTATAGTACATTTTATTGATTGGTTATATTTTTATAAGTCCTTTTTGCATATTTATTTTTAACCATGCATGTGTTTTTCATAATTATAGAAAGGAAATCACATCTCATATACTTCATATAATATATACAAAAAATCCATAATACATATACTAAAAATAAGTATATCCAAAGCATCCACTACCACAACCATAATGAACAATCATAATAAACCATAATGACAACATACACAAAAAAAAACAAAATGCCAAAATGATCCATATATATATATATATATATATATATATCATGAGTTTAATAAAAATATATAATCATATACAATGTTCCATCTCTATGGTTGGCTCCCATCCTATCTATCTCATGGTGTAGCCATGATTATTATTGAGGCCTCAATCTGACTCTTCTAAATATTATGCTATCAGGAGGTTGTCTAAGATCTCAGTCCATCTACCTATACCTATATGTGTGCTACCTTCACCTATGACTACATCAATTGAGTCTGGATCTCTGTCATATATGTCACTATGGATAGATTTGTATCACTCTCCTCATTTAAGGATTTCCATGTTTGCATATTTCCTACACATATCTCTGCTAATGTTTACATCCTCTCTCTATGTTCATAGCTATCTCACTACCACCCCAACTAGTCTAAACTAGCTTGCCTAAACTAGGGTAGATGGTACACTTGGATCCTTTAATTAAGTAGGTTTATATGGTTGTAGAGTCTCATCTAGGATGTCATGGAGTGTTCCCCTTACCAGGGACCCCCATTACTCATCTATATCCTCAGATACAACTATAAAATAATAACAAATGGATATTAGATCACTATTATATCTCAAAATATCTAGATATCTCTAATTCAAAATTAAAACTTAAATTATTAATTTAACTATCTTGTCTTACTTATGTGTCTCAACTACTATGGTATCACCATCCATGTGAATACCTATCACAGTCTCCCCATTTGTACAACTTCTGAGTACCTCCTCTATAAGCCACCTCTTCAACTCAAATCCCTCTATCATAGCTCATTTCTATCTCAACCTACACTTGAGTGGTCTCTTTATCATCCATCCCTCCTCTAACTACTCTATTGGCTCATTAGGGATGGCACCAATCCCTGATATTTACTACTACCTCCATCACATCATGTCCTTGGTAGTTTAATCTCCTCCTACTAAAAAATTGGTAGTGGTACATTTGGTATCTCTACCTCCAAATCCATATTCTCCCGCTCTATTCCCTATTATGTTTGACTACACCAGGGCTACTCATGATGTGGTTTGAGTGTTAGTTTCACTATCTATGGTCTTAGCCCTCTCCTCCCCCATGACTCCCTCACATGCTGAGCCCACTACTCAAGCATTATTATCAGTGTCATTAGATTAGGTAAGCCCTTCCATCCTAGTACTTGTACCACTAGATGTGGCTCTTTTCACCACATATAGTGTCTGATAACCTATATCCTAGTTATCATTGGTGAAAATGTGTGTCAAATTTCCCATGTAGTCACTATGTCTCTATATGGCTACCACACCATGTTTTTATGTCTCATTAATTACAACATTAGCATGTGGGGCATTACCCATGCTACTTGGTCCTCTCTCCATCTTTTCTCTTAAGGAAACCTATCATTGACCACATGAGGTAACCTAGCTGATAGATACATATAAAACCTCTCATAGATCTAAGATATCAACAATATGATTGGTCTCATGCTCTTTTATCCTCTAACTAGCATCTCATATAGATCATGTATGAGCTAAACCTAGATGATAAATTCCAAATCATAAATAACTTGCTCTTCTAGCATCATCCTACTCAAGGATACCATGAATAATGGTACTTTGTTGTTTAACTTGTGACATAGCACTTGTTGTGTGACAATTACTATCATAGCTCTATCTATATCTAGAATATATGATGTATATAATTCATCCATACTGAATCCTCATCTACCCAAAATTGTCTCTCATCCTATATTCCACATAGCTAAGGATCCCCTCTCCTCTATGTTATCTAGTATCCCTATGGTCACTGGTGATCCTACCATGAGTAGCCTAAGGATAACATGGACATCCTATAGTGTGATGGACACGTGTATCACATCCCCATCCACCTCTCATTTGAAGGTGTTAGTCAGTCATTCCCAAAACCCAAAGAATTTGACTAATAGATCAATGATCATGGGAATCTTACACATATTAGATATTCCACCTAGACTTATGGATACTAATATAACCCTCTCTATATCTGAAAATATCTATAATAATAATGTTAACCAAGCCATATTCACCAATCTCTAGAACATTCATCATCTCTACAACCAAGAAATAACAAAGTATGTATCAGTTATTTCATGTCATGTAGAGTTAAAATACATTCTTTTTATATTTTTTACATAAAAAACAAACCTAATTGATTTTAAATGTATTCACTTTTTTAATTTACCCTATTTCTAGCCTACTCAATCATTCTTCACCTCTTTTGGTCATTTTGGGTCATTCTAGCCCTCTTTTAGCCTTCTGTATGCTTTTTTTGCTTATTCTAGTTCTTTGGTCAAACTAGTTTGACCAAAATTTCTTTATTTTTACCTTGGTTGACTCCAAAATCTTAGTCAACATTATTATTTCCCCCTTCTTAGTGTTGTGTTGTCATTCTAAACCTTTTCAATCAGATGGAAAACTACATTAGGTTAGTAGCCTATAGAATTTCTAGGATCAACCCATACCTATGAGATTGACACTATGGATTCTACCTAGTTTCAAACTACTAGGTTGACTATTTTGATCGAGTTCATTTTGCCTATTGACCCCTTGTATTTTTATAAAAAAAATTGTATTTTTCTCACAATTTTCCTAATTCCTCTAAACCCATTTGCCATCTTTTTATTTTTTACCTCTAGAATTTAATTTTGTTCCATTTTGACATCTAGGAAAGATAAAAATTCAAAATCACTAAAAATATACCTAATTTAATACAAATTTCAAAAACTAGTTTTAGATTCATAGTTGCATACTTTTAGTGCATCCATTATCTCTCCTAGAGCCTCTCCCTATCTAGCTTATCATCTCCTTAACATCTTATCTCATTTGGTCTCTAGAGATCTTTTTTCTCTCTTCCATAAGTCAAAATAAGAAAAGGACATGTCTTTTCCCATATTTAAAAACACTTTTCAACAATTCCAATTTTTCAATTATTTTAAGGTAGATTCCTTATTTTATCTATATATTTGTTTTTATTCATCCATTTTTCAAACCATAAAATATGTTGGATTCATGACAATGTAGAGATTATTTCCCACTACTATATGCCTATCTTCCATTTTTTTTATTTTTTAGCTATTTTTTGCACTAACTTCTACATGTTCACCTAGTGTTCTTCACATTGGATGCCTTCACTTTTTCTTGAAATCTACTTCTTTTATTTAAAAAATTAAGGTAAGTAAAAGTATGTGTTTTTTAATTTTGTTCTTTATTTTATCTTATTTACTACTTATTTTAATTTACTTAACATCAACATTGTGTGTTATCTTGTTTTATTTCCCAAAGCACAATCCTGTGTTTCACTTGCATGACACGTGATGAGATTCAAGTGAGGCATATGTATACACATAATATTTTCAAAATTTAATGATTTCTCACAATTTGTATCTTATAAAAACCTATTATATCTCAATTTCTCTAAGTTTATGCTTTAAGGGGTTAACTAAGAAAGGGGTGGACAGACCATCGATGCTTTGTAAGATTGTTGTCCCTTTTGCCACTTGACCTCTACACACTCATCTCCTAAAACTATTAAACCTGAGATTATTTTTCTAAATCCTACATATTCTAGTCATTTTCCTCTTTCCATCCTCCTTTTATTTAATTAATTCCCTTTTGGATTATAGACTATACTAGGTCAACCATGGTTGACCCTACATAGTTTAGGGTTATCTTTCACTTTTTGGGTTTGTTAGCCTTTTCACTGACCTAGCTCAGACCTAGTGAATTATACTTGAAAACATATAGGTTTGACCATGGCTGACCTTGTACAATTGACTTTTTTGGAGGATATAGGGTAATATCTAGCTATATATAAATGTTCATTTCCAACCATTTGTAGAAAAGAGAAATGAATAAGAATAAGTGTGAATGAACATCTAATTACTAACCATCATACTTTAGGAATAAACCTTAGGGTTCCATAATTTATTTGGAGATATAGATCATGTCTTGTGGAGAAGTATTTTATATGCATAGATAGGTTGTGTAGCCTAGAGTTGATTTATCTTTTTTATCCTTACATAACACAATTATCTCTTGTGAATCACCTTGGCCAAGGGAGAGATTGAGGCTTGATAGGTCCATCTTCAAGGTAAGTATTCCTAAATTTATTTGTCCTTTGTAGGAGTAGATAGATAATGTAGTTGTACTTCTCTCTTCCATGAATTAGGATTCCATATAAATTTGTCTGAGTATATGTCTTTTATGCATGTTTAGTTTAGTTTTTTTAATTTTGTTTCTAACCCCCACTTTGTGTCACAAGCTTTGGTGAGCACTAGATTAGATTTACTTTCTTGATTATTAGACATAGGTAAAATATCAAACCTTAGGACTCTTTTATGGTTATTTCATGATTGTGTTATACTGTAAGATTTGTAAGCCTACCTCACATGGTGTATCATGACAAGTGATCCCCTAATCGGGTCTAGTGGATCCCCATATTGCTCATGCTCCTACTTAAAAAATGTATTCCCAATTGGAAATGTGGGTATTCTCTATCTTCTCTAAACCAAGATTGATTTATAGACATGATTCATTTTTGATTACATACATCTTATTCAATCTTCTCAATAAGTCCTCTAATCATGTTAAATATCTCATCAACCCATAGAAGATAGGATGTAACAGTGTCTTATTCCATCATTTTAAGGCCCTCAAATTACCTTCATTAAGTCTATAATTTAGCCAACTTAACTTTTGAATCTCCTTCATAGATAGTTTAAAATTTGCATCAAATTTCCTTCACAAACTTACAATGGATAAACTTTCTGAACTCAATCTCTGAAAGACCACAAATGATGGCATTCATTTCCTTTGAATTGTTTTCACTTAGCTTCTTATTATTTCTACTAGTTAGAGTAATAGTTGGTATAGTATAACCATCCATAATAGATTTTTAAATATAAAACCTTAGATACATGATATATTTCCTCATTATTTCACTCCAAAAAGAATAATTAGATCCATTTAATAGTGGTACTTGTTTTGTAGAGAAACCTTGCATATGTTGACTTTCCATATTGTACCTTGGATCACCTTCAAGTGGTTAAACTTATAAAGAAAGAATGGCTCTAATACCAATTTTTAGAGGTAAAATAATAAAGAGAGGGTGAATCAATGATGTAATACAATCCAAACTTCAATTCCAATCCTTTAAAACCCTTAATTAATCACCAAAATAATTTATAAAACTTACAAGTCATTCATAATAATGAACAAGAAAGATGATGCAAGATCAATCACACAATACATGAATTATATGGGAAAAAATCATGGGGAATAAAAATAAATATGAAGAATAAAAACACATGGAATAATTATCCTATAAAATTATCACAAACATGAGACCTTTTAGTGAAGCACCCACTTGAAAAAGAACACCCAACCCTAAGCATGAACAAGCACCAAATTTTTTTAAATGTTGAGAACCCACACAACCCATATGAAATAAATGATATATAAATTTGATTTCATTTAAATATTAGGAATAAATAATGTCTAACACCTCTTTTTCAATCCTTCACACTCTCTCAAACTCACATACACAAGCAAAGTATCCAAAACACCCTTTTGGATCACTCTAGACCTCTTCACTCATCCTCAATATTCAATCTTGAAAGTAAACTATTATGAAATAAAAATTACTAATTATAGGTCATAAACACAATCATACACCTGATATAATATTAAATCCATCTAATTTTCATACTTTCTCTCTTCTTCCTTTGCTTGACAACTCTCTATTCTGCTAATCAACTCTAGAAACCATCATATTTGATTTCACTCTTTATAGAGCCTTCATCAATATCATCTTATTATTTATCCATTATACTTTCCTTAACCATTAATTATTATATAAAAATAATAAATATCTCAATACCACCCTAATATGTTCTCTATAGTATCCATGGGTCACCTTTAAGAAGCTACACCTTTTAATTAGGCCTTAGTAGCCCTTATAGGTGTCATGGAGACATAATCAATATTTTATTACTTAATCAAGAAAATTAGAAACACAATACTAATTATTAATTCATATTTACACTATATATGACTCCTAATACACCATCAAGTGATTAAATCTATAATTACACTCCTTTATATAAACTAAATCTGCTCAAACATTACTGTTGTATACATAAACACCATGAATGAACAAATAGTCAACCTATAAATATTTATTCATACTGAAGAGGGTTTATTAAAACCTAAAAAATTAACTAAAATGGTCATAAAGGAGTATAAAATACTATATAATATTCAATTAATCATAAAACATCCAAACCTCATCAATACAAACTCAAACATCTTCTCAAATCATTTACAAATGATGGTCAAACCCATAGTCAAATTTAGATATCAATAAATACAAATATATAGATAGTCAAATATTATAGATAATTTTTATGGATATACATTTTATTATTTTATAAATATTATTTATATACCACCATCAAATTCATCATACATCAAAATCTATAGCTCAAATAATACAAACTAGTTTTCTTTTGTTAATTTAAATTCCAACTATCACTGTATAATGCAAAAGCTTCAGACACATGTCTTCATCTAGTTCCCCTTGGAAATTTGATAAAACACACTCCATATATATCCTTTAAAGTATCCTATTATTTACCTTTAATTAATTTCCATTGATCTTTTATCTTTGCTAACAATATTATGACACTTGGCTACCCCATGTGCATTCTTTGTACTTTGTTATTAGTCTCCATATGTGTTTATGTCACTTGGTAGTCCAACATGAAATATTAGGATGATTTTATTTATTTTCATTGTTATTTAAATTATATTTCCATATTAATTATCACCTACATTCCATTAATCATTTATCTAAATTATCAATTCGATCAGGATAGATTATGACACTTGGAAGTTGTGTATAAAGGTCACTCGATATTGAAAATTTGGCTAAGTATGGAAAACACTACACCTTGATATATTTTTATATAAAAAACTCATGAATTGAAACTTATACCATAAGATCTTGGTAAAAAATTTATCATACTCATGTGACTAATTCATTTTGATGCTACCACACATGTGAATTCTGACATCATTAATCTGCTCACTAAACCTGATTTACCAAGATGACTAGGAGAACCTAGACATTCATATGACTTATCTGATGAATTATTTTCACTTTCATAATCACTCCAAGAACTCATAACACCTAATATGACCTATTAAATAACAACATAACATCAAAAACATTATATATTATCCTAAAAACTTGTACACTTGATATGTATTCTCAAATCCACTTGGAACCTATCAATTTTTCATTAATGCATTATGTACTTAGATCACATTAACATCAATGAAAATCAATGCTTCTCAAGAACATGATCACTAGGCTATTTAGGATTTAATAAATAAATCAAATATATATCACCATCATAATCAAAATGCTAAATTATTGTATTTTATGGTATGGTTGTGTAAGATATTATTCTATTTTCTTGGCAACTTTATATCTTTATAATGCCAAATTAAGATGAGAATCTAAATTATTCTATGAATTGGATTCTATTATGGTGGTTAAATATTATATGCACCCATGGGATATTAAATGTTTTATTTTCATAAGTGCATTATTAACCATATATTTTTCATCTTAAAAAACAAATGTTTGTATGAAATAACTTTTCACATATGCCCAATTATTTGTCTCTCTCATATGCTCTTGATGCATGTACCATGTTGATGGTAAAGGATAAAGTGTTTAATGGAATATTTGAACCCATTATTTTAGTTCCATAAAATTCTCATTCCAAAATTTAACACATTTGTGAATATGAATTTTAGGACACTCACATTTTTGGAAGAAAGGCCAATTGCTTCTAATGGCCTATGGTAGCTAGAACTTACTAATGATGAGCTCACATGCATCATCTCACTCGAGTTCATGATTTTTATGAATTTCCCACCATTTCATATAACTCCCTTTAAAGTGTAATACAAAGAACTAACTTTTTGGCTAATGGTGGGTATATGAACTTATAATCATAGAATGAATTGATTGATATCTTTAGTTACATAGTAGATAGGAAGTTGTCTCTCATGTGCAAAGACCATTCTCATAGTTCAAAGTTCATGATAATCTCAAGCCTAGTTGATTAGGTGCATGCGTAAGTATTTAATAATAGATGAAGCTATTTCTTGAGGCAAAGTTTCTTTTATAGTTTGATTTATATAATATTGTATATGATCATTTGATTGATAGATGAAGTCACCTTCTAAATGCATATGGGATTTAATAAACATAAATGCACAATATTCTATGACAAAATAGGTTGATAATGGATGATTAAATACTGGTTTAAGCCATCATTTTTCATATGTCTTCAATATTTGAGTGAGTAATAATTATACCTATGGTTTAGTATTCTCATACAATACGTTTCACTTAGCCAGACATAGAGCATTTGGGTTTTTTTTAGAATTTACCTTCATCCATCTAGTTTCTTGTGTGACATATGGAGAATATAGTTTAATTAGAATGATGTAAGGATTTTTCACCCTATTCAAAGGAATGATGATAACCTTATCTCCCTAGTGTACCTCTAATTGATTTTACATTATGTTGATAGTCATTTGACCATCATATGCCCATTCCTTACTAATTAGTGCAGGGTAATGTGTTGTTATTATCTTCATATCAATGACTTTAAAGTCACCTCATAGGGTCATTTATATTACTTTGATCTCAACACATTCTAATCTAACAATGGGATCAACTATTCCACAATCATCTAAGCTTAGAGTTACTAGGCTATAACTTAGAAACGATCATCCAATAGCCTCCCATGTAGACCTAGGAATCATGTTGACTATGCTACCAAAATCAAAGGTAAAATTTGTAATTTCATATCCTTTAACCTCAATTTTGATTCATGCATATAAATCCTAGGGCTTCCTTATTTTGACATACCAAAAAAGCTTTTATGTCTTCTATTTCCCTCCCTATGCACATTCTAGTAGATTATGTATCAAGTTTGTGATATTTTAAGAGATGTCTTCATTGTGTAGTATGCTTAATAGTTTTATAAGATATATGAGTGTAGTGATAACTCCATCCTAACATATAATTCACATGATCTAGCCATACATTTGAACATCTGTTACTACAACATATCCTTTAGTAGTGTCTTGATGTTTTATGTTTTTCAACATCTATGTATCTTCATACATGAAGCCCTTTTATATAATTGGGCTAAGTATTTATCATATTTTACTTTTTAGATCCTTGATCCTAAAGTATTTCTAGTGGAGGAAAACCTATTTCTACATGTTGGTGTTGTGTAACAACATAAAGTAAGGTATCTTTCTTAGGTTTTACATTCACCATATTCACATTCCTAATTGCCTTATCATTTATTTATTTATCTAAGATAGGACAATCTTCTATCTCATGCTAGTCATATATTCTATAGTATGCATTGTAAGAATATATTTGAGGATTCAAAGGGAAATTCCATTGTACATAATTATACTCTCCACATAGGTAGAATTACAAAGGAGGTCATTGGTAGTTATTTCCTCTACCATGTTGGTAACATCTTCCTCTATCTCTGCCCTTATCTTCTCCTCTATTAAACTGATAACCTCTTCTATACCCTCCTTATTGTTATGATATGTTTCAATGTTTATGTTTATGGGTATTATCTCCAATTTTTAATTGTTTTTTCACATTTGATGGGGTCCAACTCATTTTATACTACTACATTATGGTTGAGCTCTAGGGTGTGGTATACTAGTATTGTGGTTATGGTGGTGTCCAACTCGATGAAGGAGGGGTTCAACTAGCTAGACCCTAAGGCTCATTTATGGTAAACTAGGAATCCATTATGGACATAATTGGGTTGCATAAGCTTTATCAACATTTAGGGTAGGAATCATTTGCTTCACCATGGACACTTACTACATAGTGATGGTGAATATATTTTTGATGATCCTTTACATGAGCTGCTACAGATCCCAAAAATTCTTTTCATCATGAATATGTGACTTATAGAAATTACAATATAATTTATGTGGGTTTTTGACATAATATTACAAGAGATGGTATTGCATTATTACACGCCCTACTACTCAATAGATTTCATAAAAATATATCCTGATCTTAGGATAAGCATTCCTATGATGTCCTTCTTTATTGTACCCTATACACCATAAATTCTACTTAGGTTTATTTGACATTTGATATTGTTCCATTCTCTTCATAAAATCTTACAGTTTGTTTTCAATCTTGGAATTTATGATAGGATCTTCTCCATGGTCTTCAATTTTATTTACTCATAGGGGAACACCTCTAACATCTATTTTAGTAGCATATTGAGTTTTCATAGTGGTAAACCTAATATTGGAGTGCAATCCTTTGATGAACCACTCAATTTGTCTTTATATGTTAAGGAAAACTCTACCTTATTCATAACATTAGATAATATATAGTCATAGTCACAAACTAATCCTCCCAATTTCTACCTTATCTCCTTTAAGTCCTAAATAATTTGAGTTGTACACTTTTTTATCTTGAACTCTATGATGAGCCATTATTTAACCTATTGTAGAGTTTCATATTAAATGTATCTATGGTATATGAACTCATGTTTTCTTCTAGTTAGTGTACTTACTAACTCATACTTTTAGATAGCTTCATTAGTAATGCCCTTAGATTTTCATCTCATTTCATAGGTTGGCAGGTATTGTTCAAGGTCCATAGACCCATCATATATTAATAGGTTAATGAATCCTCCTATATGACCCATTGTGTAAATTGGTGTCAATGAAATGTAATACATAGTTATTACAAGAGGATGCATTTTAGGCAATCCTACCTACATACTACTAAGTTTTATCTATGCACTTGGAGATTCAATGTGTGCACTTTATTTTTCTATACTTCCTTATTTTATTTTCTTAGTTTCAACAATCCCTATGTCCTTTAAAGCCTTTTAAATTGATTTTGTTTCAATTTTAGTACCCTAATAATGAACTTGATCTAAAAATTTACCTTCCCAATAACTATCTTTGTATTATCTTCGTTGAAAACTTATACTAGAATATAATAAATTGGGCTACAAGGATATGTGCTCTTCCAGTGAATGGTTCTTTCCTGTGACTTCTTATTATCATGTACTTGAAATTGTAATTACTCTATGACTGTGTTTTGATTTTTTTTGGTTTATTCATGTCTTTATTTTGATATTACCCATTTTTATATATGCACACTACATTTATCATCTAACTTCTCTACTTCTACATTATTTTCACCTTCTTCAAACATCTCTTCATAACTTCTTTTTGTATAACAACATTCATCATATTTTTTCTTCATTGTTTATCCTTCATCTATTTGATCTTCCTCATCACATATTCTTACTCGCTCATCACCTATTTTACTATTAATCTTACCTCTACTCGTAACTACCTGGGTATTATTTTATTTATTCCATCTATTCTATTGTCACAATTCACATTCTAAATCTAGACTTTTATTTTGACTCTTATTTCTTCATGTCTCCATTCTAGATTTAGGTTCAAGCCTTATTTACTTATATAATCATCATTCACTATCATTTTACACACACCCCCATACACTCAAAGTGGCTACTCCATATTGGCTAGAGTAGGCACCATGGCCTTATCCATAACCAACATCTTCACAAGGATAGAGAATCACTACAAAAAATTCCATCTAATTCATCTGAAAAACAAGTCCTATACACATTTGAAAGTTATGTATCCTTGTTCCAAAAAATTGGTTATGTATCTATCTATAGTGGTGTCAACCCAATAATCTATTTATCTTGTCCGATCAATTTCTAGTTTCTTCAACTTGTCTATCTTATCTTCAATCCATATGATTGTTTCTTTTGTTCTTGGGTTAAATTAATAGTATTCCAACTATGTTAACCAATTAGCGAGCAATTTAGGTAACTCACACCAAATTATTTTGTAAATATATCCATAGATATGTCTCAAATGATTTATTATGTTTTAAGATCATTTATTTTAGATTCTTCTTCTATGAATTTACATACTTTTTGGTTTAACCATGTCTCAATGTCTCTCTAGCCCGATAACCATCTTAGCATAGTTTCCTCTATGAGTGTTTCCAGTCTCACCAACCATTGTTAAAAAAGGTTCTTGAAGCATCAAAACATGTTTAAGATGAGGATAGATAGGTTTATACTATATTATATAGGATATTACATAGTATTCATACAAAAGGTTGGAAAACAAAAGCATAGTGAATATGAATTAGTGTGCATTAAATAGGAATTAGGAAGAGTATTTATATTAAATTAGATATAAAATTAAAAAAAAATTATACATGAGAATGCATACAAGAAAAAAATTAAGAACAACAATAGGTAACCATAAACAAAATAGTATATATTGATCTCTTCAAAGGTGGAACTCCATTCTTCATACAAATACAAGTATATATAGATGTTTACAGTCTATGACTATTTATATTCTTCTCATAGTTGGCACCAAAAGTGGATTATATTTTCATATTATAACCTATTACAATTCATGGAGATAGGATAAAATAGATATATAGCTAAAAAAATAAGTACATTATGCATGAATACAAATAAATATTCTATGCAACTTTATTATTAGAATTATCCCAATAGTTATTAATTATGATATGAAGTTTTAGGCCCTCCTTCTAGCACTAGTTCGAAATCTATCAATTTGTGTTTTATACACACCTTAGTGGGTGATGGGATAAATCCATAGTTATTTTAGGACTATAAGAGTTAATCTAAGGCATAATTTATACTATTAGACTCACATAAATAGTTTGATTGGAATAACTTTATGATCAATGCAAATGTATCCATAGATAGATACCACCTCTATATTGATAATCCATTATATCTTAAAACCTTTCCAACATTACCTAAGGGTTAGATTTAAAATGGTTCTTACGTACTATGTGAAATTAATATCAAAGAAACACAAAAGAGAGAGAAGGGTATGTTAGATAAGTAATTTTTAATGATAAATTTATTTATGTGTGATATCTAGCATTAATGGGATTAGATTAACTTTTAAATAAAGGTGGTAAACTAACCTAATGAGTAGGAAAATTAATATAAAACTCATATAAATAATATTATGAATTTATAAAATTGATATTTATAAAAATAGTAAAGTAAAACTATTGATAGATATTAAAATAAATTGGAAACAAATGATACCTAGTTGGTTTATTATGTGTATAAACGTTCTATCTAGAATAGGTTAGAAGTGGACTGGAAGATGATCCTATAATAGTTTTTATATAGTGGAAATATTATTTTTGTGTCCTTAAATTATTTAAATAGATCTAGACAACTATGTTGATGAATGTGTCTAACCCTGATGTAAGTGTCATGTACATAATATCTATGGATGTGGGTGAAACCACCTAGACCCTTCTAGATTTTTGGTCAGATTTGTTATTATATATTAATTTTACATGCACAAGTTGTTTATCTTTGTCAAATGATCAAACCTTATGTCTTCACACTTGGAATGAATATTGAAAATTTATTTTAATGGGCTCATGGTGTTGAGATAAAATAAATACCCCTATGTCAATGGGTGTTGCCTACATAGCCAATACTCTAAAGAGGTCCTCAAAATTTTGTAGTTCTCCCCTACATGTTGACTTATGTGTGCATAAGGATGTAATGTGGGTTAAGAAAAGACATTTAATGATCGATCTTGTAACTTGGAAAACATGGCTGATGGGATGCTCCTTAAATGATTTAGACCTATAAAAATATTGATCCCATGACTAATATAAAAATAGGGATGAATAGGTTAGGTTTTCTCACTTTAATGCTTGATTGAGTGATTTTTGGTATATGTCCTTGAGGTTTTATGTGATTTTCAAGTTATTTCTAGGTGAGGAATGAATGAGAGTTGATATCATATATATACACCAATCCATTTTAGAAATATCTTGCATTAAATCACTTAGGCCAACCTTTAGGATGCATTTTTTTTAACTTTGGATGGATTTTGGTCATTGGACACTTCATAGGAAAAGTGGAAACTTTTGTCAATGTAGGTGTTTATCTAAGATGCAATTGTCTAGGAAGCTAGAAAATAGGTTCATGTTCATAACTTAAAGTGAAGGATAATAATTAGGTTTAGACATTTTTGTACAGTATAGAAGGCTTGATGATTAGAATAATAGTGGTTAGACTAAGAGATAAGTAATTAGGCACAAAGATAAATTAAACATGAGACTTTTAGAAGTGGGAAATTATAGACCTAAAAATTACAACCATGATACATATTTTTCAAGTGCACAAGATTGGGGTATTACATAAATCATATTGTAGTATCTATAAATTCCCCCATTTAATCTAGCAATAAAATTTTTAGTTTAAAAGAACAAAATGTGTACGTGGGTGTGTATGACACACCTTATATTTGTGTGAGCCCAAATTAAGTGATTTTATAGTGATCAACCTACAACCAAGATCATGCTACAATAAATAATCAGTGTATAAAATATGAAATTAAAATAATTTGAAATGCTTAAAAGTAATAAGAGCAAGGTTAGAAATACACTTATGAGCTATGAAACCATATTTCCTTTTATAAATTTTATTTGAAAGGATGCCTCATTATGAAGAATTGAATTTGAGATTAGGAAAATTATAAACCTACAGGTACATATTTATAGGGAGTGGAGGATACATGCCCCCAACCTTAGTGTAAGGGTGAGTTGTAACACAAACATTGAGATTGTTTCATCTCAATCCTCTAACCCAAATATATGCATAATCTAGTGAGTGTCAATGCTTTATTAAACTCATAATATATATCTCATGAGGGTGGATGATTTAAGAAAATCCAACCTATAAGTGTAGTGAAGTTAGATGATTTAATCAAATCTAATTTATAAGTTTTGTAAGATGGAGCAATTTAATTAACTCAAACTTCTAAAGATGAACCAATTACAAAATTATAGTGGATCGATAATAGTACATAATAGTGCATCCTAGTTATAATAACAATACATAATAATACACATCGATGCAATCATGTTGCATTTTATAAATTTTATTTGAAAGGATGCCTCTTTATGAAGAATTAAATTTTAGATTAGGATAATTATGAACTTACATGTACATATGTATAGGGAGTGGAGGACACATACTCCCAAACTTAGTTTATAGGCAAGTTTTGACACAACCAATGAACTTATTTCATCTCAACTGTGTAACCCAAATATGTGCATAATCTAGTAAGTGTGAGTTATTTATTCAACTTAAATTATACATCTAATGAGGGTGGATGATTTAATCAAATAAAACCTATAAGTGTGTTAAAGTTAGATTATTTAATAAAATCTAACTTATAATTTTATAAAGATTGAGTAATTTAATCAACTCAATCTTAGAAAGATGAACCAACTACAATAGTATATTGGCTCGATAACAGTCTATAATAGTTCATATTACGTATAATAATAGTCCATAATAGTATTTGAAATATATAAAATGATTTTATTTTGTAATTTTAGGTGCCCTTTGCATGGCATATGCACCTCATATATGTCTCAAGATGAAATATAGGTATAATAATATGACTAATGTATATAATTCTAATACAAATGTGTATTTAAATCATATAATTTTGAAGTCTAGTGAATTTTAAATTGATGCAAGTGCTAAATACATGTTTCTGTGACATGATCCCACTAATTTTAATAAATATTAAAACTAATGTAAATGTTGAAAACATTTTTATTTAACATGTCCCCATTATAATCTAGATATATTGAATACTGAATAAGTGTGCAAGTCCTGGATTTTTTATAGGGTGCCACTAAAATATAAAACTATGAAAATGTGGAATTCATGCCTCTATGACATGACCCCACTGATATGCATCCCTTTTTATGTGAGGGGAAGTATAATTTGGTAGTTAACTTATCTCAAAAAGATAATATAATTGTATATTATGTGTATGGATCATGTAGCATATAGGAATAACATGTATAGGTAGATATAACATTACAACACATAGTGTGTGATCATATCAAGTCATAAGATGCATGATATAGATTATGGAAACATATAGAGAGTAATACAACAAGCTTAACAATAAATAAAACACACACACAAAAACACTCAAAATCAAATCAAGATGAAATGGTTCAAGGGGACCTCATATAAGGGGCATGTTCAAGTGTTGAAAATTGAAGGGACATGACTTAGTAAAATGTCTAGAAAGTGTAGAAATGCATATTCAAATGTCCATACAACAAATATTGACATATTCAAATGTGAAGATAGGCAATCCATATATGAGGGACATTATTAATGGATTATAATCAAATGATCAAAAAATAAATGTAGTTTGAGACAATATGAAATAAGGAATACATTGGAGCAAGTGAAAAAATGAAAGCATAGAATATAGGAAACCAACATGAACATAACATACAAGTTCCTAAACATATATGTTTACAACCAATTTTAAGTACATAGTATATCAAGTAAACTATTCAAGGTATAAGCATGGATAAAGGCATGTGTAAATATATAATCTCAAACATGATAATATAAAGTGATCATGAAATAATAAAACATGGGTGTATCTTAATCAAAGAAGTAAATACCCACAATGTACTTATGATGTGAGTGGAAGGAATGCCTAACATATGTATGCAAATATATCATGTGTTTGGATATGCCTCTATCACACTCAAATTAAGTATGAAACATATGTGTATATAACTATCTACTAACATGGAGAAAAAAAATATGTATTAGGAATAGCACATATAGGAACATGCTAATTTTTTTTGGCATTTTAGAAAAACTGAATGCTCTAACCACTTTGGTCGAAGGGTTAAATTTATAATATGTATATCCAAAATATGTGATTAATACATACTAAAATCATTTTATATAGAACCATTATCAATAATAAAATTATGAGTGGTTTGTGATCAAGGTATGGTCAAATAAACAATAAATTAATATCTAAGTCATCATCAAAAGTTTCATTATCATTGAAATTAATAGATGGTCACTAAACCAAGGTATATATCATGTTTAAGTACAAACAATACCACCTAATTAGTTACCATAATGTGGTAAAAGAAGATGTGCATTATATTCCATTTAAATTAAATATTTGTGAGGATCATCAAATATAGGTTATTAGTTATCAAGAAGATCTTGGATTACATGCTTCAAGGTATAACAATAGTTGGTATAATTCATAGGGCCCTAGTGATTGTCACAATAAGAATTAGAATCATATCCATGGGGTATATATCTACTCATATCAACATCTATGGGAGGATGGATTGATATGAAATGACCATTTAATTTATTAATAAATAGTGAAGATGGAGACTCTAGTAATCATGAAAATTATCTCCTTGATGCATTGTATAAGACAAGATAATTAGGTTGTGACACTGCATTAATAGTATTATTTTTTTGTTTTGAGGTTCTTTAGTTTTTACCTTATAGTTTGGTTTGATATAAAACTTAGGATTGGATGTAGTCAATGTATTTGATACATACTTAAGCTTGTTCAATGAAATAAGTTTCATTTCATGATCTCAAACAATATAGAATAAGTCATCAAAATATTTAGAATTTTTTTAAAAAATGGACTAATATGATGGGTAAATAAAACTTTATTTTAAGATGTCTTAAATATTTTTATCTACCATTTGAATTATAATTTTTGGCAACATTGTCTTATATCTTAAGATATATTCATTTATAGGTTCATTGGTTCCTTGTTTGATCTTTACAATTTAGTCATAAGATAATATTTATTAATTTTGATATATACATGTCCCAGAAACTATACCATGAGATGTTTGAATGTTTTTAATGATTTGATTGGTAAATCATAGAACTACTTTAGAGCACAGTCCTTGAAGATCCTTGGAAATAGTTTAGTCAAACTTATCATTAGAGGCATAATCAAGGTATGCTACATATAAATGTTAGAGATGATTTTTAGGATCACCATTTAAATTATAAAATGTGAATTTAGGTGTAAAAAAAACTAGCTGGAAATGGTAAAAAATATATCTCATTTTCAATAGGGTTATGTAACATCTCTTGTGAATTAATAACATAAGGTGAATTCATAGAATTTTGATCAATATTAGTAACCTTAGCTTGTAAAATTTTTATAACTTGGATAAGATATTTCACATTTTGATTAATAACATTTTTAGTTTGAGAATACAATAAAGGAGGTGTACCCATGGTCTGTGTTGATATAGGAATAAAAACTGGTAATTTAGTTGTAATGCCAATGTTTACCATGGATGATGTAGCAGTAATAGGATTTATTTTAGGGGAAAATGGTGTAAACACATAACCTATACCCCAATTGGATGTATTATGTGATGATTTAATTTACTAAAGGGTTATTTATATGGAATTAATTTTAGTACCATGTAAATATTCACCATTAGGAGGATGCCTTAGCCTTTCCATGTTTACCAATTTCATCTCTTGTAATGTTATAAAAATGCATACATCAAGTCCTTATTGTTAATGAGATGAGTGACTAATGATTATTTATCTTTCATTTGAAAGGAAAAAAATTATTAACATTTTACATTGGTTATAAATGAAAAATTTATAATTTTAAAAAGAAATTTATAACAATCAAAAATAATAAAATATAAAACCCTAGACCAATATAGGGTTTTTAGACCAAGGGTTAGGTTTAACAAATGTGTAATAATAATTTTAGATATCTATGATATCTAGGGTTAATAGGATTATATTAGCTTTTAAACAAAGTTTTTAAACTAAACTAATGAGCTTGCCAATTAATAGAAAACTCAAATAAATAATATTATGATTTTATATAACTAAGATTGCTAAAATAGTAAAGTAAAACTATTCATAGATTGTAAATAAATGACACATAGTTAGTTTACTATGTGCATGAATGTATGATATTGAGAAGTTTGGAATTGGACTGAAATATGATCTTATAATAGTTATTATATTATATAAATATTCTTTCTATGGCCTCAAATGCTTGCATCAAATTTGGAAAAAAATTTCGACACATGTATCTAACTCTAACACAAGTGTCTTGTACAAAATACTAACTATATCTAAATATATCCACTTATAATCTTATATATATTATTTAAAATTTATTTTTATATCTATATATCTTTCACACAAGTTGACACTCATTGTCAAATGATCAAACCCTAGTTATTCACCCTTGGAGTTAATATGGAGAAAATGGGTTACAAGGCTCATAGTTTCAAACTAACCCAAATATCCCTATATCAATAAGAACTACCTGTTGACCATTTTTCCCCATAGGCTAAAATGGGTCAACCCCCTATAGTCAAAATATTGTATAAGGACCTTTTATAATGCCATGGAGAATGTTTTAAAGACCCTATGGGATGTCAAAAATTCTTGGAATGAGTATGGAAGTGCATGGTATTCATCCAATTCTTCATTGTGTTCACCTATGAATTTTGGTTATAGTGGTAAAAAGTACAAGTGGCCAATTTGCTGAGGCTAGATCTCACAAATTTAATAGTTGTAGAGGAATGTAATCACTTGGTTTTATTTATTTTCATCCTAAGTTACTATGAACTAATTTTGAAATCCTCCACTAAAGCATAAAAAAAGTTATCCATGTGAAAATATGGGCTTCTAGGCATTTTTCTAAGTTCCTCATACTTAGTCATTTGAGCTTGGCCATTGTGAGATGTCATATAGAAGAAGTTATGAACTAGCCTTCTTAAGCTTCAAATATATTCACCTAAAAAGTTCCCAATCCCATTACATCCAATAGGTTTATCCTTTTTGGAAATAATAACATCTCCTACAAATTTTGGACCTCCATATTTCTCACACTCCAAGATCCAATCATTCAAAGTTGGTTGAAAAAATAAGACATTCATGTGAATGTCAAGTTAAGGCTCAAGTGAAAATCTATCTATGTTTAAATTTGATAGTGCACAAGAGATCAATCACATTATATGAAATTGATTGATGGTTGTAGGAACACCAAATTTAAAAATAGAGTAGGACAATCCTTTTGAGATTAAATTTGATGGTTGCACAACCATCAACAACAGTCATGTGAATGTCAAAAGGCATCCCATAAACTATCAGTTTGCAGACCATGGACTAGTCATTAGCTTTCAAAGAATGGGTCCTATCAATATCAATAGTACTCACTCAATCATACATCTCAATCCAATGGCACGAGATGATTTAAATAGTCAAAGAGCCTAAGGGGTCAACACATGGCACAAGTACACGAAGTGATAGATTGATAATGTATATTGAATATGAATGAGAAATTTCCATATAGAATAAGTAGAGAGAATATTGAAATTTAAAAGATGATCAATGGTTTGTAGGAATCCATGCATAAGTATATTGATAGAGTGAGTTGGTTAATGAGTCAAGGATCTAAATCAAGCATTAACAACCAATAAAAATCATGGTCAAGATCAATGATGAGCCCATGATTCTTGATGAGGATTAAGAGGATATTTTTAACCATGAAAGTAAGTTTTTATAGGGTATTCTTGATGCCATTAAATCTAATTCAAATTACAAGGAGTGGATGATATGATGTATTCAAGTACAAAGAACATATAGGGACACCAATAGAGATCAACATAGACCTCTAGTTCATAGATTTATTACATATAGGGTTCATCTTTTAAGTAACATATCTGGTGATTATGTTTTCCATTATAAAATAAGGGTCTATACATATATAAACCCTTGACTCTTATATTAATATAATGACTATAGTAAATATAATAGTCTAACATTAGTTTCCATCTATAGTGGACCTATGAGTATACAAACTAGTTGAGGATGATTTGGGTGAAGTGAGAGCTACCATTCTGATTAGTGAAAATAAAGGCATACAAGTGGACCTAAATAATTCATCTAATAGACCAACTACTTGA